>CAKAOJ020000315.1:0-167500 GCA_916701645.2 Sebastolobus alascanus
TTTCCTGAAAAAAAAGTCATAGTATAGTACGGCTAACTTTTCCTGAAAAAAAAGTCATAGTACAGTATGTTGAAAAATTTCTTGAAAAAAACGTCCTTGTATAGTATGTCGAAATTTTTTGCGAAAGAAAGGCATAGTATAGTATTTTGAAAAACTTTCCTGTAAAAAACGTCATGGTATAGTATGTCGAAAAATTTCATGAAAAATATCGTCATAGTATAGTATGCCGAAAAATTTCATTAAAAAAACGTCATAGTATAGTATGTCGTAAAATTTCCTGAAAAAAAAGTCATAGTATAGTACGGCTAACTTTTCCTGAAAAAAAAGTCATAGTACAGTATGTCGAAAAATTTCTTGAAAAAAACGTCCTTGTATAGTATGTCGAAATTTTTTTGCGAAAGAAAGGCATAGTATAGTATTTTGAAAAACTTTCCTGTAAAAAACGTCATGTATAGTATGTCGACAAATTTCATTAAAAAAACGTCATAGTATAGTATGTCGAAAATTTTTGCAAAAAAAAGACAAAGTATAGTATGGCTAAAAATTTCATAAGAAAAAACCTCATAGTATAGAATTTCGAAAAATTTCATTAAAAAAAACTTCACATTATAGTATGTCGAAATTTATTGTTAAAAAAAAGTCATAGCATGGTATGTCGTACAATTTCATGAAAAAAACGTCCCTAGTAAAGTATGTCGAAATGTTTTGCGAAAAAAAAGTCATAGTATAGTATGTCGAAATGTTTTGCGAAAACAAGTCATACTATAGTATGTCGGAATTTTTGGCGAAAAAAAGTCATAGTATAGTTTGTCGAAAAATTTCATTAAAAAAAACGTCATAGTATAGTATGTCAAGATTTTTTGCAAAAAAACGTCATAGTATAGTATGTGGAAAAATTTCATGAAAAAAAACGTCATAGGACAGTATGTCGTAAAATTTCCAGAAAAAAACGTCATTGTATAGTATGTCAAAATTTTTTTCGAAAAAAAAGTCATAGTATAGTATGTCGAAAAAAAGGAAAAGCAGCAAATCGTCACATTTGTGAAGCTTGAAACATGAAATGATTTTGCTTAATAAATGACATAATCAAAAATAGTTGCCAATTAATTTCAGTCAATCGATTAATAAGTTAATCGACTAATCGTTTCAGCTGTGCATTTTCATATGTTTGTAAAGTAACTAACTGAAGCTGTCAGATAAATGTAGAGCGTAAATGCAGATAAATGGAATAAAAAGCACAACTTCTCACTCTGAAATGTTCTGGAGTAGAAGTATAAATGTACTGGAGTAGATGTATAAATGTTCTGGAGTAGAAGTATGAAGTGGCATGAAAGGAAAATACTCAAGTACTTAAAATCTAGTACTTGAGTAAATGTACTTTCTAACACTGTGTAACGTTAGACCATCAAATCAGCAGAAAAACAGGAGATTGATTTATAGAAAATAATCTATTTAAATCACAATATTAGTAAGAAAAATCACAGCTTGATATATATTTTTTAAATGTTCAGCCCAACTGGCTAAGTTAGCTAAAGCTAACCAGATGAATATGTCTAGTTAGCTAAAGACCACTTTAACTAGCTAACAGCTAACTAAATCAAGATAACTTGCTAAGGTTAGTTTGAGTGTAAATAATAAGAGTCATATTATAGTGTGTCAAATAAATAAATAAAAGTCTTAGTATAGTGTGTCAAATAAATAAATAAAAGTCATAGTATAGTGTGTCAAATAAATTAGTAAGTCATAGTATAGTATGTCAAATAAATAAATAAAAGTCATAGTATAGTATGTCAAATAAATAAATAAAAGTCATAGTATAGTATGTCAAATAAATAAATAAAAGTCATAGTATAGTATGTCAAAAAAAATAGTAAGTCATAGAATAGTATGTCAAATAAATAAATAAAAGTCATAGTATAGTGTGTCAAATAAATTAGTAAGTCATAGTATAGTATGTCAAATAAATAAATAAAAGTCATAGTATAGTATGTCAAATAAATTAGTAAGTCATAGTATAGTATGTCAAATAAATAAATAAAAGTCATAGTATAGTATGTCAAATAAATAAATAAAAGTCATAGTATAGTATGTCAAATAAATAAATAAAAGTCATAGTATAGTATGTCAAATAAATCAGTAAGTCATAGAATAATATGTCAAATAAATAAATAAAAGTCATAGTACAGTATGACAAATAAATAGATAAAAGTCATAGTATAGTGTGTCAAATAAATAAATAAAAGTCAGAGTATAGTATGTCAAATACATAAATAAAAGTCATAGTATAGTGTTTCAAATAAATAAATAAAAGTCATAGTATAGTGTGTCAAATAAATAAATAAAAGTCATAGTATAGTGTGTCAAATAAATTAGTAAGTCATAGTATAGTATGTCAAATAAATAAAAAAACGTCATAGTATAGTATGTTGACAAATTTCATGAAAAAAACTTCATAGTATAGTATGTTGACAAATTTCATTAAAAAAAATTCATAGTATATTATGTCGAAAAATTTCATGAAAAAAACGTCATAGTATAGTATGTCGACAAATTTCATTAAAAAAACGTCATAGTATAGTATGTCGTAAAATTTCCTGAAAAAAAAGTCATAGTATAGTACGGCTAACTTTTCCTGAAAAAAAAGTCATAGTACAGTATGTTGAAAAATTTCTTGAAAAAAACGTCCTTGTATAGTATATCGAAATTTTTTGCGAAAGAAAGGCATAGTATAGTATTTTGAAAAACTTTCCTGTAAAAAACGTCATGGTATAGTATGTCGAAAAATTTCATGAAAAATATCGTCATAGTATAGTATGCCGAAAAATTTCATTAAAAAAACGTCATAGTATAGTATGTCGACAAATTTCATTAAAAAAACGTCATAGTATAGTATGTCGAAAATTTTTGCAAAAAAAGACAAAGTATAGTATGGCTAAAAATTTCATAAGAAAAAACCTCATAGTATAGAATTTCGAAAAATTTCATGAAAAAAAACTTCACATTATAGTATGTCGAAATTTATTGTTAAAAAAAAGTCATAGTATAGTATGTCGAAATGTTTTGCGAAAACAAGTCATAGTATAGTATGTCGGAATTTTTGGCGAAAAAAAGTCATAGTATAGTTTGTCGAAAAATTTCATTAAAAAAACGTCAGTATAGTATGTCAAGATTTTTTGCAAAAAAACGTCATAGTATAGTATGTTGACAAATTTCATGAAAAAAACTTCATAGTATAGTATGTTGACAAATTTCATTAAAAAAAATTCATAGTATATTATGTCGAAAAATTTCATGAAAAAAACGTCATAGTATAGTATGTCGACAAATTTCATTAAAAAAACGTCATAGTATAGTATGTCGTAAAATTTCCTGAAAAAAAAGTCATAGTATAATACGGCTAACTTTTCCTGAAAAAAAAGTCATAGTACAGTATGTCGAAAAATTTCTTGAAAAAAACGTCCTTGTATAGTATGTCGAAATTTTTTGCGAAAGAAAGGCATAGTATAGTATTTTGAAAAACTTTCCTGTAAAAAACGTCATGGTATAGTATGTCGACAAATTTCATTAAAAAAACGTCATAGTATAGTATGTCGAAAATTTTTGCAAAAAAAAGACAAAGTATAGTATGGCTAAAAATTTCATAAGAAAAAACCTCATAGTATAGAATTTCGAAAAATTTCATGAAAAAAAACTTCACATTATAGTATGTCGAAATTTATTGTTAAAAAAAAGTCATAGCATGGTATGTCGTACAATTTCATGAAAAAAACGTCCTAGTAAAGTATGTCGAAATGTTTTGCGAAAAAAAAGTCATAGTATAGTATGTCGAAATGTTTTGCGAAAACAAGTCATACTATAGTATGTCGGAATTTTTGGCGAAAAAAAGTCATAGTATAGTTTGTCGAAAAATTTCATTAAAAAAACGTCATAGTATAGTATGTCAAGATTTTTTGCAAAAAAAACGTCATAGTATAGTATGTCGACAAATTTCATTAAAAAAACGTCATAGTATAGTATGTCGTAAAATTTCCTGAAAAAAAAGTCATAGTATAGTACGGCTAACTTTTCCTGAAAAAAAAGTCATAGTACAGTATGTTGAAAAATTTCTTGAAAAAAACGTCCTTGTATAGTATGTCGAAATTTTTTGCGAAAGAAAGGCATAGTATAGTATTTTGAAAAACTTTCCTGTAAAAAACGTCATGGTATAGTATGTCGAAAAATTTCATGAAAAATATCGTCATAGTATAGTATGCCGAAAAATTTCATTAAAAAAACGTCATAGTATAGTATGTCGAAAATTTTTGCAAAAAAAAGACAAAGTATAGTATGGCTAAAAATTTCATAAGAAAAAACCTCATAGTATAGAATTTCGAAAAATTTCATTAAAAAAAACTTCACATTATAGTATGTCGAAATTTATTGTTAAAAAAAAGTCATAGCATGGTATGTCGTACAATTTCATGAAAAAAACGTCCTAGTAAAGTATGTCGAAATGTTTTGCGAAAAAAAAGTCATAGTATAGTATGTCGAAATGTTTTGCGAAAACAAGTCATACTATAGTATGTCGGAATTTTTGGCGAAAAAAAGTCATAGTATAGTTTGTCGAAAAATTTCATTAAAAAAACGTCATAGTATAGTATGTCAAGATTTTTTGCAAAAAAAACGTCATAGTATATTATGTGGAAAAATTTCATGAAAAAAAACGTCATAGGACAGTATGTCGTAAAATTTCCAGAAAAAAACGTCATTGTATAGTATGTCAAAATTTTTTTCGAAAAAAAAGTCATAGTATAGTATGTCGAAAAAAAGGAAAAGCAGCAAATCGTCACATTTGTGAAGCTTGAAACATGAAATGATTTTGCTTAATAAATGACATAATCAAAAATAGTTGCCAATTAATTTCAGTCAATCGATTAATAAGTTAATCGACTAATCGTTTCAGCTGTGCATTTTCATATGTTTGTAAAGTAACTAACTGAAGCTGTCAGATAAATGTAGAGCGTAAATGCAGATAAATGGAATAAAAAGCACAACTTCTCACTCTGAAATGTTCTGGAGTAGAAGTATAAATGTACTGGAGTAGAAGTATAAATGTTCTGGAGTAGAAGTATGAAGTGGCATGAAAGGAAAATACTCAAGTACTTAAAATCTAGTACTTGAGTAAATGTACTTTCTAACACTGTGTAACGTTAGACCATCAAATCAGCAGAAAAACAGGAGATTGATTTATAGAAAATAATCTATTTAAATCACAATATTAGTAAGAAAAATCACAGCTTGATATATATTTTTTAAATGTTCAGCCCAACTGGCTAAGTTAGCTAAAGCTAACCAGATGAATATGTCTAGTTAGCTAAAGACCACTTTAACTAGCTAACAGCTAACTAAATAAAGATAACTTGCTAAGGTTAGTTTGAGTGTAAATAAATAAGAGTCATATTATAGTGTGTCAAATAAATAAATAAAAGTCTTAGTATAGTGTGTCAAATAAATAAATAAAAGTCATAGTATAGTATGTCAAATAAATAAATAAAAGTCATAGTATAGTGTGTCAAATAAATTAGTAAATCATAGTATAGTATGTCAAATAAATAAATAAAAGTCATAGTATAGTATGTCAAATAAATAAATAAAAGTCATAGTATAGTATGTCAAATAAATAAATAAAAGTCATAGTATAGTATGTCAAATAAATTAGTAAGTCATAGAATAGTATGTCAAATAAATAAATAAAAGTCATAGTACAGTATGACAAATAAATAGATAAAAGTCATAGTATAGTGTGTCAAATAAATAAATAAAAGTCAGAGTATAGTATGTCAAATACATAAATAAAAGTCATAGTATAGTGTGTCAAATAAATAAATAAAAGTCATAGTATAGTGTGTCAAATAAATAAATAAAAGTCATAGTATAGTGTGTCAAATAAATAAATAAAAGTCATAGTATAGTGTGTCAAATAAATTAGTAAGTCATAGTATAGTATGTCAAATAAATAAATAAAAGTCATAGTATAGTATGTCAAATAAATAAATAAAAGTCATAGTATAGTATGTCAAATAATAAATAAAAGTCATAGTATAGTATGTCAAATAAATTAGTAAGTCATAGAATAGTATGTCAAATAAATAAATAAAAGTCATAGTACAGTATGACAAATAAATAGATAAAAGTCATAGTATAGTGTGTCAAATAAATAAATAAAAGTCAGAGTATAGTATGTCAAATACATAAATAAAAGTCATAGTATAGTGTGTCAAATAAGTAAATAAAAGTCATAGTATAGTGTGTCAAATAAATAAATAAAAGTCATAGTATATTGTGTCAAATAAATTAGTAAGTCATAGTATAGTATGTCAAATAAATAAAAAACGTCATAGTATAGTATGTTGACAAATTTCATGAAAAAAACTTCATAGTATAGTATGTTGACAAATTTCATTAAAAAAAATTCATAGTATATTATGTCGAAAAATTTCATGAAAAAAACGTCATAGTATAGTATGTCGACAAATTTCATTAAAAAAACGTCATAGTATAGTATGTCGTAAAATTTCCTGAAAAAAAAGTCATAGTATAGTACGGCTAACTTTTCCTGAAAAAAAAGTCATAGTACAGTATGTTGAAAAATTTCTTGAAAAAAACGTCCTTGTATAGTATGTCGAAATTTTTTACGAAAGAAAGGCATAGTATAGTATTTTGAAAAACTTTCCTGTAAAAAACGTCATGGTATAGTATGTCAAAAAATTTCATGAAAAATATCGTCATAGTATAGTATGCCGAAAAATTTCATTAAAAAAACGTCATAGTATAGTATGTCGACAAATTTCATTAAAAAAACGTCATAGTATAGTATGTCGAAAATTTTTGCAAAAAAAAGACAAAGTATAGTATGGCTAAAAATTTCATAAGAAAAAACCTCATAGTATAGAATTTCGAAAAATTTCATGAAAAAAAACTTCACATTATAGTATGTCGAAATTTATTGTTAAAAAAAAGTCATAGCATGGTATGTCGTACAATTTCATGAAAAAAACGTCCTAGTAAAGTATGTCGAAATGTTTTGCGAAAAAAAAGTCATAGTATAGTATGTCGAAATGTTTTGCAAAAACAAGTCATAGTATAGTATGTCGGAATTTTTGGCGAAAAAAAGTCATAGTATAGTTTGTCGAAAAATTTCATTAAAAAAACGTCATAGTATAGTATGTGGAAAAATTTCATGAAAAAAAACGTCATAGGACATTATGTCGTAAAATTTCCAGAAAAAAACGTCATTGTATAGTATGTCAAAATTTTTTTCGAAAAAAAAGTCATAGTATAGTATGTCGAAAAAAAGGAAAAGCAGCAAATCGTCACATTTGTGAAGCTTGAAACATGAAATGATTTTGCTTAATAAATGACATAATCAAAAATAGTTGCCAATTAATTTCAGTCAATCGATTAATAAGTTAATCGACTAATCGTTTCAGCTGTGCATTTTCATATGTTTGTAAAGTAACTAACTGAAGCTGTCAGATAAATGTAGAGCGTAAATGCAGATAAATGGAATAAAAAGTACAACTTCTCCCTCTGAAATGTTCTGGAGTAGAGGTATAAATGTACTGGAGTAGATGTATAAATGTTCTGGAGTAGAAGTATGAAGTGGCATGAAAGGAAAATACTCAAGTACTTAAAATCTAGTACTTGAGTAAATGTACTTTCTAACACTGTGTAACGTTAGACCATCAAATCAGCAGAAAAACAGGAGATTGATTTATAGAAAATAATCTATTTAAATCACAATATTAGTAAGAAAAATCACAGCTTGATATATATTTTTTAAATGTTCAGCCCAACTGGCTAAGTTAGCTAAAGCTAACCAGATGAATATGTCTAGTTAGCTAAAGACCACTTTAACTAGCTGATAAAATGTCTGAGTGAAATAGTCTGAAAAAAGTCAGAGTAAAAAAAGTCTGAAAAATGTCTGAGTAAAAAGTAAAAAAAAAAGAAGTCTGAGTAAAAAAAAGTGTGAAAAAAGTCAGAGTAAAAAAAGTCTGAAAAATGTCCGAGTAAAAAAGTAAAAAAAAAAAAATACAAGTAAAAAAAGTGTGAAAAAAGTCTGAGTAAAAAAATGTGAAAAAAGGCCTGAGTAAAAAAGTAAAAAAAAAAGAAGTCCGAGTAAAAAAAGTTTGAAAAATGTCCGAGTAAAAAAGTAAAAAAAAAAAAGAAGTACAAGTAAAAAATGTCTGAAAAATGTCTGAGTGAAAAAGTCTGAAAAATGTCTGAGTAAAAAAAGTAAAAAAAAAAGATGTCGGAGTAAAAATGTCTGGAAAAATCTCCGAGTCAAAAAAGTCTGAAAAATGTCTGAGTGAAAAAGTCTGAAAAATCTCCGAGTAAAAAAAGTCTGAAAAATGTCTGAGTAAAAAAAGTATAAAAAAAAAGATTTCTGAAAAATATCTGAGTAAAAATGTCCGAGTAAAAAAAGTCTGAAAGAAGTCAGAGTAAAAAAGTGTGAAAAAAGTCACAGTAAAAAAGTCTGAAAAATGTCTGAGTAAAAATGTCCGAGTAAAAAGGTAAAAAAAAAAAGAAGCTAGAGTGAAAAAGTGTGAAAATAGTCAGAGTAAAAAAAGTCTGAAAAATGTCTGAGTGAAAAAGTCTGAAAAATGTCTGAGTAAAAAAGTCTGAAAAATGTCTGAGTAAAAAAGTAAAAAAAAAAGAAGTACGAGTAAAAAAGTGTGAAAATAGTCAGAGTAAAAAAAGTCTGAAAAATGTCTGAGTGAAAAAGTAAAAAAAAAAGATGTCTGAAAAATGTCTGAGTGAAAAAGTCTGAAAAATGTCCGAGTAAAAAAAGTCTGAAAAATGTCCGAGTAAAAAGGTCAAAAAGAAAGAAGTCCGAGTAAAAAAGTGTGAAAATAGTCAGAGTAAAAAAAGTCTGAAAAATGTCTGAGTGAAAAAGTAAAAAAAAAAGAAGTCTGAAAAATGTCCGAGTAATAAAAGTCTGAAAAATAATGAAGTCTGAAAAATGTCTGAGTGAAAAAGTAAAAAAAAAAGATTTCTGAAAAATGTCTGAGTGAAAAAGTCTGAAAAATGTCCGAGTAAAAAAAGTCTGAAAAATGTCCGAGTAAAAAGGTCAAAAAGAAAGAAGTCCGAGTAAAAAAGTATGAAAATAGTCAGAGTAAAAAACTTCTGAAAAATGTCTGAGTGAAAAAGTAAAAAAAAATGTTCGCGTACAAAAGTATAAAAAAAAGAAGTCTGAAAAATGTCTGAGTAAAAATAACTGGAAAAATCTCAGAGTAAAAAAAGTGTGAAAAAAGTAAGAGTAAAAAAAGTGTGAAAAATGTCTGAGTGAAAAATGTCTGAGTAAAAAAGTGTGAAAAATGTCTGAGTGAAAAAGTCTGAAAAATGTCTGAGTGAAAAAGTCTGAAAAAAGTCTGAGTAAAAAAAGTAAAAAAAAAAGATGTCGGAGTAAAAATGTCTGGAAAAATCTCCGAGTCAAAAAAGTCTGAAAAATGTCTGAGTGAAAAAGTCTGAAAAATGTCTGAGTGAAAAAGTCTGAAAAATGTCTGAGTAAAAAAAGTATAAAAAAAAAGATTTCTGAAAAATATCTGAGTAAAAATGTCCGAGTAAAAAAAGTCTGAAAAAAGTCAGAGTAAAAAAGTGTGAAAAAGTCACAGTAAAAAAGTCTGAAAAATGTCTGAGTAAAAATGTCCTAGTAAAAAAGTAAAAAAAAAAGAAGCTAGAGTGAAAAAGTGTGAAAATAGTCAGAGTAAAAAAAGTCTGAAAAATGTCTGAGTGAAAAAGTCTGAAAAATGTCTGAGTAAAAAAGTTTGAAAAATGTCTGAGTAAAAAAGAAAAAAAAAAGAAGTACGAGTAAAAAAAGTCTGAAAAAAGTCAGAGCAAAAAAAGTCTGAAAAATGTCCGAGTAAAAAAGTAAAAAAAAAAAGAAGTACGAGTAAAAAATGTCTGAAAAATGTCTGAGTGAAAAAGTCTGAAAAATATCTGAGTGAAAAAGTCTGAAAAATGTCTGAGTAAAAAAGTAAAAAAAAAAGAAGTACGAGTAAAAAAGTGTGAAAATAGTCAGAATAAAAAAAGTCTGAAAAATGTCTGAGTAAAAATGTCCGAGTAAAAAAGTAAAAAAAAAAGAAGTACGAGTAAAAAAAGTCTGAAAAAAGTCAGAGCAAAAAAAGTCTGAAAAATGTCTGAGTAAAAAAAGTAAAAAAAAAAAAGTCAGAGTAAAAAAGTGTGAAAAAAGTCAAAGTAAAAAGTGTGCAAAATGTCTGAGTCATTGTTATATCACAGGCAATAAATCTATATTTATTCCTTTTTCTTTGGGGGAATATTTCTAATCTACTATGGCATCACTTCCCCCCTTACGATGTCATGTCGGGTCTAAATCGCCAAAGACTTTTAACTATTCATATCTTTGTGCACTTTGTAATAAATCATTTTCAATTCATACAAGTCTCTCCTGATTGAAATGTATTTATCCTTATACAGAGTTTGAAGGAAGACTGGTTGTCGTATAGGCGGACTGTCATTGTGCTTCCATCTATCTGCTTGCAGCCGTTTTTGTGAACGGGGATTATTATTGTAAATTGTGCACTTCGATATTTATTAAACGGCCACACTATAATGTAATTGTGAGGTGTTTAAATGCATGTCCTGTTTCCCTTTTAGTGTTGGTCGTCCCAACAGTAAGCACGCTGCGGGTCCGAGTGTAACCTTAATGAATTAAAGGTACGGTATATTGGTTTTATAATTATGAAAACATGGTTTTTAAAATGTGTATGAATTAATGTATTGTTGTCTAATTGTATGTTTATTTTTATAGGACTGTCTTCATGTGTGGTATTGACTGTCACTGTTTTTTCCCACATTGTTTAGAGTAACGGGCCTTTTTATTTTCTTTCTTGTTTTCTTTGTTTATTTTTAGTATTATTATTTTTATTATTACTGGGAATAGTGCAATAGCGTTGACGGGCATATGTGCAATAATTCTGATGGCGTGTGAAATCTTAGAGTCATAGCAGAACCAGGTGGAAGTTATAAGGCTCCAGATAAGCTTAGAGACCCCTTCTGGTGTAATCATAACCTGACGTTGGTTGCAGTGTCATCCACCTATCAGTTCCTGGGTGGAATATATATATACGATTTGTGGTTCTTGAGAGTGTGCAGTGACATTTCCCTTAAGGAATCATATTTGTGTTTAACTGTGTGGTTGGGTCCGAAAGTTTACTGTAGCCATTGACAGATTCCTGGGTATTTTGCTATCTAGATCAAGTGATTGTGCAGTGCCCGGTCCACCGTACCTATTCAAGGTTGCATTGTGCAGCTCTAAGTTGCCTTTCCTTTTTTTAGAATGTTTTTAAAATGCAAATTGTATAAATAAATTATATATATTCTTTGAACTGCCAGCCTCTCGTCCCGTTTATCCTGGACACTTACCTGTGTATAAGGTGCACTAGACTGGAAATTGATAGTTACAGTACTAAGTACAATTTCCAATACTACAGTATGTTAAAATCCTGAAGGCTCTACAGTCTGAGAGAGCCTTTTGCAAGGAACAGCTGACTGACGTCAAAGCCAAGAGCAAGGAGAAGGATGAAACCATCGGCTTTCTTCAGCAACGTCTTGCTGAAGAACACAACAACGGCCTCTCAGTCGAACAACACTGGAGTGCCAAGCTCAACCAGGACAACGCTCTTTGGCAAGAGGTGAGCGAGAGTAATCTGATGGCCGTGAACGCCGACTGGGAAAATCTTTGGCTTGTGAGGCAGGAAGAGGCAGTCGCAGAGCTCAAATCTGTGCAGGAGGCCTTCGTCATGGAGGTGAACCAGGTGATCACCGCAATAACAACGGAAAAGAAGGCTCTCATCCAGAGCGAGGCAGAGTGGAGCATTAAACTCACCGCTCTGGAAGTACAGTTGGCTGCAAAGGACGAGAGCTTGAAGAAAGCGCAGGAGCTGCAACAACAGAGCAGACAAACCGAGGAGGATTGGCGCAACAAACTGAGCCAATCGGAGGACGACGTCAAGTTCCTTATCAAGCGAAGCATCGACCTCCAGGTGCTCGCTATGAAAACGGACAAGGACAAGAAGAAGGACAAGAAGTTGGTCGAAAAAATCCTGAAGAAGGAGAGGAAGAAGGAGCAGGAGAGACAGAAGACAGAGGAGCAACAGGAGAAGAGAGAAAAGAAGGAACTGGAAAGACAAGAGAAGGAGAGGAAGGATAGGGAGAAGAGAGGGGAGTAACATCCCTTATCTCCTCCTCACCCTTCCCCTATCCCCATCCCCCTTCCTACCAAACACCGTCCCACCCCTTTACACCCCCTCACTTATGGGTTTATTCCGGGTGATCCGGTTTCCTTCTACGCAAAGACATCCATCCATTCTCCAAGGTGAGATGGTGGTTGAGTGATTTTCCCCGTGTCTGTGTGGGTTTACTCCGGGTGATCCGGTTTAATTCTACGCAAAGACATCCATCCACTCTCCCTCCTCTCCAAGGTGACATGGTGGCAGAGTGATTCTCCCCGTGTCTGTACGGGTTTTCCACCGGCTACGCCGGTTTCCTACATAAATAACAACAATAAAAAGTTTTCTATTATCTATACTGCAAATATTGCAATACTTTCATCAGTGGGCCATAGGTTCAAACTAACTTCAACAAAGACCAAGATTTTACATGTATCACCCAGAAATTGTTTTTTCAAAGATTTATGAGGACAAACAGGTTTATGATATGCAATAAAAGCCCCAGATCAGAAATGAACCAAGCAGGAAGCAGTTATGGTGTATGCCAATTCATTGGTTGCGATCTAATATGCTGTATACTGTGGGTCCTCTAAGAAAAGATCAACAGAAAACATGAATTCTTTTTATAGTTTTATTGATGGTAATTACCCATGGTTTTAATTTGATCACTCATCCGGTAATAATCATGGCTTTAAAATTAAACTGACTTCCTTATCGCAATAGAAAAATGTATACTTAATACGTTGTACAATACTGGTTTTGGTCCAAACAAAAGTGGATCAGAAAAGCCAAGGCCAACTCAAGTTTCAAGTCTTCGAGCATCTTAGGCCCAGGAATGAAGTGGTGGTGAAAAGCTGAATGATTTAGCCTATTCATTTGAGCTATTCCCTTAAAGTATTCAAATTTAAATATGTTGTCAACTGGTTTGTGGTCATGTGATTTAAAAAGTGCTAAATAAATAACCATGAATCCCTTTCTTGCATCCTCCTCCTAAATAAACTTTTATATTATTTGGTTTCTTCAAAAAATCCACCACTGTCTTCTTGTTTGAGAATATGCACCAAAAGCACAATATCACCTGAAATCATAGGAGCCTCAAGGTAGGAGAGGCACATCCTGATTCTGTACAAGCCAATGTCATTTTGCTCAGAGGTATTTCATTACATTTTGCAACACCACATGGAAAAGACCACGGGGTGCAGTAGAGCGCTAATGCACTCTACCAGGCTCTACTGTAAGCCAGTATCATCAAGCGCATGTGTGTAAGCTCCAGGTTCTGCCTACAAATAAGGTTTAACATCAAAATGAGTGCGTTCAGGATATTATAAAGCTCTCTTAAGGATTTAATGAATGACTTTCTCTGGTCATAAATCTGATTATTAACTATAAAAACAAGGCTGGAGGATCAGCCGATGTTCAGTACCCGGGAAATATGTTCACCCACGGTACAGACAATTTCCTCGCCAAGCTTCAGCACTTTGTTGCTGTGAAGCTGTGAACTGCTGCTCAGCAGGTTTTGGTTGGTGGACAGGACAGGCAGAGAGAATCTGACCTCTGACCTCAACTGGTCCTCTTTCAGTGCAAGACGTTGCCTAACAGTGTGACAAATCACTTACGATGTTTTGAAACAGATTTTGTCAAACGTATTCAGTATTTGACTAAATGCCGAGTAAGACGACATGACAATAATACAGCATTTTGAAACTGAACAGATGTGCTTACCGCATTATTTTTGTTTTTTTCTAATGAATCAAATGTAAAATCTCGACTCAACAAGGTTAGCTGCTGAAACACTTTGGCCAATATCATGAATTAAATACCTCACAGTCAAGGTTCCTCGACCCTCAGTAATAATGACGTGAACAATATTTGTATAGCACCTTATAACAAGGAAAGCCATCCTCATGGATGATTGTTTTCTGAATATCTTAAACCGCATCCTCTCCCATTTTAGTGTCTAGATCCGGTTCTGGATCCCTGATGGAAGTAACATGAAAGACTGGTTGAGTGGTGTCAAGGGTCGTCTGCTGTAAGACCAAGCCTTTACTGTAAAATACAAGTATTGTTGTGTTTAATAAGAATGTTTGGATTTGAATAGGAAATAAAGTGTAATATTTCATATTGTAACATTGTTAAGAAGGGCCTAAGTGAACTTCATATCATAGGTCATGTTGGGCTGTAGGCAGTTCTGCTTTTAGCACTTTTATTTTACAGTTTTTCAGTCTGGAGAAGTCATGTGACCAAAAGTGTACACTGTGCAGGGTGACATCATATTCAGAATGGGATGACATCATATTCAGAATGTGCTGACATCACTTTCAAAATGTGATGTCATCACATGTGATGTCATCACATTTTGAATGTGATGTCAGCATTGACATGTCATCACATTCCAAAACGTGTCACCAGTGCCTTTGAAGTGAGAATGTCAGAATGTTACATCTCCGTGGAATCCTCAACTCTAACTCAGTTACAATCTGATCTCTATGAGAGACGCATCTCTTCGTGGAAACAGAGCGAGAACTATTCCAACGCACAAACGCAAACTGTGTATCGTATCAGTATTACAGCTACATACAGTAATACCCGTACCGCAACAAATATCCTCACCGATGAGTGAGATCATGATGGATCAGTGTGATGAGTGAGATCATGATGGATCAGTGATGAGTGAGATCATGATGGATCAGAGTGATGAGTGAGATCATGATGGATCAGAGTGATGAGTGAGATCATGATGGATCAGTGTGATGAGTGAGGTCATGATGGATCAGTGTGATGAGTGAGATCATGATGGATCAGTGTGATGAGTGAGATCATGATGGATCAGTGTGATGAGTGAGGTCATGATGGATCCGTGTGATGAGTGAGATCATGATGGATCAGTGTGATGAGTGAGATCATGATGGATCAGTGTGATGAGTGAGATCATGATGGATCAGTGTGATGAGTGAGATCATGATGGATCAGAGTGATGAGTGAGGTCATGATGGATCAGTGTGATGAGTGAGGTCATGATGGATCAGAGTGATGAGTGAGGTCATGATGGATCAGAGTGATGAGTGAGGTCATGATGGATCCGTGTGATGAGTGAGATCATGATGGATCAGTGTGATGAGTGAGATCATGATGGATCACAGTGATGAGTGAGATCATGATGGATCAAAGTGATGAGTGAGATCATGATGGATCAGAGTGATGAGTGAGATCATGATGGATCAGAGTGATGAGTGAGATCATGATGGATCAGAGTGATGAGTGAGATCATGATGGATCAGAGTGATGAGTGAGATCATGATGGATCAGAGTGATGAGTGAGATCATGATGGATCAGTGTCTGAAAAATGTCCGAGTAAAAAAGTAAAAAAAAAAGATGTCAGAGTAAAAAAAAGTCTGAAAAATGTCTGAGTGAAAATGTCTGGAAAAATATCCGACTAAAAAAAGTGTGAAAAAGTCAGAGTAAAAAAAGTCTGAAAAATGTCTGAGTAAAAAAGAAAAAAAAAAAAATACAAGTAAAAAAAGTGTGAAAAAAGTCAGAGTAAAAAAAGTCTGAAAAATGTCTGAGTTAAAAAGTCTAAAAAATGTCCGAGTAAAAAAGTCAAAAAAAAGAAGTACGAGTAAAAAAATTCTTAAAAAAGTCAGATTAAAAAAAGTCTGAAAAATGTCTGAGTGAAAAAGTCTGAAAAATGTCTGAGTAAAAAAAGTAAAAAAAAAAAAGTCAGAGTAAAAAAGTGTGAAAAAAGTCAAGTAAAAAGTGTGCAAAATGTCTGAGTCATTGTTATATCACAGGCAATAAATCTATATTTATTCCCTTTTCTTTGGGGGAATATTTCTAATCTACTATGGCATCACTTCCCCCCTTACGATGTCATGTCGGGTCTAAATCGCCAAAGAATTTTAACTATTCATATCTTTGTGCACTTTGTAATAAATCATTTTCAATTCATACAAGTCTCTCCTGATTGAAATGTATTTATCCTTATACAGAGTTTGAAGGAAGACTGGTTGTCGTATAGGCGGACTGTCATTGTGCTTCCATCTATCTGCTTGCAGCCGTTTTTGTGAACGGGGATTATTATTGTAAATTGTGCACTTCGATATTATTTATTAAACGGCCACACTATAATGTAATTGTGAGGTGTTTAAATGCATGTCCTGTTTCCCTTTTAGTGTTGGTCGTCCCAACAGTAAGCACGCTGCGGGTCCGAGTGTAACCTTAATGAATTAAAGGTACGGCATATTGGTTTTATAATTATGAAAACATGGTTTTTAAAATGTGTATGAATTAATGTATTGTTGTCTAATTGTATGTTTATTTTTATAGGACCGTCTTCATGTGTGGTATTGACTGTCACTGTTTTTTCCCACATTGTTTAGAGTAACGGGCCTTTTTATTTTCTTTCTTGTTTTCTTTGTTTATTTTTAGTATTATTATTTTTATTATTACTGGGAATAGTGCAATAGCGTTGACGGGCATATGTGCAATAATTCTGATGGCGTGTGAAATCTTAGAGTCATAGCAGAACCAGGTGGAAGTTATAAGGCTCCAGATAAGCTTAGAGACCCCTTCTGGTGTAATCATAACCTGACGTTGGTTGCAGTGTCATCCACCTATCAGTTCCTGGGTATAATATATACGATTTGTGGTTCTTGAGAGTGTGCAGTGACATTTCCCTTAAGGAATCATATTTGTGTTTAACTGTGTGGTTGGGTCCTAAAGTTTACTGTAGCCATTGACAGATTCCTGTGTATTTTGCTATCTAGATCAAGTGTTTGTGCAGTGCCCGGTCCACCGTACCTATTCAAGGTTGCATTGTGCAGCTCTAAGTTGCCTTTCCTTTTTTTAGAATGTTTTTAAAATGCAAATTGTATAAATAAATTATATATATTCTTTGAACTGCAAGCCTCTCGTCCCGTTTATTCTGGACACTTACCTGTGTATAAGGTGCACTAGACAGGAAATTGATAGTTACAGTACTAAGTACAATTTCCAATACTACAGTATGTTAAAATCCTGAAGGCTCTACAGTCTGAGAGAGCCTTTTGCAAGGAACAGCTGACTGACGTCAAAGCCAAGAGCAAGGAGAAGGATGAAACCATCGGCTTTCTTCAGCAACGTCTTGCTGAAGAACACAACAAGAACACATTGTCTGGAAAATCTCTGAGTAAAAAATGTCTGAAAAATGTCTGAGTAAAAAAGTAAAAAAAAAAGAAGTCCGAGTAAAAAATGTAAAAATGTCTGAGTAAAAAAGTCTGAAAAATGTCTGAGTGAAAAAGCAAAAAAAATGATGTCTGAAAAATGTCCGAGTAATAAAATTCTGAAAAATGTCCGAGTAAAAAAAGTCTGAAAAATGTCCGAGTAAAAAGGTCAAAAAGAAAGAAGTCCGAGTAAAAAAGTGTGAAAATAGTCAGAATAAAAAAAGTCTGAAAAATGTCTGAGTGAAAAAGTAAAAAAAAAAGAAGTCTGAAAAATGTCCGAGTAATAAAAGTCTGAAAAAAAAAGAAGTCTGAAAAATGTCTGAGTGAAAAAGTAAAAAAAAAAAGAAGTCTGAAAAATGTCCGAGTAAAAAAGTATAAAAATAATGAAGTCTGAAAAATGTCTGAGTAAAAAAAGTCTGAAAAATGTCCGAGTAAAAAGGTCAAAAAGAAAGAAGTCCGAGTAAGAATGTGTGAAAATAGTCAGAGTAAAAAAAGTCTGAAAAATGTTTGAGTAAAAAAGTAAGAAAAAAAGAAGTTAGAGTAAAAAAGTGTGAAAAAAGTCAGAGTAAAAAAAATCTGAAAAATGTCTGAATGAAAAAGTCTGAAAAATGTCTGAGTAAAAAAAGTCTGAAAAAAGTCAGAGAAAAAAGTCTGAAAAAAGTCTGAGTGAAAAAATCTCAAATATGTCTGAGTAAAAAAAGTAAAAAAAAAAAAAAGAAGTCTGAAAAATGTCTGAGTAAAAATGTCTGGAAAAATCTCTGAGTAAAAAAAGTCTGAAAAAAGTCAGAGTGAAAAAGTCTGAAAAATGTCTGCGTAAAAAAAGTAAAAAAAAAAAAAAGAAGTCTGAAAAATATCCGAGTAATAAAAGTCTGAAAAATGTCAGAGTAAAAAAGTATAAAAAAAAAGATTTCTGGAAAATGTCTGAGTAAAAATGTCCGAGTAAAAACAGTCTGAAAAATGTCCGAGTAAAAAAGTAAAAAAAAAAGATGTCAGAGTAAAAAAAGTCTTAAAAATGTCAGTGAAAAAGTCTAAAAAATGTCTAAGTAAAAAAGTCTAAAACAATGTCCGAGCAAAAAAGTACAAAAAAAAGAAGTCTAAAAAATGTCCGAGTAAAAATAACTGGAAAAATCTCAGAGTAAAAAAAGTGTGAAAAAAGTCAGAGTAAAAAAAGTCTAAAAAAATGTCCGAGTACAAAAGTATAAAAAAAAGAAGTCTGAAAAATGTCTGAGTAAAAATGTCTGGAAAAATCTCCGAGTAAAAAAGGTCTGAAAAATGTCTGAGTAAAAAGTCTAAAAAAATGTCAGAGTAAAAAAAAGTCTAAAAAATTGTCCGAGTACAAAAGTGTGAAAAATTTCCGAGTAAAAAAGTCTGAAAAATGTCTCAGTAAAAAAGTTAAAAAACATGCCAGAGTAAAAAAGTATAAAAAAAAAGAAGTCTGAAAAATGTCTGAGTAAAAAAAGTCTGAAAAATGTCTGAGTGAAAATGTCTGGAAAAATATCTGAGTAAAAAAGTGTGAAAAAGTCAGACTAAAAAAAGTCTGAAAAATGTCCGAATAAAAAAGTAAAAAAAAAGAAGTCCGAGTAAAAAAGTCTGAAAAATGTCTGAGTAAAAAAAGTCTAGAAAAATGTCTGAGTAAAAAAGTATAAAAAAAAGAAGTCATAAAAACGTCATAGTATAGTTTGTCGAAAAAATCTATTAAAAAAACGTCATAGTATAGTATGTTGACAAATTTCATGAAAAAAACTTCATAGTATAGTATGTTGACAAATTTCATTAAAAAAAATTCATAGTATATTATGTCGAAAAATTTCATGAAAAAAACGTCATAGTATAGTATGTCGACAAATTTCATTAAAAAAACGTCATAGTATAGTATGTCGTAAAATTTCCTGAAAAAAAAGTCATAGTATAGTACGGCTAACTTTTCCTGAAAAAAAAGTCATAGTACAGTATGTCGAAAAATTTCTTGAAAAAAACGTCCTTGTATAGTATGTCGAAATTTTTTGCGAAAGAAAGGCATAGTATAGTATTTTGAAAAACTTTCCTGTAAAAAACGTCATAGTATAGTATGTCGAAAAATTTCATGAAAAATATCGTCATAGTATAGTATGCCGAAAAATTTCATTAAAAAAACGTCATAGTATAGTATGTCGACAAATTTCATTAAAAAAACGTCATAGTATAGTATGTCGAAAATTTTTGCAAAAAAAAGACAAAGTATAGTATGGCTAAAAATTTCATAAGAAAAAACCTCATAGTATAGAATTTCGAAAAATTTCATGAAAAAAAACTTCACATTATAGTATGTCGAAATTTATTGTTAAAAAAAAGTCATAGTATAGTATGTCGAAATGTTTTGCGAAAACAAGTCATAGTATAGTATGTCGGAATTTTTGGCGAAAAAAAGTCATAGTATAGTTTGTCGAAAAATTTCATTAAAAAAACGTCAGTATAGTATGTCAAGATTTTTTGCAAAAAAACGTCATAGTATAGTATGTTGACAAATTTCATGAAAAAAACTTCATAGTATAGTATGTTGACAAATTTCATTAAAAAAAATTCATAGTATATTATGTCGAAAAATT
The DNA here is from genome assembly GCA_916701645.2 of Sebastolobus alascanus. NCBI lineage: Eukaryota > Metazoa > Chordata > Actinopteri > Perciformes > Sebastidae > Sebastolobus > Sebastolobus alascanus. The sequence goes on from CAKAOJ020000315.1 coordinate 20,015, forward strand.
TCATGAAAAAAACGTCATAGTATAGTATGTCGACAAATTTCATTAAAAAAACGTCATAGTATAGTATGTCGTAACATTTCCTGAAAAAAAAGTCATAGTATAGTACGGCTAACTTTTCCTGAAAAAAAAGTCATAGTACAGTATGTTGAAAAATTTCTTGAAAAAAACGTCCTTGTATAGTATGTCGAAATTTTTTGCGAAAGAAAGGCATAGTATAGTATTTTGAAAAACTTTCCTGTAAAAAACGTCATGGTATAGTATGTCGAAAAATTTCATGAAAAATATCGTCATAGTATAGTATGCCGAAAAATTTCATTAAAAAAACGTCATAGTATAGTATGTCGTAAAATTTCCTGAAAAAAAAGTCATAGTATAGTACGGCTAACTTTTCCTGAAAAAAAAGTCATAGTACAGTATGTCGAAAAATTTCTTGAAAAAAACGTCCTTGTATAGTATGTCGAAATTTTTTGCGAAAGAAAGGCATAGTATAGTATTTTGAAAAACTTTCCTGTAAAAAACGTCATGGTATAGTATGTCGACAAATTTCATTAAAAAAACGTCATAGTATAGTATGTCGAAAATTTTTGCAAAAAAAAGACAAAGTATAGTATGGCTAAAAATTTCATAAGAAAAAACCTCATAGTATAGAATTTCGAAAAATTTCATTAAAAAAAACTTCACATTATAGTATGTCGAAATTTATTGTTAAAAAAAAGTCATAGCATGGTATGTCGTACAATTTCATGAAAAAAACGTCCTAGTAAAGTATGTCGAAATGTTTTGCGAAAAAAAAGTCATAGTATAGTATGTCGAAATGTTTTGCGAAAACAAGTCATACTATAGTATGTCGGAATTTTTGGCGAAAAAAAGTCATAGTATAGTTTGTCGAAAAATTTCATTAAAAAAACGTCATAGTATAGTATGTCAAGATTTTTTGCAAAAAAACGTCATAGTATAGTATGTGGAAAAATTTCATGAAAAAAAACGTCATAGGACAGTATGTCGTAAAATTTCCAGAAAAAAACGTCATTGTATAGTATGTCAAAATTTTTTTCGAAAAAAAAGTCATAGTATAGTATGTCGAAAAAAAGGAAAAGCAGCAAATCGTCACATTTGTGAAGCTTGAAACATGAAATGATTTTGCTTAATAAATGACATAATCAAAAATAGTTGCCAATTAATTTCAGTCAATCGATTAATAAGTTAATCGACTAATCGTTTCAGCTGTGCATTTTCATATGTTTGTAAAGTAACTAACTGAAGCTGTCAGATAAATGTAGAGCGTAAATGCAGATAAATGGAATAAAAAGCACAACTTCTCACTCTGAAATGTTCTGGAGTAGAAGTATAAATGTACTGGAGTAGATGTATAAATGTTCTGGAGTAGAAGTATGAAGTGGCATGAAAGGAAAATACTCAAGTACTTAAAATCTAGTACTTGAGTAAATGTACTTTCTAACACTGTGTAACGTTAGACCATCAAATCAGCAGAAAAACAGGAGATTGATTTATAGAAAATAATCTATTTAAATCACAATATTAGTAAGAAAAATCACAGCTTGATATATATTTTTTAAATGTTCAGCCCAACTGGCTAAGTTAGCTAAAGCTAACCAGATGAATATGTCTAGTTAGCTAAAGACCACTTTAACTAGCTAACAGCTAACTAAATCAAGATAACTTGCTAAGGTTAGTTTGAGTGTAAATAAATAAGAGTCATATTATAGTGTGTCAAATAAATAAATAAAAGTCTTAGTATAGTGTGTCAAATAAATAAATAAAAGTCATAGTATAGTGTGTCAAATAAATTAGTAAGTCATAGTATAGTATGTCAAATAAATAAATAAAAGTCATAGTATAGTATGTCAAATAAATAAATAAAAGTCATAGTATAGTATGTCAAATAAATAAATAAAAGTCATAGTATAGTATGTCAAAAAAAATAGTAAGTCATAGAATAGTATGTCAAATAAATAAATAAAAGTCATAGTATAGTGTGTCAAATAAATTAGTAAGTCATAGTATAGTATGTCAAATAAATAAATAAAAGTCATAGTATAGTATGTCAAATAAATTAGTAAGTCATAGTATAGTATGTCAAATAAATAAATAAAAGTCATAGTATAGTATGTCAAATAAATAAATAAAAGTCATAGTATAGTATGTCAAATAAATAAATAAAAGTCATAGTATAGTATGTCAAATAAATCAGTAAGTCATAGAATAATATGTCAAATAAATAAATAAAAGTCATAGTACAGTATGACAAATAAATAGATAAAAGTCATAGTATAGTGTGTCAAATAAATAAATAAAAGTCAGAGTATAGTATGTCAAATACATAAATAAAAGTCATAGTATAGTGTTTCAAATAAATAAATAAAAGTCATAGTATAGTGTGTCAAATAAATAAATAAAAGTCATAGTATAGTGTGTCAAATAAATTAGTAAGTCATAGTATAGTATGTCAAATAAATAAAAAAACGTCATAGTATAGTATGTTGACAAATTTCATGAAAAAAACTTCATAGTATAGTATGTTGACAAATTTCATTAAAAAAAATTCATAGTATATTATGTCGAAAAATTTCATGAAAAAAACGTCATAGTATAGTATGTCGACAAATTTCATTAAAAAAACGTCATAGTATAGTATGTCGTAAAATTTCCTGAAAAAAAAGTCATAGTATAGTACGGCTAACTTTTCCTGAAAAAAAAGTCATAGTACAGTATGTTGAAAAATTTCTTGAAAAAAACGTCCTTGTATAGTATGTCGAAATTTTTTGCGAAAGAAAGGCATAGTATAGTATTTTGAAAAACTTTCCTGTAAAAAACGTCATGGTATAGTATGTCGAAAAATTTCATGAAAAATATCGTCATAGTATAGTATGCCGAAAAATTTCATTAAAAAAACGTCATAGTATAGTATGTCGACAAATTTCATTAAAAAAACGTCATAGTATAGTATGTCGAAAATTTTTGCAAAAAAAAGACAAAGTATAGTATGGCTAAAAATTTCATAAGAAAAAACCTCATAGTATAGAATTTCGAAAAATTTCATGAAAAAAAACTTCACATTATAGTATGTCGAAATTTATTGTTAAAAAAAAGTCATAGTATAGTATGTCGAAATGTTTTGCGAAAACAAGTCATAGTATAGTATGTCGGAATTTTTGGCGAAAAAAAGTCATAGTATAGTTTGTCGAAAAATTTCATTAAAAAAACGTCAGTATAGTATGTCAAGATTTTTTGCAAAAAAACGTCATAGTATAGTATGTTGACAAATTTCATGAAAAAAACTTCATAGTATAGTATGTTGACAAATTTCATTAAAAAAAATTCATAGTATATTATGTCGAAAAATTTCATGAAAAAAACGTCATAGTATAGTATGTCGACAAATTTCATTAAAAAAACGTCATAGTATAGTATGTCGTAAAATTTCCTGAAAAAAAAGTCATAGTATAATACGGCTAACTTTTCCTGAAAAAAAAGTCATAGTACAGTATGTCGAAAAATTTCTTGAAAAAAACGTCCTTGTATAGTATGTCGAAATTTTTTGCGAAAGAAAGGCATAGTATAGTATTTTGAAAAACTTTCCTGTAAAAAACGTCATGGTATAGTATGTCGACAAATTTCATTAAAAAAACGTCATAGTATAGTATGTCGAAAATTTTTGCAAAAAAAAGACAAAGTATAGTATGGCTAAAAATTTCATAAGAAAAAACCTCATAGTATAGAATTTCGAAAAATTTCATGAAAAAAAACTTCACATTATAGTATGTCGAAATTTATTGTTAAAAAAAAGTCATAGCATGGTATGTCGTACAATTTCATGAAAAAAACGTCCTAGTAAAGTATGTCGAAATGTTTTGCGAAAAAAAAGTCATAGTATAGTATGTCGAAATGTTTTGCGAAAACAAGTCATACTATAGTATGTCGGAATTTTTGGCGAAAAAAAGTCATAGTATAGTTTGTCGAAAAATTTCATTAAAAAAACGTCATAGTATAGTATGTCAAGATTTTTTGCAAAAAAACGTCATAGTATAGTATGTCGACAAATTTCATTAAAAAAACGTCATAGTATAGTATGTCGTAAAATTTCCTGAAAAAAAAGTCATAGTATAGTACGGCTAACTTTTCCTGAAAAAAAAGTCATAGTACAGTATGTTGAAAAATTTCTTGAAAAAAACGTCCTTGTATAGTATGTCGAAATTTTTTGCGAAAGAAAGGCATAGTATAGTATTTTGAAAAACTTTCCTGTAAAAAACGTCATGGTATAGTATGTCGAAAAATTTCATGAAAAATATCGTCATAGTATAGTATGCCGAAAAATTTCATTAAAAAAACGTCATAGTATAGTATGTCGACAAATTTCATTAAAAAAACGTCATAGTATAGTATGTCGAAAATTTTTGCAAAAAAAAGACAAAGTATAGTATGGCTAAAAATTTCATAAGAAAAAACCTCATAGTATAGAATTTCGAAAAATTTCATGAAAAAAAACTTCACATTATAGTATGTCGAAATTTATTGTTAAAAAAAAGTCATAGTATAGTATGTCGAAATGTTTTGCGAAAACAAGTCATAGTATAGTATGTCGGAATTTTTGGCGAAAAAAAGTCATAGTATAGTTTGTCGAAAAATTTCATTAAAAAAACGTCAGTATAGTATGTCAAGATTTTTTGCAAAAAAACGTCATAGTATAGTATGTTGACAAATTTCATGAAAAAAACTTCATAGTATAGTATGTTGACAAATTTCATTAAAAAAAATTCATAGTATATTATGTCGAAAAATTTCATGAAAAAAACGTCATAGTATAGTATGTCGACAAATTTCATTAAAAAAACGTCATAGTATAGTATGTCGTAAAATTTCCTGAAAAAAAAGTCATAGTATAATACGGCTAACTTTTCCTGAAAAAAAAGTCATAGTACAGTATGTCGAAAAATTTCTTGAAAAAAACGTCCTTGTATAGTATGTCGAAATTTTTTGCGAAAGAAAGGCATAGTATAGTATTTTGAAAAACTTTCCTGTAAAAAACGTCATGGTATAGTATGTCGACAAATTTCATTAAAAAAACGTCATAGTATAGTATGTCGAAAATTTTTGCAAAAAAAAGACAAAGTATAGTATGGCTAAAAATTTCATAAGAAAAAACCTCATAGTATAGAATTTCGAAAAATTTCATGAAAAAAAACTTCACATTATAGTATGTCGAAATTTATTGTTAAAAAAAAGTCATAGCATGGTATGTCGTACAATTTCATGAAAAAAACGTCCTAGTAAAGTATGTCGAAATGTTTTGCGAAAAAAAAGTCATAGTATAGTATGTCGAAATGTTTTGCGAAAACAAGTCATAGTATAGTATGTCGGAATTTTTGGCGAAAAAAAGTCATAGTATAGTTTGTCGAAAAATTTCATTAAAAAAACGTCATAGTATAGTATGTCAAGATTTTTTGCAAAAAAACGTCATAGTATAGTATGTCGACAAATTTCATTAAAAAAACGTCATAGTATAGTATGTCGTAAAATTTCCTGAAAAAAAAGTCATAGTATAGTACGGCTAACTTTTCCTGAAAAAAAAGTCATAGTACAGTATGTTGAAAAATTTCTTGAAAAAAACGTCCTTGTATAGTATGTCGAAATTTTTTGCGAAAGAAAGGCATAGTATAGTATTTTGAAAAACTTTCCTGTAAAAAACGTCATGGTATAGTATGTCGAAAAATTTCATGAAAAATATCGTCATAGTATAGTATGCCGAAAAATTTCATTAAAAAAACGTCATAGTATAGTATGTCGAAAATTTTTGCAAAAAAAAAGACAAAGTATAGTATGGCTAAAAATTTCATAAGAAAAAACCTCATAGTATAGAATTTCGAAAAATTTCATTAAAAAAAACTTCACATTATAGTATGTCGAAATTTATTGTTAAAAAAAAGTCATAGCATGGTATGTCGTACAATTTCATGAAAAAAACGTCCTAGTAAAGTATGTCGAAATGTTTTGCGAAAAAAAAGTCATAGTATAGTATGTCGAAATGTTTTGCGAAAACAAGTCATACTATAGTATGTCGGAATTTTTGGCGAAAAAAAGTCATAGTATAGTTTGTCGAAAAATTTCATTAAAAAAACGTCATAGTATAGTATGTCAAGATTTTTTGCAAAAAAACGTCATAGTATAGTATGTGGAAAAATTTCATGAAAAAAAACGTCATAGGACAGTATGTCGTAAAATTTCCAGAAAAAAACGTCATTGTATAGTATGTCAAAATTTTTTTCGAAAAAAAAGTCATAGTATAGTATGTCGAAAAAAAGGAAAAGCAGCAAATCGTCACATTTGTGAAGCTTGAAACATGAAATGATTTTGCTTAATAAATGACATAATCAAAAATAGTTGCCAATTAATTTCAGTCAATCGATTAATAAGTTAATCGACTAATCGTTTCAGCTGTGCATTTTCATATGTTTGTAAAGTAACTAACTGAAGCTGTCAGATAAATGTAGAGCGTAAATGCAGATAAATGGAATAAAAAGCACAACTTCTCACTCTGAAATGTTCTGGAGTAGAAGTATAAATGTACTGGAGTAGAAGTATAAATGTTCTGGAGTAGAAGTATGAAGTGGCATGAAAGGAAAATACTCAAGTACTTAAAATCTAGTACTTGAGTAAATGTACTTTCTAACACTGTGTAACGTTAGACCATCAAATCAGCAGAAAAACAGGAGATTGATTTATAGAAAATAATCTATTTAAATCACAATATTAGTAAGAAAAATCACAGCTTGATATATATTTTTTAAATGTTCAGCCCAACTGGCTAAGTTAGCTAAAGCTAACCAGATGAATATGTCTAGTTAGCTAAAGACCACTTTAACTAGCTAACAGCTAACTAAATAAAGATAACTTGCTAAGGTTAGTTTGAGTGTAAATAAATAAGAGTCATATTATAGTGTGTCAAATAAATAAATAAAAGTCTTAGTATAGTGTGTCAAATAAATAAATAAAAGTCATAGTATAGTATGTCAAATAAATAAATAAAAGTCATAGTATAGTGTGTCAAATAAATTAGTAAATCATAGTATAGTATGTCAAATAAATAAATAAAAGTCATAGTATAGTATGTCAAATAAATAAATAAAAGTCATAGTATAGTATGTCAAATAAATAAATAAAAGTCATAGTATAGTATGTCAAATAAATTAGTAAGTCATAGAATAGTATGTCAAATAAATAAATAAAAGTCATAGTACAGTATGACAAATAAATAGATAAAAGTCATAGTATAGTGTGTCAAATAAATAAATAAAAGTCAGAGTATAGTATGTCAAATACATAAATAAAAGTCATAGTATAGTGTGTCAAATAAATAAATAAAAGTCATAGTATAGTGTGTCAAATAAATAAATAAAAGTCATAGTATAGTGTGTCAAATAAATAAATAAAAGTCATAGTATAGTGTGTCAAATAAATTAGTAAGTCATAGTATAGTATGTCAAATAAATAAATAAAAGTCATAGTATAGTATGTCAAATAAATAAATAAAAGTCATAGTATAGTATGTCAAATAAATAAATAAAAGTCATAGTATAGTATGTCAAATAAATTAGTAAGTCATAGAATAGTATGTCAAATAAATAAATAAAAGTCATAGTACAGTATGACAAATAAATAGATAAAAGTCATAGTATAGTGTGTCAAATAAATAAATAAAAGTCAGAGTATAGTATGTCAAATACATAAATAAAAGTCATAGTATAGTGTGTCAAATAAGTAAATAAAAGTCATAGTATAGTGTGTCAAATAAATAAATAAAAGTCATAGTATAGTGTGTCAAATAAATTAGTAAGTCATAGTATAGTATGTCAAATAAATAAAAAAACGTCATAGTATAGTATGTTGACAAATTTCATGAAAAAAACTTCATAGTATAGTATGTTGACAAATTTCATTAAAAAAAATTCATAGTATATTATGTCGAAAAATTTCATGAAAAAAACGTCATAGTATAGTATGTCGACAAATTTCATTAAAAAAACGTCATAGTATAGTATGTCGTAAAATTTCCTGAAAAAAAAGTCATAGTATAGTACGGCTAACTTTTCCTGAAAAAAAAGTCATAGTACAGTATGTTGAAAAATTTCTTGAAAAAAACGTCCTTGTATAGTATGTCGAAATTTTTTACGAAAGAAAGGCATAGTATAGTATTTTGAAAAACTTTCCTGTAAAAAACGTCATGGTATAGTATGTCAAAAAATTTCATGAAAAATATCGTCATAGTATAGTATGCCGAAAAATTTCATTAAAAAAACGTCATAGTATAGTATGTCGACAAATTTCATTAAAAAAACGTCATAGTATAGTATGTCGAAAATTTTTGCAAAAAAAAGACAAAGTATAGTATGGCTAAAAATTTCATAAGAAAAAACCTCATAGTATAGAATTTCGAAAAATTTCATGAAAAAAAACTTCACATTATAGTATGTCGAAATTTATTGTTAAAAAAAAGTCATAGCATGGTATGTCGTACAATTTCATGAAAAAAACGTCCTAGTAAAGTATGTCGAAATGTTTTGCGAAAAAAAAGTCATAGTATAGTATGTCGAAATGTTTTGCAAAAACAAGTCATAGTATAGTATGTCGGAATTTTTGGCGAAAAAAAGTCATAGTATAGTTTGTCGAAAAATTTCATTAAAAAAACGTCATAGTATAGTATGTGGAAAAATTTCATGAAAAAAAACGTCATAGGACATTATGTCGTAAAATTTCCAGAAAAAAACGTCATTGTATAGTATGTCAAAATTTTTTTCGAAAAAAAAGTCATAGTATAGTATGTCGAAAAAAAGGAAAAGCAGCAAATCGTCACATTTGTGAAGCTTGAAACATGAAATGATTTTGCTTAATAAATGACATAATCAAAAATAGTTGCCAATTAATTTCAGTCAATCGATTAATAAGTTAATCGACTAATCGTTTCAGCTGTGCATTTTCATATGTTTGTAAAGTAACTAACTGAAGCTGTCAGATAAATGTAGAGCGTAAATGCAGATAAATGGAATAAAAAGTACAACTTCTCCCTCTGAAATGTTCTGGAGTAGAGGTATAAATGTACTGGAGTAGATGTATAAATGTTCTGGAGTAGAAGTATGAAGTGGCATGAAAGGAAAATACTCAAGTACTTAAAATCTAGTACTTGAGTAAATGTACTTTCTAACACTGTGTAACGTTAGACCATCAAATCAGCAGAAAAACAGGAGATTGATTTATAGAAAATAATCTATTTAAATCACAATATTAGTAAGAAAAATCACAGCTTGATATATATTTTTTAAATGTTCAGCCCAACTGGCTAAGTTAGCTAAAGCTAACCAGATGAATATGTCTAGTTAGCTAAAGACCACTTTAACTAGCTGATAAAATGTCTGAGTGAAATAGTCTGAAAAAAGTCAGAGTAAAAAAAGTCTGAAAAATGTCTGAGTAAAAAGTAAAAAAAAAAGAAGTCTGAGTAAAAAAAAGTGTGAAAAAAGTCAGAGTAAAAAAAGTCTGAAAAATGTCCGAGTAAAAAAGTAAAAAAAAAAAAATACAAGTAAAAAAAGTGTGAAAAAAGTCTGAGTAAAAAAATGTGAAAAATGTCTGAGTAAAAAAGTAAAAAAAAAAGAAGTCCGAGTAAAAAAAGTTTGAAAAATGTCCGAGTAAAAAAGTAAAAAAAAAAAAGAAGTACAAGTAAAAAATGTCTGAAAAATGTCTGAGTGAAAAAGTCTGAAAAATGTCTGAGTAAAAAAAGTAAAAAAAAAAGATGTCGGAGTAAAAATGTCTGGAAAAATCTCCGAGTCAAAAAAGTCTGAAAAATGTCTGAGTGAAAAAGTCTGAAAAATCTCCGAGTAAAAAAAGTCTGAAAAATGTCTCAGTAAAAAAAGTATAAAAAAAAGATTTCTGAAAAATATCTGAGTAAAAATGTCCGAGTAAAAAAAGTCTGAAAGAAGTCAGAGTAAAAAAGTGTGAAAAAAGTCACAGTAAAAAAGTCTGAAAAATGTCTGAGTAAAAATGTCCGAGTAAAAAGGTAAAAAAAAAAGAAGCTAGAGTGAAAAAGTGTGAAAATAGTCAGAGTAAAAAAAGTCTGAAAAATGTCTGAGTGAAAAAGTCTGAAAAATGTCTGAGTAAAAAAGTCTGAAAAATGTCTGAGTAAAAAAGTAAAAAAAAAAGAAGTACGAGTAAAAAAGTGTGAAAATAGTCAGAGTAAAAAAAGTCTGAAAAATGTCTGAGTGAAAAAGTAAAAAAAAAAGATGTCTGAAAAATGTCTGAGTGAAAAAGTCTGAAAAATGTCCGAGTAAAAAAAGTCTGAAAAATGTCCGAGTAAAAAGGTCAAAAAGAAAGAAGTCCGAGTAAAAAAGTGTGAAAATAGTCAGAGTAAAAAAAGTCTGAAAAATGTCTGAGTGAAAAAGTAAAAAAAAAAGAAGTCTGAAAAATGTCCGAGTAATAAAAGTCTGAAAAATAATGAAGTCTGAAAAATGTCTGAGTGAAAAAGTAAAAAAAAAAGATTTCTGAAAAATGTCTGAGTGAAAAAGTCTGAAAAATGTCCGAGTAAAAAAAGTCTGAAAAATGTCCGAGTAAAAAGGTCAAAAAGAAAGAAGTCCGAGTAAAAAAGTATGAAAATAGTCAGAGTAAAAAACTTCTGAAAAATGTCTGAGTGAAAAAGTAAAAAAAAATGTTCGCGTACAAAAGTATAAAAAAAAGAAGTCTGAAAAATGTCTGAGTAAAAATAACTGGAAAAATCTCAGAGTAAAAAAAGTGTGAAAAAAGTAAGAGTAAAAAAAGTGTGAAAAATGTCTGAGTGAAAAATGTCTGAGTAAAAAAGTGTGAAAAATGTCTGAGTGAAAAAGTCTGAAAAATGTCTGAGTGAAAAAGTCTGAAAAAAGTCTGAGTAAAAAAAGTAAAAAAAAAAGATGTCGGAGTAAAAATGTCTGGAAAAATCTCCGAGTCAAAAAAGTCTGAAAAATGTCTGAGTGAAAAAGTCTGAAAAATGTCTGAGTGAAAAAGTCTGAAAAATGTCTGAGTAAAAAAAGTATAAAAAAAAAGATTTCTGAAAAATATCTGAGTAAAAATGTCCGAGTAAAAAAAGTCTGAAAAAAGTCAGAGTAAAAAAGTGTGAAAAAGTCACAGTAAAAAAGTCTGAAAAATGTCTGAGTAAAAATGTCCTAGTAAAAAAGTAAAAAAAAAAGAAGCTAGAGTGAAAAAGTGTGAAAATAGTCAGAGTAAAAAAAGTCTGAAAAATGTCTGAGTGAAAAAGTCTGAAAAATGTCTGAGTAAAAAAGTTTGAAAAATGTCTGAGTAAAAAAGAAAAAAAAAAGAAGTACGAGTAAAAAAAGTCTGAAAAAAGTCAGAGCAAAAAAAGTCTGAAAAATGTCCGAGTAAAAAAGTAAAAAAAAAAAAGAAGTACGAGTAAAAAATGTCTGAAAAATGTCTGAGTGAAAAAGTCTGAAAAATATCTGAGTGAAAAAGTCTGAAAAATGTCTGAGTAAAAAAGTAAAAAAAAAAGAAGTACGAGTAAAAAAGTGTGAAAATAGTCAGAATAAAAAAAGTCTGAAAAATGTCTGAGTAAAAATGTCCGAGTAAAAAAGTAAAAAAAAAAGAAGTACGAGTAAAAAAAGTCTGAAAAAAGTCAGAGCAAAAAAATTCTGAAAAATGTCAGAGTAAAAAAAGTAAAAAAAAAAAAGTCAGAGTAAAAAAGTGTGAAAAAAGTCAAAGTAAAAAGTGTGCAAAATGTCTGAGTCATTGTTATATCACAGGCAATAAATCTATATTTATTCCTTTTTCTTTGGGGGAATATTTCTAATCTACTATGGCATCACTTCCCCCCTTACGATGTCATGTCGGGTCTAAATCGCCAAAGACTTTTAACTATTCATATCTTTGTGCACTTTGTAATAAATCATTTTCAATTCATACAAGTCTCTCCTGATTGAAATGTATTTATCCTTATACAGAGTTTGAAGGAAGACTGGTTGTCGTATAGGCGGACTGTCATTGTGCTTCCATCTATCTGCTTGCAGCCGTTTTTGTGAACGGGGATTATTATTGTAAATTGTGCACTTCGATATTTATTAAACGGCCACACTATAATGTAATTGTGAGGTGTTTAAATGCATGTCCTGTTTCCCTTTTAGTGTTGGTCGTCCCAACAGTAAGCACGCTGCGGGTCCGAGTGTAACCTTAATGAATTAAAGGTACGGTATATTGGTTTTATAATTATGAAAACATGGTTTTTAAAATGTGTATGAATTAATGTATTGTTGTCTAATTGTATGTTTATTTTTATAGGACTGTCTTCATGTGTGGTATTGACTGTCACTGTTTTTTCCCACATTGTTTAGAGTAACGGGCCTTTTTATTTTCTTTCTTGTTTTCTTTGTTTATTTTTAGTATTATTATTTTTATTATTACTGGGAATAGTGCAATAGCGTTGACGGGCATATGTGCAATAATTCTGATGGCGTGTGAAATCTTAGAGTCATAGCAGAACCAGGTGGAAGTTATAAGGCTCCAGATAAGCTTAGAGACCCCTTCTGGTGTAATCATAACCTGACGTTGGTTGCAGTGTCATCCACCTATCAGTTCCTGGGTGGAATATATATATACGATTTGTGGTTCTTGAGAGTGTGCAGTGACATTTCCCTTAAGGAATCATATTTGTGTTTAACTGTGTGGTTGGGTCCGAAAGTTTACTGTAGCCATTGACAGATTCCTGGGTATTTTGCTATCTAGATCAAGTGATTGTGCAGTGCCCGGTCCACCGTACCTATTCAAGGTTGCATTGTGCAGCTCTAAGTTGCCTTTCCTTTTTTTAGAATGTTTTTAAAATGCAAATTGTATAAATAAATTATATATATTCTTTGAACTGCCAGCCTCTCGTCCCGTTTATCCTGGACACTTACCTGTGTATAAGGTGCACTAGACTGGAAATTGATAGTTACAGTACTAAGTACAATTTCCAATACTACAGTATGTTAAAATCCTGAAGGCTCTACAGTCTGAGAGAGCCTTTTGCAAGGAACAGCTGACTGACGTCAAAGCCAAGAGCAAGGAGAAGGATGAAACCATCGGCTTTCTTCAGCAACGTCTTGCTGAAGAACACAACAACGGCCTCTCAGTCGAACAACACTGGAGTGCCAAGCTCAACCAGGACAACGCTCTTTGGCAAGAGGTGAGCGAGAGTAATCTGATGGCCGTGAACGCCGACTGGGAAAATCGTTGGCTTGTGAGGCAGGAAGAGGCAGTCGCAGAGCTCAAATCTGTGCAGGAGGCCTTCGTCATGGAGGTGAACCAGGTGATCACCGCAATAACAACGGAAAAGAAGGCTCTCATCCAGAGCGAGGCAGAGTGGAGCATTAAACTCACCGCTCTGGAAGTACAGTTGGCTGCAAAGGACGAGAGCTTGAAGAAAGCGCAGGAGCTGCAACAACAGAGCAGACAAACCGAGGAGGATTGGCGCAACAAACTGAGCCAATCGGAGGACGACGTCAAGTTCCTTATCAAGCGAAGCATCGACCTCCAGGTGCTCGCTATGAAAACGGACAAGGACAAGAAGAAGGACAAGAAGTTGGTCGAAAAAATCCTGAAGAAGGAGAGGAAGAAGGAGCAGGAGAGACAGAAGACAGAGGAGCAACAGGAGAAGAGAGAAAAGAAGGAACTGGAAAGACAAGAGAAGGAGAGGAAGGATAGGGAGAAGAGAGGGGAGTAACATCCCTTATCTCCTCCTCACCCTTCCCCTATCCCCATCCCCCTTCCTACCAAACACCGTCCCACCCCTTTACACCCCCTCACTTATGGGTTTATTCCGGGTGATCCGGTTTCCTTCTACGCAAAGACATCCATCCATTCTCCAAGGTGAGATGGTGGTTGAGTGATTTTCCCCGTGTCTGTGTGGGTTTACTCCGGGTGATCCGGTTTAATTCTACGCAAAGACATCCATCCACTCTCCCTCCTCTCCAAGGTGACATGGTGGCAGAGTGATTCTCCCCGTGTCTGTACGGGTTTTCCACCGGCTACGCCGGTTTCCTACATAAATAACAACAATAAAAAGTTTTCTATTATCTATACTGCAAATATTGCAATACTTTCATCAGTGGGCCATAGGTTCAAACTAACTTCAACAAAGACCAAGATTTTACATGTATCACCCAGAAATTGTTTTTTCAAAGATTTATGAGGACAAACAGGTTTATGATATGCAATAAAAGCCCCAGATCAGAAATGAACCAAGCAGGAAGCAGTTATGGTGTATGCCAATTCATTGGTTGCGATCTAATATGCTGTATACTGTGGGTCCTCTAAGAAAAGATCAACAGAAAACATGAATTCTTTTTATAGTTTTATTGATGGTAATTACCCATGGTTTTAATTTGATCACTCATCCGGTAATAATCATGGCTTTAAAATTAAACTGACTTCCTTATCGCAATAGAAAAATGTATACTTAATACGTTGTACAATACTGGTTTTGGTCCAAACAAAAGTGGATCAGAAAAGCCAAGGCCAACTCAAGTTTCAAGTCTTCGAGCATCTTAGGCCCAGGAATGAAGTGGTGGTGAAAAGCTGAATGATTTAGCCTATTCATTTGAGCTATTCCCTTAAAGTATTCAAATTTAAATATGTTGTCAACTGGTTTGTGGTCATGTGATTTAAAAAGTGCTAAATAAATAACCATGAATCCCTTTCTTGCATCCTCCTCCTAAATAAACTTTTATATTATTTGGTTTCTTCAAAAAATCCACCACTGTCTTCTTGTTTGAGAATATGCACCAAAAGCACAATATCACCTGAAATCATAGGAGCCTCAAGGTAGGAGAGGCACATCCTGATTCTGTACAAGCCAATGTCATTTTGCTCAGAGGTATTTCATTACATTTTGCAACACCACATGGAAAAGACCACGGGGTGCAGTAGAGCGCTAATGCACTCTACCAGGCTCTACTGTAAGCCAGTATCATCAAGCGCATGTGTGTAAGCTCCAGGTTCTGCCTACAAATAAGGTTTAACATCAAAATGAGTGCGTTCAGGATATTATAAAGCTCTCTTAAGGATTTAATGAATGACTTTCTCTGGTCATAAATCTGATTATTAACTATAAAAACAAGGCTGGAGGATCAGCCGATGTTCAGTACCCGGGAAATATGTTCACCCACGGTACAGACAATTTCCTCGCCAAGCTTCAGCACTTTGTTGCTGTGAAGCTGTGAACTGCTGCTCAGCAGGTTTTGGTTGGTGGACAGGACAGGCAGAGAGAATCTGACCTCTGACCTCAACTGGTCCTCTTTCAGTGCAAGACGTTGCCTAACAGTGTGACAAATCACTTACGATGTTTTGAAACAGATTTTGTCAAACGTATTCAGTATTTGACTAAATGCCGAGTAAGACGACATGACAATAATACAGCATTTTGAAACTGAACAGATGTGCTTACCGCATTATTTTTGTTTTTTTCTAATGAATCAAATGTAAAATCTCGACTCAACAAGGTTAGCTGCTGAAACACTTTGGCCAATATCATGAATTAAATACCTCACAGTCAAGGTTCCTCGACCCTCAGTAATAATGACGTGAACAATATTTGTATAGCACCTTATAACAAGGAAAGCCATCCTCATGGATGATTGTTTTCTGAATATCTTAAACCGCATCCTCTCCCATTTTAGTGTCTAGATCCGGTTCTGGATCCCTGATGGAAGTAACATGAAAGACTGGTTGAGTGGTGTCAAGGGTCGTCTGCTGTAAGACCAAGCCTTTACTGTAAAATACAAGTATTGTTGTGTTTAATAAGAATGTTTGGATTTGAATAGGAAATAAAGTGTAATATTTCATATTGTAACATTGTTAAGAAGGGCCTAAGTGAACTTCATATCATAGGTCATGTTGGGCTGTAGGCAGTTCTGCTTTTAGCACTTTTATTTTACAGTTTTTCAGTCTGGAGAAGTCATGTGACCAAAAGTGTACACTGTGCAGGGTGACATCATATTCAGAATGGGATGACATCATATTCAGAATGTGCTGACATCACTTTCAAAATGTGATGTCATCACATGTGATGTCATCACATTTTGAATGTGATGTCAGCATTGACATGTCATCACATTCCAAAACGTGTCACCAGTGCCTTTGAAGTGAGAATGTCAGAATGTTACATCTCCGTGGAATCCTCAACTCTAACTCAGTTACAATCTGATCTCTATGAGAGACGCATCTCTTCGTGGAAACAGAGCGAGAACTATTCCAACGCACAAACGCAAACTGTGTATCGTATCAGTATTACAGCTACATACAGTAATACCCGTACCGCAACAAATATCCTCACCGATGAGTGAGATCATGATGGATCAGTGTGATGAGTGAGATCATGATGGATCAGTGATGAGTGAGATCATGATGGATCAGAGTGATGAGTGAGATCATGATGGATCAGAGTGATGAGTGAGATCATGATGGATCAGTGTGATGAGTGAGGTCATGATGGATCAGTGTGATGAGTGAGATCATGATGGATCAGAGTGATGAGTGAGATCATGATGGATCAGTGTGATGAGTGAGGTCATGATGGATCCGTGTGATGAGTGAGATCATGATGGATCAGTGTGATGAGTGAGATCATGATGGATCAGTGTGATGAGTGAGATCATGATGGATCAGTGTGATGAGTGAGGTCATGATGGATCAGAGTGATGAGTGAGGTCATGATGGATCAGTGTGATGAGTGAGGTCATGATGGATCAGAGTGATGAGTGAGGTCATGATGGATCAGAGTGATGAGTGAGGTCATGATGGATCCGTGTGATGAGTGAGATCATGATGGATCAGTGTGATGAGTGAGATCATGATGGATCACAGTGATGAGTGAGATCATGATGGATCAAAGTGATGAGTGAGATCATGATGGATCAGAGTGATGAGTGAGATCATGATGGATCAGAGTGATGAGTGAGATCATGATGGATCAGAGTGATGAGTGAGATCATGATGGATCAGAGTGATGAGTGAGATCATGATGGATCAGAGTGATGAGTGAGATCATGATGGATCAGTCTCTGAAAAATGTCCGAGTAAAAAAGTAAAAAAAAAAGATGTCAGAGTAAAAAAAAGTCTGAAAAATGTCTGAGTGAAAATGTCTGGAAAAATATCCGACTAAAAAAAGTGTGAAAAAGTCATATTAAAAAAAGTCTGAAAAATGTCTGAGTAAAAAAGAAAAAAAAAAAAATACAAGTAAAAAAAGTGTGAAAAAAGTCAGAGTAAAAAAAGTCTGAAAAATGTCTGAGTTAAAAAGTCTAAAAAATGTCCGAGTAAAAAAGTCAAAAAAAAGAAGTACGAGTAAAAAAAGTCTGAAAAAAGTCAGAGTAAAAAAAGTCTGAAAAATGTCTGAGTGAAAAAGTCTGAAAAATGTCTGAGTAAAAAAAGTAAAAAAAAAAAAGTCAGAGTAAAAAAGTGTGAAAAAAGTCAAGTAAAAAGTGTGCAAAATGTCTGAGTCATTGTTATATCACAGGCAATAAATCTATATTTATTCCCTTTTCTTTGGGGGAATATTTCTAATCTACTATGGCATCACTTCCCCCCTTACGATGTCATGTCGGGTCTAAATCGCCAAAGAATTTTAACTATTCATATCTTTGTGCACTTTGTAATAAATCATTTTCAATTCATACAAGTCTCTCCTGATTGAAATGTATTTATCCTTATACAGAGTTTGAAGGAAGACTGGTTGTCGTATAGGCGGACTGTCATTGTGCTTCCATCTATCTGCTTGCAGCCGTTTTTGTGAACGGGGATTATTATTGTAAATTGTGCACTTCGATATTATTTATTAAACGGCCACACTATAATGTAATTGTGAGGTGTTTAAATGCATGTCCTGTTTCCCTTTTAGTGTTGGTCGTCCCAACAGTAAGCACGCTGCGGGTCCGAGTGTAACCTTAATGAATTAAAGGTACGGCATATTGGTTTTATAATTATGAAAACATGGTTTTTAAAATGTGTATGAATTAATGTATTGTTGTCTAATTGTATGTTTATTTTTATAGGACCGTCTTCATGTGTGGTATTGACTGTCACTGTTTTTTCCCACATTGTTTAGAGTAACGGGCCTTTTTATTTTCTTTCTTGTTTTCTTTGTTTATTTTTAGTATTATTATTTTTATTATTACTGGGAATAGTGCAATAGCGTTGACGGGCATATGTGCAATAATTCTGATGGCGTGTGAAATCTTAGAGTCATAGCAGAACCAGGTGGAAGTTATAAGGCTCCAGATAAGCTTAGAGACCCCTTCTGGTGTAATCATAACCTGACGTTGGTTGCAGTGTCATCCACCTATCAGTTCCTGGGTATAATATATACGATTTGTGGTTCTTGAGAGTGTGCAGTGACATTTCCCTTAAGGAATCATATTTGTGTTTAACTGTGTGGTTGGGTCCTAAAGTTTACTGTAGCCATTGACAGATTCCTGTGTATTTTGCTATCTAGATCAAGTGTTTGTGCAGTGCCCGGTCCACCGTACCTATTCAAGGTTGCATTGTGCAGCTCTAAGTTGCCTTTCCTTTTTTTAGAATGTTTTTAAAATGCAAATTGTATAAATAAATTATATATATTCTTTGAACTGCAAGCCTCTCGTCCCGTTTATTCTGGACACTTACCTGTGTATAAGGTGCACTAGACTGGAAATTGATAGTTACTGTACTAAATACAATTTCCAATACTACAGTATGTTAAAATCCTGAAGGCTCTACAGTCTGAGAGAGCCTTTTGCAAGGAACAGCTGACTGACGTCAAAGCCAAGAGCAAGGAGAAGGATGAAACCATCGGCTTTCTTCAGCAACGTCTTGCTGAAGAACACAACAAGAACACATTGTCTGGAAAATCTCTGAGTAAAAAATGTCTGAAAAATGTCTGAGTAAAAAAGTAAAAAAAAAAGAAGTCCGAGTAAAAAATGTAAAAATGTCTGAGTAAAAAAGTCTGAAAAATGTCTGAGTGAAAAAGTAAAAAAAATGATGTCTGAAAAATGTCCGAGTAATAAAATTCTGAAAAATGTCCGAGTAAAAAAAGTCTGAAAAATGTCCGAGTAAAAAGGTCAAAAAGAAAGAAGTCCGAGTAAAAAAGTGTGAAAATAGTCAGAGTAAAAAAAGTCTGAAAAATGTCTGAGTGAAAAAGTAAAAAAAAAAGAAGTCTGAAAAATGTCCGAGTAATAAAAGTCTGAAAAATAATGAAGTCTGAAAAATGTCTGAGTGAAAAAGTAAAAAAAAAAAGAAGTCTGAAAAATGTCCGAGTAAAAAAGTATAAAAATAATGAAGTCTGAAAAATGTCTGAGTAAAAAAAGTCTGAAAAATGTCCGAGTAAAAAGGTCAAAAAGAAAGAAGTCCGAGTAAGAATGTGTGAAAATAGTCAGAGTAAAAAAAGTCTGAAAAATGTTTGAGTAAAAAAGTAAGAAAAAAAGAAGTTAGAGTAAAAAAGTGTGAAAAAAGTCAGAGTAAAAAAAATCTGAAAAATGTCTGAATGAAAAAGTCTGAAAAATGTCTGAGTAAAAAAAGTCTGAAAAAAGTCAGAGAAAAAAGTCTGAAAAAAGTCTGAGTGAAAAAATCTCAAATATGTCTGAGTAAAAAAAGTAAAAAAAAAAAAAAGAAGTCTGAAAAATGTCTGAGTAAAAATGTCTGGAAAAATCTCTGAGTAAAAAAAGTCTGAAAAAAGTCAGAGTGAAAAAGTCTGAAAAATGTCTGCGTAAAAAAAGTAAAAAAAAAAAAAAGAAGTCTGAAAAATATCCGAGTAATAAAAGTCTGAAAAATGTCAGAGTAAAAAAGTATAAAAAAAAAGATTTCTGGAAAATGTCTGAGTAAAAATGTCCGAGTAAAAACAGTCTGAAAAATGTCCGAGTAAAAAAGTAAAAAAAAAAGATGTCAGAGTAAAAAAAGTCTGAAAAATGTCAGTGAAAAAGTCTAAAAAATGTCTAAGTAAAAAAGTCTAAAACAATGTCCGAGCAAAAAAGTACAAAAAAAAGAAGTCTAAAAAATGTCCGAGTAAAAATAACTGGAAAAATCTCAGAGTAAAAAAAGTGTGAAAAAAGTCAGAGTAAAAAAAGTCTAAAAAAATGTCCGAGTACAAAAGTATAAAAAAAAGAAGTCTGAAAAATGTCTGAGTAAAAATGTCTGGAAAAATCTCCGAGTAAAAAAGGTCTGAAAAATGTCTGAGTAAAAAGTCTAAAAAAATGTCAGAGTAAAAAAAAGTCTAAAAAATTGTCCGAGTACAAAAGTGTGAAAAATTTCCGAGTAAAAAAGTCTGAAAAATGTCTCAGTAAAAAAGTTAAAAAACATGCCAGAGTAAAAAAGTATAAAAAAAAAGAAGTCTGAAAAATGTCTGAGTAAAAAAAGTCTGAAAAATGTCCGAATAAAAAAGTAAAAAAAAAGAAGTCCGAGTAAAAAAGTCTGAAAAATGTCTGAGTAAAAAAAGTCTAGAAAAATGTCTGAGTAAAAAAGTATAAAAAAAAGAAGTCATAAAAACGTCATAGTATAGTTTGTCGAAAAAATCTATTAAAAAAACGTCATAGTATAGTATGTTGACAAATTTCATGAAAAAAACTTCATAGTATAGTATGTTGACAAATTTCATTAAAAAAAATTCATAGTATATTATGTCGAAAAATTTCATGAAAAAAACGTCATAGTATAGTATGTCGACAAATTTCATTAAAAAAACGTCATAGTATAGTATGTCGTAAAATTTCCTGAAAAAAAAGTCATAGTATAGTACGGCTAACTTTTCCTGAAAAAAAAGTCATAGTACAGTATGTCGAAAAATTTCTTGAAAAAAACGTCCTTGTATAGTATGTCGAAATTTTTTGCGAAAGAAAGGCATAGTATAGTATTTTGAAAAACTTTCCTGTAAAAAACGTCATAGTATAGTATGTCGAAAAATTTCATGAAAAATATCGTCATAGTATAGTATGCCGAAAAATTTCATTAAAAAAACGTCATAGTATAGTATGTCGACAAATTTCATTAAAAAAACGTCATAGTATAGTATGTCGAAAATTTTTGCAAAAAAAAGACAAAGTATAGTATGGCTAAAAATTTCATAAGAAAAAACCTCATAGTATAGAATTTCGAAAAATTTCATGAAAAAAAACTTCACATTATAGTATGTCGAAATTTATTGTTAAAAAAAAGTCATAGTATAGTATGTCGAAATGTTTTGCGAAAACAAGTCATAGTATAGTATGTCGGAATTTTTGGCGAAAAAAAGTCATAGTATAGTTTGTCGAAAAATTTCATTAAAAAAACGTCAGTATAGTATGTCAAGATTTTTTGCAAAAAAACGTCATAGTATAGTATGTTGACAAATTTCATGAAAAAAACTTCATAGTATAGTATGTTGACAAATTTCATTAAAAAAAATTCATAGTATATTATGTCGAAAAATTTCATGAAAAAAACGTCATAGTATAGTATGTCGACAAATTTCATTAAAAAAACGTCATAGTATAGTATGTCGTAACATTTCCTGAAAAAAAAGTCATAGTATAGTACGGCTAACTTTTCCTGAAAAAAAAGTCATAGTACAGTATGTTGAAAAATTTCTTGAAAAAAACGTCCTTGTATAGTATGTCGAAATTTTTTGCGAAAGAAAGGCATAGTATAGTATTTTGAAAAACTTTCCTGTAAAAAACGTCATGGTATAGTATGTCGAAAAATTTCATGAAAAATATCGTCATAGTATAGTATGCCGAAAAATTTCATTAAAAAAACGTCATAGTATAGTATGTCGTAAAATTTCCTGAAAAAAAAGTCATAGTATAGTACGGCTAACTTTTCCTGAAAAAAAAGTCATAGTACAGTATGTCGAAAAATTTCTTGAAAAAAACGTCCTTGTATAGTATGTCGAAATTTTTTGCGAAAGAAAGGCATAGTATAGTATTTTGAAAAACTTTCCTGTAAAAAACGTCATGGTATAGTATGTCGACAAATTTCATTAAAAAAACGTCATAGTATAGTATGTCGAAAATTTTTGCAAAAAAAAGACAAAGTATAGTATGGCTAAAAATTTCATAAGAAAAAACCTCATAGTATAGAATTTCGAAAAATTTCATTAAAAAAAACTTCACATTATAGTATGTCGAAATTTATTGTTAAAAAAAAGTCATAGCATGGTATGTCGTACAATTTCATGAAAAAAACGTCCTAGTAAAGTATGTCGAAATGTTTTGCGAAAAAAAAGTCATAGTATAGTATGTCGAAATGTTTTGCGAAAACAAGTCATACTATAGTATGTCGGAATTTTTGGCGAAAAAAAGTCATAGTATAGTTTGTCGAAAAATTTCATTAAAAAAACGTCATAGTATAGTATGTCAAGATTTTTTGCAAAAAAACGTCATAGTATAGTATGTGGAAAAATTTCATGAAAAAAAACGTCATAGGACAGTATGTCGTAAAATTTCCAGAAAAAAACGTCATTGTATAGTATGTCAAAATTTTTTTCGAAAAAAAAGTCATAGTATAGTATGTCGAAAAAAAGGAAAAGCAGCAAATCGTCACATTTGTGAAGCTTGAAACATGAAATGATTTTGCTTAATAAATGACATAATCAAAAATAGTTGCCAATTAATTTCAGTCAATCGATTAATAAGTTAATCGACTAATCGTTTCAGCTGTGCATTTTCATATGTTTGTAAAGTAACTAACTGAAGCTGTCAGATAAATGTAGAGCGTAAATGCAGATAAATGGAATAAAAAGCACAACTTCTCACTCTGAAATGTTCTGGAGTAGAAGTATAAATGTACTGGAGTAGATGTATAAATGTTCTGGAGTAGAAGTATGAAGTGGCATGAAAGGAAAATACTCAAGTACTTAAAATCTAGTACTTGAGTAAATGTACTTTCTAACACTGTGTAACGTTAGACCATCAAATCAGCAGAAAAACAGGAGATTGATTTATAGAAAATAATCTATTTAAATCACAATATTAGTAAGAAAAATCACAGCTTGATATATATTTTTTAAATGTTCAGCCCAACTGGCTAAGTTAGCTAAAGCTAACCAGATGAATATGTCTAGTTAGCTAAAGACCACTTTAACTAGCTAACAGCTAACTAAATAAAGATAACTTGCTAAGGTTAGTTTGAGTGTAAATAAATAAGAGTCATATTATAGTGTGTCAAATAAATAAATAAAAGTCTTAGTATAGTGTGTCAAATAAATAAATAAAAGTCATAGTATAGTGTGTCAAATAAATTAGTAAGTCATAGTATAGTATGTCAAATAAATAAATAAAAGTCATAGTATAGTATGTCAAATAAATAAATAAAAGTCATAGTATAGTATGTCAAATAAATAAATAAAAGTCATAGTATAGTATGTCAAAAAAAATAGTAAGTCATAGAATAGTATGTCAAATAAATAAATAAAAGTCATAGTATAGTGTGTCAAATAAATTAGTAAGTCATAGTATAGTATGTCAAATAAATAAATAAAAGTCATAGTATAGTATGTCAAATAAATTAGTAAGTCATAGTATAGTATGTCAAATAAATAAATAAAAGTCATAGTATAGTATGTCAAATAAATAAATAAAAGTCATAGTATAGTATGTCAAATAAATAAATAAAAGTCATAGTATAGTATGTCAAATAAATCAGTAAGTCATAGAATAATATGTCAAATAAATAAATAAAAGTCATAGTACAGTATGACAAATAAATAGATAAAAGTCATAGTATAGTGTGTCAAATAAATAAATAAAAGTCAGAGTATAGTATGTCAAATACATAAATAAAAGTCATAGTATAGTGTTTCAAATAAATAAATAAAAGTCATAGTATAGTGTGTCAAATAAATAAATAAAAGTCATAGTATAGTGTGTCAAATAAATTAGTAAGTCATAGTATAGTATGTCAAATAAATAAAAAAACGTCATAGTATAGTATGTTGACAAATTTCATGAAAAAAACTTCATAGTATAGTATGTTGACAAATTTCATTAAAAAAAATTCATAGTATATTATGTCGAAAAATTTCATGAAAAAAACGTCATAGTATAGTATGTCGACAAATTTCATTAAAAAAACGTCATAGTATAGTATGTCGTAAAATTTCCTGAAAAAAAAGTCATAGTATAGTACGGCTAACTTTTCCTGAAAAAAAAGTCATAGTACAGTATGTTGAAAAATTTCTTGAAAAAAACGTCCTTGTATAGTATGTCGAAATTTTTTGCGAAAGAAAGGCATAGTATAGTATTTTGAAAAACTTTCCTGTAAAAAACGTCATGGTATAGTATGTCGAAAAATTTCATGAAAAATATCGTCATAGTATAGTATGCCGAAAAATTTCATTAAAAAAACGTCATAGTATAGTATGTCGACAAATTTCATTAAAAAAACGTCATAGTATAGTATGTCGAAAATTTTTGCAAAAAAAAGACAAAGTATAGTATGGCTAAAAATTTCATAAGAAAAAACCTCATAGTATAGAATTTCGAAAAATTTCATGAAAAAAAACTTCACATTATAGTATGTCGAAATTTATTGTTAAAAAAAAGTCATAGTATAGTATGTCGAAATGTTTTGCGAAAACAAGTCATAGTATAGTATGTCGGAATTTTTGGCGAAAAAAAAGTCATAGTATAGTTTGTCGAAAAATTTCATTAAAAAAACGTCAGTATAGTATGTCAAGATTTTTTGCAAAAAAACGTCATAGTATAGTATGTTGACAAATTTCATGAAAAAAACTTCATAGTATAGTATGTTGACAAATTTCATTAAAAAAAATTCATAGTATATTATGTCGAAAAATTTCATGAAAAAAACGTCATAGTATAGTATGTCGACAAATTTCATTAAAAAAACGTCATAGTATAGTATGTCGTAAAATTTCCTGAAAAAAAAGTCATAGTATAATACGGCTAACTTTTCCTGAAAAAAAAGTCATAGTACAGTATGTCGAAAAATTTCTTGAAAAAAACGTCCTTGTATAGTATGTCGAAATTTTTTGCGAAAGAAAGGCATAGTATAGTATTTTGAAAAACTTTCCTGTAAAAAACGTCATGGTATAGTATGTCGACAAATTTCATTAAAAAAACGTCATAGTATAGTATGTCGAAAATTTTTGCAAAAAAAAGACAAAGTATAGTATGGCTAAAAATTTCATAAGAAAAAACCTCATAGTATAGAATTTCGAAAAATTTCATGAAAAAAAACTTCACATTATAGTATGTCGAAATTTATTGTTAAAAAAAAGTCATAGCATGGTATGTCGTACAATTTCATGAAAAAAACGTCCTAGTAAAGTATGTCGAAATGTTTTGCGAAAAAAAAGTCATAGTATAGTATGTCGAAATGTTTTGCGAAAACAAGTCATAGTATAGTATGTCGGAATTTTTGGCGAAAAAAAGTCATAGTATAGTTTGTCGAAAAATTTCATTAAAAAAACGTCATAGTATAGTATGTCAAGATTTTTTGCAAAAAAACGTCATAGTATAGTATGTCGACAAATTTCATTAAAAAAACGTCATAGTATAGTATGTCGTAAAATTTCCTGAAAAAAAAGTCATAGTATAGTACGGCTAACTTTTCCTGAAAAAAAAGTCATAGTACAGTATGTTGAAAAATTTCTTGAAAAAAACGTCCTTGTATAGTATGTCGAAATTTTTTGCGAAAGAAAGGCATAGTATAGTATTTTGAAAAACTTTCCTGTAAAAAACGTCATGGTATAGTATGTCGAAAAATTTCATGAAAAATATCGTCATAGTATAGTATGCCGAAAAATTTCATTAAAAAAACGTCATAGTATAGTATGTCGAAAATTTTTGCAAAAAAAAGACAAAGTATAGTATGGCTAAAAATTTCATAAGAAAAAACCTCATAGTATAGAATTTCGAAAAATTTCATTAAAAAAAACTTCACATTATAGTATGTCGAAATTTATTGTTAAAAAAAAGTCATAGCATGGTATGTCGTACAATTTCATGAAAAAAACGTCCTAGTAAAGTATGTCGAAATGTTTTGCGAAAAAAAAGTCATAGTATAGTATGTCGAAATGTTTTGCGAAAACAAGTCATACTATAGTATGTCGGAATTTTTGGCGAAAAAAAGTCATAGTATAGTTTGTCGAAAAATTTCATTAAAAAAACGTCATGGTATAGTATGTCAAGATTTTTTGCAAAAAAACGTCATAGTATAGTATGTGGAAAAATTTCATGAAAAAAAACGTCATAGGACAATATGTCGTAAAATTTCCAGAAAAAAACGTCATTGTATAGTATGTCAAAATTTTTTTCGAAAAAAAAGTCATAGTATAGTATGTCGAAAAAAAGGAAAAGCAGCAAATCGTCACATTTGTGAAGCTTGAAACATGAAATGATTTTGCTTAATAAATGACATAATCAAAAATAGTTGCCAATTAATTTCAGTCAATCGATTAATAAGTTAATCGACTAATCGTTTCAGCTGTGCATTTTCATATGTTTGTAAAGTAACTAACTGAAGCTGTCAGATAAATGTAGAGCGTAAATGCAGATAAATGGAATAAAAAGTACAACTTCTCCCTCTGAAATGTTCTGGAGTAGAAGTATAAATGTACTGGAGTAGAAGTATAAATGTTCTGGAGTAGAAGTAATGTATGAAGTGGCATGAAAGGAAAATACTCAAGTACTTAAAATCTAGTACTTGAGTAAATGTACTTTCTAACACTGTGTAACGTTAGACCATCAAATCAGCAGAAAAACAGGAGATTGATTTATAGAAAATAATCTATTTAAATCACAATATTAGTAAGAAAAATCACAGCTTGATATATATTTTTTAAATGTTCAGCCCAACTGGCTAAGTTAGCTAAAGCTAACCAGATGAATATGTCTAGTTAGCTAAAGACCACTTTAACTAGCTAACAGCTAACTAAATCAAGATAACTTGCTAAGGTTAGTTTGAGTGTACATAAATAAGAGTCATATTATAGTGTGTCAAATAAATAAATAAAAGTCTTAGTATAGTGTGTCAAATAAATAAATAAAAGTCATAGTATAGTATGTCAAATAAATAAATAAAAGTCATAGTATAGTATGTCAAATAAATAAATAAAAGTCATAGTATAGTATGTCAAATAAATTAGTAAGTCATAGAATAGTATGTCAAATAAATAAATAAAAGTCATAGTACAGTATGACAAAAAAATAGATAAAAGTCATAGTATAGTGTGTCAAATAAATAAATAAAAGTCAGAGTATAGTATGTCAAATACATAAATAAAAGTCATAGTATAGTGTGTCAAATAATAAATAAAAGTCATAGTATAGTGTGTCAAATAATAAAGTCATAGTATAGTGTGTAAAGTCATAGTATAGTGTGTCAAATAAATAAATAAAAGTCATAGTATAGTGTGTCAAATAAATTAGTAAGTCATAGTATAGTATGTCAAATAAATAAAAAAACGTCATAGTATAGTATGTTGACAAATTTCATGAAAAAAACTTCATAGTATAGTATGTTGACAAATTTCATTAAAAAAAATTCATAGTATATTATGTCGAAAAATTTCATGAAAAAAACGTCATAGTATAGTATGTCGACAAATTTCATTAAAAAAACGTCATAGTATAGTATGTCGTAAAATTTCCTGAAAAAAAAGTCATAGTATAGTACGGCTAACTTTTCCTGAAAAAAAAGTCATAGTACAGTATGTTGAAAAATTTCTTGAAAAAAACGTCCTTGTATAGTATGTCGAAATTTTTTGCGAAAGAAAGGCATAGTATAGTATTTTGAAAAACTTTCCTGTAAAAAACGTCATGGTATAGTATGTCGAAAAATTTCATGAAAAATATCGTCATAGTATAGTATGCCGAAAAATTTCATTAAAAAAACGTCATAGTATAGTATGTCGAAAATTTTTGCAAAAAAAAGACAAAGTATAGTATGGCTAAAAATTTCATAAGAAAAAACCTCATAGTATAGAATTTCGAAAAATTTCATGAAAAAAAACTTCACATTATAGTATGTCGAAATTTATTGTTAAAAAAAAGTCGT
Source organism: Sebastolobus alascanus (assembly GCA_916701645.2). Lineage (NCBI taxonomy): Eukaryota > Metazoa > Chordata > Actinopteri > Perciformes > Sebastidae > Sebastolobus > Sebastolobus alascanus. The sequence goes on from CAKAOJ020000315.1 coordinate 48,053, forward strand.
AGCATAGTATGTCGTAAAATTTCCAGAAAAAAACGTCATTGTATAGTATGTCAAAATTTTTTTCGAAAAAAAAGTCAAAGTATAGTATGTCGAAAAAAAGGAAAAGCAGCAAATCGTCACATTTGTGAAGCTTGAAACATGAAATGATTTTGCTTAATAAATGACATAATCAAAAATAGTTGCCAATTAATTTCAGTCAATCGATTAATAAGTTAATCGACTAATCGTTTCAGCTGTGCATTTTCATATGTTTGTAAAGTAACTAACTGAAGCTGTCAGATAAATGTAGAGCGTAAATGCAGATAAATAGAATAAAAAGCACAACTTCTCACTCTGAAATGTTCTGGAGTAGAAGTATAAATGTACTGGAGTAGAAGTATAAATGTTCTGGAGTAGAAGTATGAAGTGGCATGAAAGGAAAATACTCAAGTACTTAAAATCTAGTACTTGAGTAAATGTACTTTCTAACACTGTGTAACGTTAGACCATCAAATCAGCAGAAAAACAGGAGATTGATTTATAGAAAATAATCTATTTAAATCACAATATTAGTAAGAAAAATCACAGCTTGATATATATTTTTTAAATGTTCAGCCCAACTGGCTAAGTTAGCTAAAGCTAACCAGATGAATATGTCTAGTTAGCTAAAGACCACTTTAACTAGCTAACAGCTAACTAAATAAAGATAACTTGCTAAGGTTAGTTTGAGTGTAAATAAATAAAAGTCATAGTATAGTGTGTCAAATAAATAAATAAAAGTCATAGTATAGTGTGTCAAATAAATAAATAAAAGTCATAGTATAGTATGTCAAATAAATAAATAAAAGTCATAGTATAGTATGTCAAATAAATTAGTAAGTCATAGAATAGTATGTCAAATAAATAAATAAAAGTCATAGTACAGTATGACAAATAAATAGATAAAAGTCATAGTATAGTGTGTCAAATAAATAAATAAAAGTCAGAGTATAGTGTGTCAAATAAATAAATAAAAGTCATAGTATAGTGTGTCAAATAAATTAGTAAGTCATAGTATAGTATGTCAAATAAATAAAAAAACGCCATAGTATAGTATGTTGACAAATTTCATGAAAAAAACTTCATAGTATAGTATGTTGACAAATTTCATTAAAAAAAATTCATAGTATATTATGTCGAAAAATTTCATGAAAAAAACGTCATAGTATAGTATGTCGACAAATTTCATTAAAAAAACGTCATAGTATAGTATGTCGTAAAATTTCCTGAAAAAAAAGTCATAGTATAGTACGGCTAACTTTTCCTGAAAAAAAAGTCATAGTATAGTATGTCGAAATGTTTTGCGAAAACAAGTCATACTATAGTATGTCGGAATTTTTGGCGAAAAAGAGTCATAGTATAGTTTGTCGAAAAATTTCATTAAAAAAACGTCATAGTATAGTATGTCAAGATTTTTTGCAAAAAAACGTCATAGTATAGTATGTGGAAAAATTTCATGAAAAAAAACGTCATAGGACAGTATGTCGTAAAATTTCCAGAAAAAACGTCATTGTATAGTATGTCAAAATTTTTTTCGAAAAAAAAGTCATAGTATAGTATGTCGAAAAAAAGGAAAAGCAGCAAATCGTCACATTTGTGAAGCTTGAAACATGAAATGATTTTGCTTAATAAATGACATAATCAAAAATAGTTGCCAATTAATTTCAGTCAATCGATTAATAAGTTAATCGACTAATCGTTTCAGCTGTGCATTTTCATATGTTTGTAAAGTAACTAACTGAAGCTGTCAGATAAATGTAGAGCGTAAATGCAGATAAATGGAATAAAAAGCACAACTTCTCACTCTGAAATGTTCTGGAGTAGAAGTATAAATGTACTGGAGTAGAAGTATAAATGTTCTGGAGTAGAAGTATGAAGTAGCATGAAAGGAAAATACTCAAGTACTTAAAATCTAGTACTTGAGTAAATGTACTTTCTAACACTGTGTAACGTTAGACCATCAAATCAGCAGAAAAACAGGAGATTGATTTATAGAAAATAATCTATTTAAATCACAATATTAGTAAGAAAAATCACAGCTTGATATATATTTTTTAAATGTTCAGCCCAACTGGCTAAGTTAGCTCAAGCTAACCAGATGAATAAGTCTAGTTAGCTAAAGACCACTTTAACTAGCTAACAGCTAACTAAATAAAGATAACTTGCTAAGGTTAGTTTGAGTGTAAATAAATAAGAGTCATATTATAGTGTGTCAAATAAATAAATAAAAGTCTTAGTATAGTGTGTCAAATAAATAAATAAAAGTCATAGTATAGTATGTCAAATAAATAAATAAAAGTCATAGTATAGTGTGTCAAATAAATTAGTAAGTCATAGTATAGTATGTCAAATAAATAAATAAAAGTCATAGTATAGTATGTCAAATAAATAAATAAAAGTCATAGTATAGTATGTCAAATAAATAAATAAAAGTCATAGTATAGTATGTCAAATAAATTAGTAAGTCATAGAATAGTATGTCAAATAAATAAATAAAAGTCATAGTACAGTATGACAAATAAATAGATAAAAGTCATAGTATAGTGTGTCAAATAAATAAATAAAAGTCAGAGTATAGTATGTCAAATACATAAATAAAAGTCATAGTATAGTGTGTCAAATAAATAAATAAAAGTCATAGTATAGTGTGTCAAATAAATAAATAAAAGTCATAGTATAGTGTGTCAAATAAATAAATAAAAGTCATAGTATAGTGTGTCAAATAAATTAGTAAGTCATAGTATAGTATGTCAAATAAATAAAAAAACGTCATAGTATAGTATGTTGACAAATTTCATGAAAAAAACTTCATAGTATAGTATGTTGACAAATTTCATTAAAAAAAATTCATAGTATATTATGTCGAAAAATTTCATGAAAAAAACGTCATAGTATAGTATGTCGACAAATTTCATTAAAAAAACGTCATAGTATAGTATGTCGTAAAATTTCCTGAAAAAAAAGTCATAGTATAGTACGGCTAACTTTTCCTGAAAAAAAAGTCATAGTACAGTATGTTGAAAAATTTCTTGAAAAAAACGTCCTTGTATAGTATGTCGAAATTTTTTGCGAAAGAAAGGCATAGTATAGTATTTTGAAAAACTTTCCTGTAAAAAACGTCATGGTATAGTATGTCGAAAAATTTCATGAAAAATATCGTCATAGTATAGTATGCGGAAAAATTTCATTAAAAAAACGTCATAGTATAGTATGTTGACAAATTTCATTAAAAAAACGTCATAGTATAGTATGTCGAAAATTTTTGCAAAAAAAAGACAAAGTATAGTATGGCTAAAAATTTCATAAGAAAAAACCTCATAGTATAGAATTTCGAAAAATTTCATTAAAAAAAACTTCACATTATAGTATGTCGAAATTTATTGTTAAAAAAAAGTCATAGCATGGTATGTCGTACAATTTCATGAAAAAAACGTCCTAGTAAAGTATGTCGAAATGTTTTGCGAAAAAAAAGTCATAGTATAGTATGTCGAAATGTTTTGCGAAAACAAGTCATAGTATAGTATGTCGGAATTTTTGGCGAAAAAAAGTCAAAGTATAGTTTGTCGAAAAATTTCATTAAAAAAACGTCATAGTATAGTATGTCAAGATTTTTTGCAAAAAAACGTCATAGTAATAGTATGTGGAAAAATTTCATGAAAAAAAACGTCATAGGACAGTATGTCGTAAAATTTCCAGAAAAAAACGTCATTGTATAGTATGTCAAAATTTTTTTCGAAAAAAAAGTCATAGTATAGTATGTCGAAAAAAAGGAAAAGCAGCAAATCGTCACATTTGTGAAGCTTGAAACATGAAATGATTTTGCTTAATAAATGACATAATCAAAAATAGTTGCCAATTAATTTCAGTCAATCGATTAATAAGTTAATCGACTAATCGTTTCAGCTGTGCATTTTCATATGTTTGTAAAGTAACTAACTGAAGCTGTCAGATAAATGTAGAGCGTAAATGCAGATAAATGGAATAAAAAGTACAACTTCTCCCTCTGAAATGTTCTGGAGTAGAAGTATAAATGTACTGGAGTAGAAGTATAAATGTTCTAGAGTAGAAGTATAAATGTACTGGAGTAGAAGTATAAAGTGGCATGAAAGGAAAATACTCAAGTACTTAAAATCTAGTACTTGAGTAAATGTACTTTCTAACACTGTGTAACGTTAGACCATCAAATCAGCAGAAAAACAGGAGATTGATTTATAGAAAATAATCTATTTAAATCACAATATTAGTAAGAAAAATCACAGCTTGATATATATTTTTTAAATGTTCAGCCCAACTGGCTAAGTTAGCTAAAGCTAACCAGATGAATATGTCTAGTTAGCTAAAGACCACTTTAACTAGCTAACAGCTAACTAAATAAAGATAACTTGCTAAGGTTAGTTTGAGTGTAAATAAATAAGAGTCATATTATAGTGTGTCAAATAAATAAATAAAAGTCATAGTATAGTATGTCAAATAAATAAATAAAAGTCATAGTATAGTGTGTCAAATAAATTAGTAAGTCATAGTATAGTGTGTCAAATAAATAAATAAAAGTCATAGTATAGTATGTCAAATAAATAAATAAAAGTCATAGTATAGTATGTCAAATAAATTAGTAAGTCATAGTATAGTGTGTCAAATAAATAAATAAAAGTCATAGTATAGTATGTCAAATAAATAAATAAAAGTCATAGTATTGTATGTCAAATAAATAAATAAAAGTCATAGTATAGTATGTCAAAAAAATAAATAAAAGTCATAGTATAGTATGTCAAATAAATAAATAAAAGTCATAGTATTGTATGTCAAATAAATAAATAAAAGTCATAGTATAGTATGTCAAATAAATTAGTAAGTCATAGTATAGTGTGTCAAATAAATAAATAAAAGTCATAGTATAGTATGTCAAATAAATTAGTAAGTCATAGTATAGTATGTCAAATAAATTAGTAAGTCATAGTATAGTATGTCAAATAAATAAATAAAAGTCATAGTATAGTGTGTCAAATAACTAAATAAAAGACATAGTATAGTGTGTCAAATAAATAAATAAAAGTTATAGTATAGTATGTCAAATAAATAAATAAAAGTCATAGTATAGTATGTCAAAACATAAAAAAAGTCATAGAATAGTATGTCAAATAAATAAATAAAAGTCATAGTATAGTGTATCAAATAAATAAATAAAAGTTATAGTATAGTATGTCAAATAAATAAATAAAAGTCATAGTATAGTATGTCAAATAAATAAATAAAAGTCATAGTATAGTGTGTCAAATAAATAAATAAAAGTCATAGTATAGTGTGTCAAATAAATAAATAAAAGTCATAGTATAGTATGTCAAATAAATAAATAAAAGTCATAGTATAGTGTGTCAAATAAATAAATAAAAGTCATAGTATAGTGTGTCAAATAAATAAATAAAAGTCATAGTATAGTATGTCAAATAAATAAATAAAAGTCATAGTACAATATGTCAAATAAATAAATAAAAGTCATAGTATAGTGTGTCAAATAAATAAATAACCATGAATCCCTTTCTTGCATCCTCCTCCTAAATAAACTTTTATATTATTTGGTTTCTTCAAAAAATCCACCACTGTCTTCTTGTTTGAGAATATGCACCAAAAGCACAATATCACCTGAAATCATAGGAGCCTCAAGGTAGGAGAGGCACATCCTGATTCTGTACAAGCCAATGTCATTTTGCTCAGAGGTATTTCATTACATTTTGCAACACCACATGGAAAAGACCACGGGGTGCAGTAGAGCGCTAATGCACTCTACCAGGCTCTACTGTAAGCCAGTATCATCAAGCGCATGTGTGTAAGCTCCAGGTTCTGCCTACAAATAAGGTTTAACATCAAAATGAGTGCGTTCAGGATATTATAAAGCTCTCTTAAGGATTTAATGAATGACTTTCTCTGGTCATAAATCTGATTATTAACTATAAAAACAAGGCTGGAGGATCAGCCGATGTTCAGTACCCGGGAAATATGTTCACCCACGGTACAGACAATTTCCTCGCCAAGCTTCAGCACTTTGTTGCTGTGAAGCTGTGAACTGCTGCTCAGCAGGTTTTGGTTGGTGGACAGGACAGGCAGAGAGAATCTGACCTCTGACCTCAACTGGTCCTCTTTCAGTGCAAGACGTTGCCTAACAGTGTGACAAATCACTTACGATGTTTTGAAACAGATTTTGTCAAACGTATTCAGTATTTGACTAAATGCCGAGTAAGACGACATGACAATAATACAGCATTTTGAAACTGAACAGATGTGCTTACCGCATTATTTTTGTTTTTTTCTAATGAATCAAATGTAAAATCTCGACTCAACAAGGTTAGCTGCTGAAACACTTTGGCCAATATCATGAATTAAATACCTCACAGTCAAGGTTCCTCGACCCTCAGTAATAATGACGTGAACAATATTTGTATAGCACCTTATAACAAGGCAAGCCATCCTCATGGATGATTGTTTTCTGAATATCTTAAACCGCATCCTCTCCCATTTTAGTGTCTAGATCCGGTTCTGGATCCCTGATGGAAGTAACATGAAAGACTGGTTGAGTGGTGTCAAGGGTCGTCTGCTGTAAGACCAAGCCTTTACTGTAAAATACAAGTATTGTTGTGTTTAATAAGAATGTTTGGATTTGAATAGGAAATAAAGTGTAATATTTCATATTGTAACATTGTTAAGAAGGGCCTAAGTGAACTTCATATCATAGGTCATGTTGGGCTGTAGGCAGTTCTGCTTTTAGCACTTTTATTTGACAGTTTTTCAGTCTGGAGAAGTCATGTGACCAAAAGTGTACACTGTGCAGGGTGACATCATATTCAGAATGGGATGACATCATATTCAGAATGTGCTGACATCACTTTCAAAATGTGATGTCATCACATGTGATGTCATCACATTTTGAATGTGATGTCAGCATTGACATGTCATCACATTCCAAAACGTGTCACCAGTGCCTTTGAAGTGAGAATGTCAGAATGTTACATCTCCGTGGAATCCTCAACTCTAACTCAGTTACAATCTGATCTCTATGAGAGACGCATCTCTTCGTGGAAACAGAGCGAGAACTATTCCAACGCACAAACGCAAACTGTGTATCGTATCAGTATTACAGCTACATACAGTAATACCCGTACCGCAACAAATATCCTCACCGATGAGTGAGATCATGATGGATCAGTGTGATGAGTGAGATCATGACGGATCAGAGTGATGAGTGAGATCATGATGGATCAGAGTGATGAGTGAGATCATGATGGATCAGAGTGATGAGTGAGATCATGATGGATCAGTGTGATGAGTGAGATCATGATGGATCAGAGTGATGAGTGAGATCATGATGGATCAGAGTGATGAGTGAGATCATGATGGATCAGAGTGATGAGTGAGATCATGATGGATCAGAGTGATGAGTGAGATCATGATGGATCAGAGTGATGAGTGAGATCATGATGGATCAGAGTGATGAGTGAGATCATGATGGATCAGAGTGATGAGTGAGATCATGATGGATCAGTGTGATGAGTGAGGTCATGATGGATCAGAGTGATGAGTGAGATCATGATGGATCACAGTGATGAATGACATCATGATGGATCAGTGTCTGAAAAATGTCCGAGTAAAAAAGTAAAAAAAAAAGAAGTACAAGTAAAAAAAAGTGTGAAAAAAGTCAGAGTAAAAAAAGTCTGAAAAATGTCTGAGTAAAAATGTCCGAGTAAAAACAGTCTGAAAAATGTCCGAGTAAAAAAGTAAAAAAAAAAGATGTCAGAGTAAAAAAAGTCTGAAAAATGTCAGTGAAAAAGTCTAAAAAATGTCTGAGTAAAAAAGTCTAAAACAATGTCCGAGCAAAAAAGTACAAAAAAAAGAAGTCTAAAAAATGTCTGAGTAAAAATAACTGGAAAAATCTCAGAGTAAAAAAAGTGTGAAAAAAGTCAGAGTAAAAAAAGTCTGAAAAATGTCTGAGTGAAAAAGTCTGAAAAATGTCTGAGTAAAAAAATAAAAAAAATAAAAATCAGAGTAAAAAAGTCTGAAAAATGTCTGAGTCATTGTTATATCACAGGCAATAAATCTATATTTATTCCCTGTTCTTTGGGGGAATATTTCTAATCTACTATGGCATCACTTCCCCCCTTACGATGTCATGTCGGGTCTAAATCGCCAAAGACTTTTAACTATTCATATCTTTGTGCACTTTGTAATAAATCATTTTCAATTCATACAAGTCTCTCCTGATTGAAATGTATTTATCCTTATACAGAGTTTGAAGGAAGACTGGTTGTCGTATAGGCGGACTGTCATTGTGCTTCCATCTATGTCATGTTCTCTAAGAACTTTGCATCTATTTTGCGGTAATTGTCTCCCTCTAGTGGTCATCCATTATTCTCTCGTTTACCGCCGGCAATTGTTTTCATTGGTTGTTTTAGTCACGTGACTCAGCCGGGTCATAGTTGCAGCTCCGGCTATTTTATCCTTTCCCTCCCCTGTTTGAGCCCTGGGAAACTTCGCTTGTAAGTTATATTTACGCTTATAGTTAATTATAATGATACACAAGTGTCATGTAATGTATTTAAGTTACATTTAAATAATTTATACTTTTATACTTTTAGTTATTTACATGTAAACACTGCCAAAGTTAATCTAGCCGTGAGTAGCCATGGTGTTTCCTTTTAATAGCTATTTGAGAGCATTCCTGCTGCATTTATGCCAGTACTGTCGGTGTTTCTAGGCTGGTAAAGTTTATGTACATTATTTACAAGATATTTACAAAGAATGTACAGCTATTTACATATAGTTTAAATGTGACATTTGTACGCTATAACTTTTTAGCTGTTATTCACATCATTTTATGTCTGTTGAAGTGTGCGTCTGTTGAAATAGCATGTAGTAATTGGTGCTATCTTTCTGTATCATTTCAGTTTTACAAAAATCCTTTCACGAGAATGACGACAACAGTAAAGAGCATTCAACTTTACTCCAGCCTCTGACTTTCTCTGGAAGCATGTTAGCTATCTGTTGATTTGTGTACAGACACACACACACTGAGAACAGAATAGTAAAAAAGCGTCATCACAGCGGGCTCTACAGCATCAGGAAAATCAAGTACAGTGCAAGCACGCCTCTCCACACACACAAAAGCCTCCATACTCACCTCTTCTCATACATCTTTGGAGGACCACAACTCATGATGTCACATACTAGTGAAGTTGGATTGGAACGGTTGTTTACCACTGATGTTGGAGTCAAAGAACAGGACCCTGCACACGAAGGAAGATCACAACATTCCACCTCATCCACCTCATCTAAATCCTCTTCAGCTAGCAGGGCCGCAGCCAGGGCTCGTGCTAAAGTAGAAGCTGCGCGTGCGCGCGCCACTTTCGTTCAGCGAGAAGCTGATTTAAAGATAGAAGAGGCTCGCCTGGCAGCTGACTTGAAAGTTAAAGAGGCACACATAGCAGCTGAGTTATCAGCATTGGAGCACGAAAAAGAGTTGGCAGCAGCCTTAGCAGAAGCTGAGGTTCTTGAAGCAGCAGCATCAGCAGAGGGCGATAGTAGAGAGGGCAGTAGGAGTCATCACGATACAGTTCATGTCGCCATCCAACGCACCCGTGACTATGTCGAACACCACCCCCAGCTACATCTTAGTGATGCAGAGCCCCCAGTACTTAAACCATATACGCCAACTCTATTGCCGCCCATCAAACCTGATGTCCAATCAGATAAAAAGGAGCATGCCCCTGGCCTTGACAGCAGAGCTTCTCACTTCTTACCCCAAAACAATGCTCATGCAGTGCAGCAACCTGAAAGGCCAGCACCAGCAGTTCATCACCACCCCCCTGTTCGACTCCTCTCTGCTCAGCCACACGCTCCCTCTTTCAACAGAGCTTCATTACAGCCACATACTGATGACAGGACTGGTGTGAGTGACATTGCAAGGTACTTGGTACGGCGAGAGCTTGTGAATTCTGGCCTCATCAAGTTCAACGATCGCCCAGAAGGTTATTGGGCGTGGAAATCCTCGTTCCTCAATGCTACTGGAGGACTTGACTTAACTGCCAGCGAGGAGCTTGACCTCTTAACAAAGTGGTTGGGAAATCAGTCTTTGGAGCACGTCATAAGGATCCGTTCTGTGCATGTCGCCAACCCTGCCATAGGCTTAAGAATGGCTTGGGATCGCCTAGAGGAGTGCTACGGCTCCCCTGAAGTGATAGAGAGAGCTCTCTTTGAGAGGATGGAGGACTTTCCTAAAATCAATCACAGAGACCCCTTAAAACTCAGGGAGCTGGGAGACCTGCTAAGGGAGTTAGAGTCTGCCAAATCTGAGGGCTACTTGCCTGGGCTATCGTACCTTGACACTGCAAGGTGCGTCAACCCTATCGTTGAGAAGTTACCACTTAGTCTGCAAGAGAGGTGGTTAGCTCAAGGCTCTCAGTACAAAGAGCAGCACAATGTCTCTTTTCCTCCATTTGCATTTTTCACAGATTTCATATGTAAGGAAGCACGCAGAAGAAACGACCCTAGCTTCACTCTCTCAACAGTACCTGCAGCTCCATCGAACAGTCCTTACAGGTTCTCTACGGGTCCATCGAAGCCTGAACGAGTGGAAAGGAGATCAGGATACGCCAAAGGTCACGTCTCTGCTCACAAGACAGAAGTTGCATCGCATCGCTCAGCTTCTCAGTCAGACGGATCAAGCGGAAAACTGGGTGACATTGACAGACAATGCCCTATCCATCAGAAACCCCATCCTCTAAAAAAGTGTAGAGGATTTCGGAGCAAGCCCCTTGAAGAGCGCAAAGCCTTTCTTAAAGAGAACGGTATCTGCTTTAGGTGTTGCTCTTCTACTACTCACCAGGCAAAGGACTGTAAGGCAGCTTTAAAGTGCAGAGAATGTGAGAGTGAACGCCACATTGCAGCGCTCCACCCTGGACCCCCTCAATGGAACATGATAGACCCCTCCTCAGAGCATGGCGGGGAGGGTGAAGGAGAGACACCTCAACCAGCAGTCACCTCCAAGTGCACAGAAGTCTGTGGCGAAGGTAAGGTGCTTAGATCCTGCTCCAAGATCCTTCTGGTGAAGATCTATCCCAAGGCATGCCCGGACAAAGCCACTAAAGTTTACGTTATTCTGGACGACCAGAGTAACAGGTCACTGGCCAGGTCTGAATTCTTCGACCTCTTCCAAATTAAAGGGTCAGACTCACCATACACTCTCCGCACGTGTGCAGGAGTCACTGAAACATCCGGGAGAATAGCCACAGGGTTCATGGCAGAGTCATTGGATGGAACAACAAGTGTGATACTCCCCACACTCATCGAGTGCAATCACATGCCAGATGACCGGTCAGAGATTCCAACTCCAGCGGCTGCACAGCACCACATTCACCTGAAGTCCATCGCTCACAGAATACCACACCTAGATCCAGAGGCCCAGATACTCCTACTTCTGGGACGCGACATCCTTCAGGTTCACAAAGTCAGAGAGCAACGCAATGGTCCTCACAGTGCCCCCTATGCCCAAAGACTAGACCTTGGCTGGGTTGTTATAGGCGACGTCTGCTTGGGCTCAGCCCACAAACCAGTGGCTGTGACTTCCTTCCAGACCAACGTGCTTGAAAATGGACGTCCATCTCTCCTAACTCCTTGCCCCAATCACCTTCAAGTCAAGGAGAAGTTTGGCAACCAAGCACATTACTGCACCCCTCTTCACGGGCTTGCACATGACACCACAGTCCACGATGACTGTAGCCTTGGTAGCACAATCTTTGAGAGAACCAAGGATGATGACAAGGTGGGTCTCTCGATCGAAGACAGGCTTTTCCTGCAGATCATGGACAAAAATATGTTTATGGATGACACCAACAGCTGGGTGGCGCCTCTCCCATTTCGATCCCCTCGGCGACGGCTCTCAAACAATCGAGAACAGGCCCTCAGTCGCCTTACTTCTCTCCGCCGAACCCTGGAAAGAAAGCCTGAAATGCAGTCTCAGTTTGTGAACTTCATGCAAAAGATCTTTGATGACGACCAGGCTGAGCTAGCTCCACCACTGTTAAAGGGAGAAGAACGATGGTACTTACCCATGTTTGGCGTGTACCACCCTCAAAAGCCAAACCAGATCAGAGTCGTCTTTGACTCCAGTGCTCAGCATCATGGCATCTCCCTGAACGATGTGCTTCTTACCGGCCCGGATCTGAACAACAGCTTACTCGGAGTCTTGCTGCGCTTCCGCAGGGAAACAGTGGCTGTTATAGCAGACATCGAGCAGATGTTTCACAGCTTCACAGTCAGAGAAGACAATCGAGACTTCCTGCGGTTCCTATGGTTCAAAGACAACAAACCAGGCAAGGAGATTGTTGAATACAGAATGAAAGTCCATGTATTCGGCAATAGTCCGTCACCGGCAGTAGCCATCTATGGTCTTCATCGTGCAGCACAACATGGAGCGAGTGAATATGGCATGGATGCCAAACACTTTGTAGACCGTGACTTCTACGTTGATGACGGCCTCAAGTCACTCCCATCAGCTGCTGAAGCTATCAACCTGCTGAAAAGAGCACAGGGGATGCTTGCTGCTTCCAACTTACGGCTCCATAAAATAGCATCGAACCACTGTGACGTCTTGGAAGCCTTCCCGCCAGAAGACCATGCGAAGGGTCTGCAGAACCTGGACTTCGATGACAACTCAGCCCTCATCCAACGCAGCTTAGGGCTCAGCTGGGATCTCAAACATGACATCTTCACCTTCAGAGTGGCAGCTACAGAGAAGCCTTTCATCCGTAGAGGTGTTCTAGCAACGGTGAACAGTTTGTTCGATCCTCTTGGACTTGTCGCGCCGATCACCATTCAAGGGAAGTTCCTGCTGCGTGAACTCATCAGCCGTGAGGCCTTCGACTGGGATAGTCCTCTTCCGGATGAAAAGGAAGCTGAATGGAGGATGTGGAAAGACTCCTTACAAGACCTGAGTGAGTTCGAGATACCAAGAGCTTACATCCCTACCACCCTTTCTACTGCTCAAAGGAAAGAGCTCCACATCTTCTCAGATGCCTCAGTGAAGGCCATCGCCGCTGTAGCTTACCTCAAGGTGACAGACAGTGATGGAGAGTGTCATGTAGGATTCGTCCTAGGAAAGGCGAAACTGGCGCCTCCAGCTGCCCACACTATCCCAAGGTTGGAGCTAGGCGCCGCTGTATTGGCAGTGGAAGTGGCGGAGCTGGTGGAGAGTGAGTTGGACATCAACGTAGACACATTGCAGTTCTACACAGACAGCAAGGTCGTCTTGGGATACATATATAACCAGACCAGACGGTTTTATGTGTATGTCTGCAACAGAGTACAGCGTATAAGAAAGTTCACCCAACCTGAGCAGTGGCACTACGTCTGCACCACTCAGAATCCAGCAGATCATGCCACTCGATCTGTACCTGCAGCTGAGTTAGCCAACACGACATGGCTCACAGGACCCCCGTTTCTGTCCCTACCTGAGGGAGTGCCCACTTCAGAAAAGAAGTCATACAAACTCATCGACCCAGATTCTGACACTGAGGTGCGTTCTCATGTCACTACTCTCTCTGTTCCTGCATCTAATCTGGGATCTCATCGCTTCGGGCGGTTCTCTTCCTGGAAGTCTCTGATGAGGGCTATAACAACCCTGATGCACATCATTCAGTCCCAAAGAAGCGCACCTAAAGCCAAGCATGAGATCTGTAGCGGTTGGCATCAATGCAAAAATCCGCACACAGCAGAAGAACTGTCAAAAGCAGAAAATCTTGTCATTAAATGTGTGCAAAAAGAGACCTACAGCAAAGAGTTCACCTGCTTGGCTGCTGGAAAGGACATCTCAAAAGACAGTCCTCTGAGAAAGCTGAACCCCTGTGTGGGTGAAGATGGCCTTCTCAGAATAGGAGGTAGGCTCAACCACGCAACACTCAGCACAAGAGAAAAGTTCCCTCTCGTCATCCCAGGCCGCAGCCACATCGCAACACTGCTCGTGAGGCATTACCATGAGAAGGTCAAGCACCAAGGTCGTGTCTTCACAGAAGGGTCTGTACGCACAGCAGGATTCTGGATCGTTGGGGCCAAGAAATGCATCAACAGTATCCTCCACAAATGTGTTGTATGTAACAAACTTCGCGGGAGGACTACTGAACAAAAGATGGCAGATCTACCCTCCGATCGCCTGAACACAGAGCCACCCTTCACCTATGTGGGACTCGACGTGTTCGGTCCTTGGGCTGTCACCACGAGACGAACCCGTGGGGGTCAGGCCAACAGCAAAAGATGGGCTGTACTCTTTACCTGCATGAGCACGCGTGCCGTCCACATAGAACTCATCGAGGCCATGGACACATCAAGTTTCATCAATGCATTGCGGCGATTCTTTGCTCTACGAGGACCTGCTAAGCAAATTCGTTCTGACTGCGGAACCAACTTTACAGGTGCCTGCAAGGAGTTGCAAATACTTCTCACTGATCCAAAAGAGCCTAATGTCAGGAGGTACTTGGGTGAAGAAGGCTGCTCTTGGATCTTCAATCCTCCTCATTCCTCCCACATGGGAGGAGCTTGGGAGCGAATGATTGGCATCTCCAGACGCATACTCAACTCCATGCTCAAGCAAACCAGTCCTTCACGCCTCACCCATGAGGTGTTGTCCACCTTAATGGCAGAGGTCACGGCAATCATTAATGCCAGGCCACTCGCACCGATCTCTTCAGACCCAGAGTCACCCTTTCTCTTGACCCCTGCTTCACTCTTGACACAGAAGGTGTGTACTTCACCTCCGCCTCCGGGAGCCTTTGACGGCAAAGACCTCCACCGCCAGCAGTGGAGACAGGTGCAGCATCTTGCAAACACCTTTTGGAACAGATGGAGACGCGAGTACCTTCCTACACTTCAAAGCCGTAGCAAGTGGCAGGACGTACGGCCTAATATCAAAAAAGGTGACCTTGTCCTGCTTAAGGATAATCAGGTGAAGCGGAACGAGTGGCCCATGGCTGTGGTCACAAAGACATTCCCTGACCAAGATGGAAAGGTCAGGAAGATCGAACTCAAGGTCACAAGATCTGGGTCAGCAAAGACTTTCCTGAGGCCTGTCTCTGAGACAGTTCTCCTCAAGAGTGCCGACGAAACGGACTCAACTTAATTCCCCTGTTGTTCAGACATGTTATAGTTATTCTGATAGTGGTACTTAATCAATACCAGACGGGGAGTGTCATGTTCTCTAAGAACTTTGCATCTATTTTGCGGTAATTGTCTCCCTCTAGTGGTCATCCATTATTCTCTCGTTTACCGCCGGCAATTGTTTTCATTGGTTGTTTTAGTCACGTGACTCAGCCGGGTCATAGTTCAGACATTCTAAACAGGAAATGCGTCAGTTGTTACGGTTAGCTTGCAGCTCCGGCTACTTTATCCTTTCCCTCCCCTGTTTGAGCCCTGGGAAACTTCGCTTGTAAGTTATATTTACGCTTATAGTTAATTATAATGATACACAAGTGTCATGTAATGTATTTAAGTTACATTTAAATAATTTATACTTTTATACTTTTAGTTATTTACATGTAAACACTGCCAAAGTTAATCTAGCCGTGAGTAGCCATGGTGTTTCCTTTTAATAGCTATTTGAGAGCATTCCTGCTGCATTTATGCCAGTACTGTCGATGTTTCTAGGCTGGTAAAGTTTATGTACATTATTTACAAGATATTTACAAAGAATGTACAGCTATTTACATATAGTTTAAATGTGACATTTGTACGCTATAACTTTTTAGCTGTTATTCACATCATTTTATGTCTGTTGAAGTGTGCGTCTGTTGAAATAGCATGTAGTAATTGGTGCTATCTTTCTGTATCATTTCAGTTTTACAAAAATCCTTTCACGAGAATAACGACAACAGTAAAGAGCATTCAACTTTACTCCAGCCTCTGACTTTCTCTGGAAGCATGTTAGCTATCTGTTGATTTGTGTACAGACACACACACACTGAGAACAGAATAATCTATCTTCTTGCAGCCGTTTTTGTGAACGGGGATTATTATTGTAAATTGTGCACTTCGATATTTATTAAACGGCCACACTATAATGTAATTGTGAGGTGTTTAAATGCATGTCCTGTTTCCCTTTTAGTGTTGGTCGTCCCAACAGTAAGCACGCTGCGGGTCCGAGTGTAACCTTAATGAATTAAAGGTACGGTATATTGGTTTTATAATTATGAAAACATGGTTTTTAAAATGTGTATGAATTAATGTATTGTTGTCTAATTGTATGTTTATTTTTATAGGACTGTCTTCATGTGTGGTATTGACTGTCACTGTTTTTTCCCACATTGTTTAGAGTAACGGGCCTTTTTATTTTCTTTCTTGTTTTCTTTGTTTATTTTTAGTATTATTATTTTTATTATTACTGGGAATAGTGCAATAGCGTTGACGGGCATATGTGCAATAATTCTGATGGCGTGTGAAATCTTAGAGTCATAGCAGAACCAGGTGGAAGTTATAAGGCTCCAGATAAGCTTAGAGACCCCTTCTGGTGTAATCATAACCTGACGTTGGTTGCAGTGTCATCCACCTATCAGTTCCTGGGTGGAATATATATATACGATTTGTGGTTCTTGAGAGTGTGCAGTGACATTTCCCTTAAGGAATCATATTTGTGTTTAACTGTGTGGTTGGGTCCGAAAGTTTACTGTAGCCATTGACAGATTCCTGGGTATTTTGCTATCTAGATCAAGTGATTGTGCAGTGCCCGGTCCACCGTACCTATTCAAGGTTGCATTGTGCAGCTCTAAGTTGCCTTTCCTTTTTTTAGAATGTTTTTAAAATGCAAATTGTATAAATAAATTATATATATTCTTTGAACTGCCAGCCTCTCGTCCCGTTTATCCTGGACACTTACCTGTGTATAAGGTGCACTAGACTGGAAATTGATAGTTACAGTACTAAGTACAATTTCCAATACTACAGTATGTTAAAATCCTGAAGGCTCTACAGTCTGAGAGAGCCTTTTGCAAGGAACAGCTGACTGACGTCAAAGCCAAGAGCAAGGAGAAGGATGAAACCATCGGCTTTCTTCAGCAACGTCTTGCTGAAGAACACAACAACGGCCTCTCAGTCGAACAACACTGGAGTGCCAAGCTCAACCAGGACAACGCTCTTTGGCAAGAGGTGAGCGAGAGTAATCTGATGGCCGTGAACGCCGACTGGGAAAATCGTTGGCTTGTGAGGCAGGAAGAGGCAGTCGCAGAGCTCAAATCTGTGCAGGAGGCCTTCGTCATGGAGGTGAACCAGGTGATCACCGCAATAACAACGGAAAAGAAGGCTCTCATCCAGAGCGAGGCAGAGTGGAGCATTAAACTCACCGCTCTGGAAGTACAGTTGGCTGCAAAGGACGAGAGCTTGAAGAAAGCGCAGGAGCTGCAACAACAGAGCAGACAAACCGAGGAGGATTGGCGCAACAAACTGAGCCAATCGGAGGACGACGTCAAGTTCCTTATCGAGCGAAGCATCGACCTCCAGGTGCTCGCTATGAAAACGGACAAGGACAAGAAGAAGGACAAGAAGTTGGTCGAAAAAATCCTGAAGAAGGAGAGGAAGAAGGAGCAGGAGAGACAGAAGACAGAGGAGCAACAGGAGAAGAGAGAAAAGAAGGAACTGGAAAGACAAGAGAAGGAGAGGAAGGATAGGGAGAAGAGAGGGGAGTAACATCCCTTATCTCCTCCTCACCCTTCCCCTATCCCCATCCCCCTTCCTACCAAACACCGTCCCACCCCTTTACACCCCCTCACTTATGGGTTTATTCCGGGTGATCCGGTTTCCTTCTACGCAAAGACATCCATCCATTCTCCAAGGTGAGATGGTGGTTGAGTGATTTTCCCCGTGTCTGTGTGGGTTTACTCCGGGTGATCCGGTTTAATTCTACGCAAAGACATCCATCCACTCTCCCTCCTCTCCAAGGTGACATGGTGGCAGAGTGATTCTCCCCGTGTCTGTACGGGTTTTCCACCGGCTACGCCGGTTTCCTACATAAATAACAACAATAAAAAGTTTTCTATTATCTATACTGCAAATATTGCAATACTTTCATCAGTGGGCCATAGGTTCAAACTAACTTCAACAAAGACCAAGATTTTACATGTATCACCCAGAAATTGTTTTTTCAAAGATTTATGAGGACAAACAGGTTTATGATATGCAATAAAAGCCCCAGATCAGAAATGAACCAAGCAGGAAGCAGTTATGGTGTATGCCAATTCATTGGTTGCGATCTAATATGCTGTATACTGTGGGTCCTCTAAGAAAAGATCAACAGAAAACATGAATTCTTTTTATAGTTTTATTGATGGTAATTACCCATGGTTTTAATTTGATCACTCATCCGGTAATAATCATGGCTTTAAAATTAAACTGACTTCCTTATCGCAATAGAAAAATGTATACTTAATACGTTGTACAATACTGGTTTTGGTCCAAACAAAAGTGGATCAGAAAAGCCAAGGCCAACTCAAGTTTCAAGTCTTCGAGCATCTTAGGCCCAGGAATGAAGTGGTGGTGAAAAGCTGAATGATTTAGCCTATTCATTTGAGCTATTCCCTTAAAGTATTCAAATTTAAATATGTTGTCAACTGGTTTGTGGTCATGTGATTTAAAAAGTGCTAAATAAATAACCATGAATCCCTTTCTTGCATCCTCCTCCTAAATAAACTTTTATATTATTTGGTTTCTTCAAAAAATCCACCACTGTCTTCTTGTTTGAGAATATGCACCAAAAGCACAATATCACCTGAAATCATAGGAGCCTCAAGGTAGGAGAGGCACATCCTGATTCTGTACAAGCCAATGTCATTTTGCTCAGAGGTATTTCATTACATTTTGCAACACCACATGGAAAAGACCACGGGGTGCAGTAGAGCGCTAATGCACTCTACCAGGCTCTACTGTAAGCCAGTATCATCAAGCGCATGTGTGTAAGCTCCAGGTTCTGCCTACAAATAAGGTTTAACATCAAAATGAGTGCGTTCAGGATATTATAAAGCTCTCTTAAGGATTTAATGAATGACTTTCTCTGGTCATAAATCTGATTATTAACTATAAAAACAAGGCTGGAGGATCAGCCGATGTTCAGTACCCGGGAAATATGTTCACCCACGGTACAGACAATTTCCTCGCCAAGCTTCAGCACTTTGTTGCTGTGAAGCTGTGAACTGCTGCTCAGCAGGTTTTGGTTGGTGGACAGGACAGGCAGAGAGAATCTGACCTCTGACCTCAACTGGTCCTCTTTCAGTGCAAGACGTTGCCTAACAGTGTGACAAATCACTTACGATGTTTTGAAACAGATTTTGTCAAACGTATTCAGTATTTGACTAAATGCCGAGTAAGACGACATGACAATAATACAGCATTTTGAAACTGAACAGATGTGCTTACCGCATTATTTTTGTTTTTTTCTAATGAATCAAATGTAAAATCTCGACTCAACAAGGTTAGCTGCTGAAACACTTTGGCCAATATCATGAATTAAATACCTCACAGTCAAGGTTCCTCGACCCTCAGTAATAATGACGTGAACAATATTTGTATAGCACCTTATAACAAGGCAAGCCATCCTCATGGATGATTGTTTTCTGAATATCTTAAACCGCATCCTCTCCCATTTTAGTGTCTAGATCCGGTTCTGGATCCCTGATGGAAGTAACATGAAAGACTGGTTGAGTGGTGTCAAGGGTCGTCTGCTGTAAGACCAAGCCTTTACTGTAAAATACAAGTATTGTTGTGTTTAATAAGAATGTTTGGATTTGAATAGGAAATAAAGTGTAATATTTCATATTGTAACATTGTTAAGAAGGGCCTAAGTGAACTTCATATCATAGGTCATGTTGGGCTGTAGGCAGTTCTGCTTTTAGCACTTTTATTTGACAGTTTTTCAGTCTGGAGAAGTCATGTGACCAAAAGTGTACACTGTGCAGGGTGACATCATATTCAGAATGGGATGACATCATATTCAGAATGTGCTGACATCACTTTCAAAATGTGATGTCATCACATGTGATGTCATCACATTTTGAATGTGATGTCAGCATTGACATGTCATCACATTCCAAAACGTGTCACCAGTGCCTTTGAAGTGAGAATGTCAGAATGTTACATCTCCGTGGAATCCTCAACTCTAACTCAGTTACAATCTGATCTCTATGAGAGACGCATCTCTTCGTGGAAACAGAGCGAGAACTATTCCAACGCACAAACGCAAACTGTGTATCGTATCAGTATTACAGCTACATACAGTAATACCCGTACCGCAACAAATATCTTCCTTATTTGATATCTGTTCGGTTATAATGGCCCAAATCGTCCAATCTGAAAACAAGGTAAGATTTTCTCAACCAGCCACAGCTTTAAACAAACTTTTTTCAGTATTACACTGATCTAGACCAAACTATATTTCATCTTCTAAACTTTTGACAAATACAACTACTTTAGAAATATAAGATAACTTAAAGAAAAAGTAGCTTCACGATGCTTTTTAAAAGCAGATGTAGTTGGCTACAGTACATTCAACTGTCTTTTGTGTGTATCCAAAGTTAGGATGGGACTGTATTCTTATCTTTTGCATTTGTGTCTTTCAGTCACTTGGACATGAGCTGGTTGAAGCTGCTGCTCAAGCTCCCAGCAAACAGTTGCAGGACCTGCAAAAAGCCCTGGCCGTGCTGGCCACAGAACATGCTGCCCTGAATGAGCAGATGGCCAGCAAACAGTCCGGCTGGGAGCAAGAAAAGGCAAGAATTCTGAAGGCTCTAAAATCAGAAAGAGTCCTTAGAAAAGAAGCTCAGAGGAAGACCAAGGAGGCGGACAGTCAGTCAACTCCCAGCAGTCAGGTGGACTCTGAAAGCACAAACAGTGCGCTGGGAGCAAGAAAAGGCAAGAATTCTGAAGGCTCTAAAATCAGAAAGAGTCTTTTGCAAGGAACAGCTGACTGACGTCAAAGCCAAGAGCAAGGAGAAGGATGAAACCATCGGCTTTCTTCAGCAACGTCTTGCTGAAGAACACAACAAGAACACATTGTCTGGAAAATCTCCGAGTAAAAAAAGTCTGAAAAATGTCTGAGTAAAAAAGTAAAAAAAAAAGAAGTCCGAGTAAAAAATGTGAAAATGTCTGAGTAAAAAAGTCTGAAAAATGTCTGAGTGAAAAAGTAAAAAAAAAAGATGTCTGAAAAATGTCAGTAATAAAATTCTGAAAAATGTCCGAGTAAAAAAGTAAAAATAAGAAGTCAGAATAAAAAAAGTCTGAAAAATGTCTGAGTGAAAAAGTCAGAAAAATGTCTGAGTAAAAAAGTATAAAAAAATGTCCGAGTAAAAAAGTATAAAAAAAAGAAGTCTGAGAAATGTCAGAGTAAAAAAGTCTGAAAAATTTCGAGTAAAAAAGTCTTAAAAATTTCAGAAAAGAAGTCTGAAAAATATCCCAGTAAAAAGTATGAAATAAAGAAGTCTGGAAAAATGTCTCAATAAAAAAGGCTATAAAAACAGAAGTCTGAAAAATGTCCGAGTGAAAAAGTCTGAAAAATGTCTGAGTAAAAAAGTCTGAAAAATGTCTGAGTGAAAAAGTCTGAAAAATGTCTGAGTAAAAATGTCCGAGTAAAAAAAGTCTGAAAAATGTCTGCGTAAAAAAGTCTGAAAAATGTCTGAGTGAAAAAGTCTGAAAAATGTCTGAGTAAAAATGTCCGAGTAAAAAATGTCTGAAAAATGTCTGAGTAAAAATGTCTGAGTAAAAAAAGTCTGAAAAATGTCTCAGTAAAAAAGTCTATAAAAACAGATGTCTGAAAAATGTCCGAGTAAAAAAGTGTGAAAAATGTCTGAATAAAAAAAGTCTGAATAGTCTGTCTTTTATATCCAGTCTGAAGTCTGGATATAAAAAGTGTGAAAAATGTCCGAGTAAAAAAATTTGAAAAATGTCAGAGTAAAAAGTATAAAAAGTCTGAGAAAAAGAAGTCTGATAAATATCAGAAAAATGTCCGAGTAAAAAAAGTCTGAAAAATGTCTGAGTAAAAATGTCTGAGTAAAAAAAGTCTGAAAAATGTCTGAGTGAAAAAGTCTAAAAAAATGTCAGAGTAAAAAAGTCTAAAAAAATGTCTGAGTAAAAAAGTGTAAAAAAAAAAAGTCTGAAAAATGTCCGAGTAAAAATGTAAAAAAAAAAGAAGTCCGAGTAAAAAAGTCTGAAAAATGTCTGAGTAAAAAAGTCTAAAAAAATGTCTGAGTAAAAAAGTATAAAAAAAAGAAGTAATAAAAACGTCATAGTATAGTATGTCGAAAAATGTCATTAAAAAAAACGTCATAGTATAGTATGTCGAAAAAAATCATGAATAAAAAAGAATAGTATAGTTTGTCGAAAAAAATTATTAAAAAAACGTCATAGTATAGTATGTCGTAAAATTTCCTGAAAAAAAGGTCATAGTATAGTATGTTGACAAATTTCATTAAAAAAACTTCATAGTACAGTATGTCGAAATTTTTTGCGAAAAAAAGTCATAGTATAGTATGTCGAAAAATTTCATGAAAAAAACTTCATAGTATGGTATGTCGACAAATTTCATTAAAAAAAGGTCATAGTATAGTATGTCGTAAAATTTCCTGAAAAAAAAGTCATAGTATAGTATGTCGAAATTTTTAGCGAAAAATTGTCATAGTATAGTATGCCGAAAAATTTCATTAAAAAAACGTCATAGTATAGTATGTCGACAAATTTCATTAAAAAAACGTCATAGTATAGTATGTCGAAAATTTTTGCAAAAAAAAGACGGAGTATAGTATGGCTAAAAATTTCATAAGAAAAAACCTCATAGTATAGAATTTCGAAAAATTTCATGAAAAAAAACTTCACAGTATAGTATGTCGAAATTTATTGTTAAAAAAAAGTCGTAGCATAGTATGTCGAAAAATTTCTTGAAAAAAACGTCCTTGTATAGTATGTCGAAATATTTTACGAAAAAAAAGTCATAGTATAGTGTGTCGAAAAAAAGGAAAAGCAGCAAATCGTCACATTTGTGAAGCTTGAAACATGAAATGATTTTGCTTAAAAAATGACATAATCAAAAATAGTTGCCAATTAATTTCAGTCAATCGATTAATAAGTTAATCGACTAATCGTTTCAGCTGTGCATTTTCATATGTTTGTAAAGTAACTAACTGAAGCTGTCAGATAAATGTAGAGCGTAAATGCAGATAAATGGAATAAAAAGTACAACTTCTCCCTCTGAAATGTTCTGGAGTAGAAGTATAAATGTACTGGAGTAGAAGTATAAATGTTCTGGAGTAGAAGTATAAATGTACTGGAGTAGAAGTATAAAGTGGCATGAAAGGAAAATACTCAAGTACTTAAAATCTAGTACTTGAGTAAATGTACTTTCTAACACTGTGTAACGTTAGACCATCAAATCAGCAGAAAAACAGGAGATTGATTTATAGAAAATAATCTATTTAAATCACAATATTAGTAAGAAAAATCACAGCTTGATATATATTTTTTAAATGTTCAGCCCAACTGGCTAAGTTAGCTAAAGCTAACCAGATGAATATGTCTAGTTAGCTAAAGATCACTTTAACTAGCTAACAGCTAACTAAATAAAGATAACTTGCTAAGGTTAGTTTGAGTGTAAATAAATAAAAGTCATAGTATAGTGTGTCAAATAAATAAATACAAGTCATAGTATAGTGTGTCAAATAAATAAATAAAAGTCATAGTATAGTGTGTCAAATAAATAAATAAAAGTCATAGTATAGTATGTCAAATAAATAAATAAAAGTCATAGTATAGTGTGTCAAATAAATAAATAAAAGTCATAGTATAGTGTGTCAAATAAATAAATAAAAGTCATAGTATAGTATGTCAAATAAATAAATAAAAGTCATAGTATAGTGTGTCAAATAAATAAATAAATAAAAGTCATAGTATAGTGTGTCAAATAAATAAATAAAAGTCATAGTATAGTATGTCAAAAAAATAAATAAAAGTCATAGTATATTATGTCAAATAAATTAATAAGTCATAGAATAGTATGTCAAATAAATAAATAAAAGTCATAGTATAGTATGTCAAATAAATTAGTAAGTCATAGTATAGTGTGTCAAATAAATAAATAACCATGAATCCCTTTCTTGCATCCTCCTCCTAAATAAACTTTTATATTATTTGGTTTCTTCAAAAAATCCACCACTGTCTTCTTGTTTGAGAATATGCACCAAAAGCACAATATCACCTGAAATCATAGGAGCCTCAAGGTAGGAGAGGCACATCCTGATTCTGTACAAGCCAATGTCATTTTGCTCAGAGGTATTTCATTACATTTTGCAACACCACATGGAAAAGACCACGGGGTGCAGTAGAGCGCTAATGCACTCTACCAGGCTCTACTGTAAGCCAGTATCATCAAGCGCATGTGTGTAAGCTCCAGGTTCTGCCTACAAATAAGGTTTAACATCAAAATGAGTGCGTTCAGGATATTATAAAGCTCTCTTAAGGATTTAATGAATGACTTTCTCTGGTCATAAATCTGATTATTAACTATAAAAACAAGGCTGGAGGATCAGCCGATGTTCAGTACCCGGAAATATGTTCACCCACGGTACAGACAATTTCCTCGCCAAGCTTCAGCACTTTGTTGCTGTGAAGCTGTGAACTGCTGCTCAGCAGGTTTTGGTTGGTGGACAGGACAGGCAGAGAGAATCTGACCTCTGACCTCAACTGGTCCTCTTTCAGTGCAAGACGTTGCCTAACAGTGTGACAAATCACTTACGATGTTTTGAAACAGATTTTGTCAAACGTATTCAGTATTTGACTAAATGCCGAGTAAGACGACATGACAATAATACAGCATTTTGAAACTGAACAGATGTGCTTACCGCATTATTTTTGTTTTTTTCTAATGAATCAAATGTAAAATCTCGACTCAACAAGGTTAGCTGCTGAAACACTTTGGCCAATATCATGAATTAAATACCTCACAGTCAAGGTTCCTCGACCCTCAGTAATAATGACGTGAACAATATTTGTATAGCACCTTATAACAAGGCAAGCCATCCTCATGGATGATTGTTTTCTGAATATCTTAAACCGCATCCTCTCCCATTTTAGTGTCTAGATCCGGTTCTGGATCCCTGATGGAAGTAACATGAAAGACTGGTTGAGTGGTGTCAAGGGTCGTCTGCTGTAAGACCAAGCCTTTACTGTAAAATACAAGTATTGTTGTGTTTAATAAGAATGTTTGGATTTGAATAGGAAATAAAGTGTAATATTTCATATTGTAACATTGTTAAGAAGGGCCTAAGTGAACTTCATATCATAGGTCATGTTGGGCTGTAGGCAGTTCTGCTTTTAGCACTTTTATTTGACAGTTTTTCAGTCTGGAGAAGTCATGTGACCAAAAGTGTACACTGTGCAGGGTGACATCATATTCAGAATGGGATGACATCATATTCAGAATGTGCTGACATCACTTTCAGAATGTGCTGACATCACTTTCAAAATGTGATGTCATCACATGTGATGTCATCACATTTTGAATGTGATGTCAGCATTGACATGTCATCACATTCCAAAACGTGTCACCAGTGCCTTTGAAGTGAGAATGTCAGAATGTTACATCTCCGTGGAATCCTCAACTCTAACTCAGTTACAATCTGATCTCTATGAGAGACGTTTATCAGGTGTCTTTTACCAGAAATAATGAACTGACTACTGTTTCTATTTTCCCCCCTGATGTTCGCTGTGTTTACACACCGTTACATGTAGCTACATGCTAACATGTAGCTACATGCTAACATGTAGCTACATGCTAACAGGTTACCTCTGTATCTCACATGTAAACAGAACTATCTGCTCACAGCAAATGTTTTCTTCTTCACTGGGTCTTCTTCTTCTGTCGGTCGTTTCTCACAAATGGACCTGTAAAGACAAACGTAAAACAGAGTGTATGTTTACGGTTTACAGAGTTTATGCATAACGTAAATATTGAGCTAACGTGAAGGAGCTAAAAATAGCATATTTACCGGAGCAGAACCGTCAGAAAACCCAGAATCTTGGCCGCAGATGTTGTTAATTTCTCGCTGACTTCGGATCAGATTCCTCCGGGAACGTGCGCTGTGTGAAGTTTATGGTTTATAAACTTTTAATTAGTTTATTTTTAACTTTAGAAACGCGATAAACTCAGTGAATTTCTCTTCCTGCTGCTCCGGCTGCAGTGCGGGGAGGGCAGTGACGCTGTGTTGAAGCCGTTTGATTGACAGCAGAGACCCGGAAACGCTGACCAATCAGAGCAGACTGGGAGGAGACCGGCTCTGAATCAGAGGTTTTTAGAGAGAGGCTAAAGGGGCTTCATGCAGTTAGACATTTTGAGAAAAATAGAGGGTTTTTTGAATATTACAGCATGTAAACATGTTCTAGTAGAACATTAACTTACACATATGAACCTGGAAATGAGCATAATATGAGACCTTTAATGCAGTATAGATTTATTCCAAGTTCATGTCTATACATTTCACTTAAAGCTAGGGTTGGTAGTGTTCTTCAAAAACATGTTCTGATATATTTGTTGAAATTCTCATTAAATCCCGGCTGTCGCAGACTTTAATAAGCCTGTCAAATCATTTCAGCCCAAATGAAATCATTGGCCCGTGCACTCATTGCATTGCGTCACTGGAGTCTTCCACAGGCTGCTAGCTTGACAGCAGTGAGTACTAACAATAGCCATGTTTACATTCATTATGATCATTTTGGGGAAGTGTCTATAGAGGGAGGCCTGAAGGGACGGACTGTCAGTGGTGACTTCTGGAGCTAGTGCTGCTACTTTCATTGGAAAAGAGTTGGCAACACTGGGCTGGGTTTTTCAGGATCATTTTTAAAATGCAGCGTACTCCTGCTGGTTTCTCAGCATTACTGACCCTAGCTTCAAACATTATTAAAGTTAATAGTTACATTTTTTAATTGTTTAGGACATCCATTGAACAACCAGAAAATTAATTGATAATGCAAAAATGTTTCTAATGGAACAGTGTGTAACATTTAGGGGGATCTATTGGCAGAAATGGAATATAATATTAATACATTTTCTTTAGTGTATAATCACCTGATAATAAGAATCGTGTTTTCGTTAGCTTAGAATGAGCCGTTTATATCTACACAGGGAGCGGGTCCTCTCTCCACGGAGTCCGCCATGTTCCTACAGTAGCCCAGAACGGACAAACCAAACTGTTAACATCTCCTGCTTGGGCCGGAGTCGATAACGTTACTCACTTCTATCGCTGCCGCTCTCTCTCTCTTGCTTCACCACTCACTTCACACATACACACACATTCTAAGCACTCTACTCTTACAACAGCTTCCTCTAGAGAGGGACATTCGCATTTTCACGTCGGCCACCGTATCAATCCAACATGCTTGGCACTCGGGAGAAGTTGTAATCTGCAACCTCACAGCTAGATACCGCCAGATCCTACACACTGTTCCTTTAAGCAGTGTTTGAATATTTTGTATTTTGAATATCGTACCTAATGTGATGATACGGTTTCGGAATAATGCTCTTTGGGTGTTCCCATTCCCCTCTGTGGTCAGCAAGTTCTGATTTTACACAAAGACATCCACTTTATAAGCAGTTTAACTTTGTGAGAGAGTAATGCATACCCAGAAATGTGGATCAAAACATGTATATTCCCACTTTTACAGGGTTGTGCCAGCTTTCAAGCAGGTAGTGCCCTCAGGTCGAAGGTGAAAAACTCCAAATTGGATGAAACTGGAGTTTTTGTCATATCCTGTAAGCATGAACATCCACGACGCTTTCTTAGTCTAAAAAGAGGCAAGAGGTAAATCTAAAAGTTGCATTGTCACATTAAAATCGGTTACGGTGTCCAGTTTCAGCTAAAATCGTTGTATTTTCTTCTAGCCTTTCAAATGCTGTCTACCTGCTCAAGGAACTGCAAGAAGATCTGGGGAAAAACAAAAAACTTGTCTTCATGTACGACATTGCATGCAAATTAAAACCTCACTTGCAGGTAATGTTTCTGCATGTTAGCTTGATGTTTGCTTTGTAATATCTAAAATAATTTCCAGAGAAACAAAATTACCACTTACTTGTACTCTTTTGGTTGTCTGCATACACATTTTGTGGACTCTATTATTCAAAACCTGTACAGTACATTTAGCATATTGCTTTGTTCTCATTTACTGTGGCAGTGTTGACAAAAACTATATTTTATCATTAATGTAGTATTCTCATTTCTGTTCTTTCTTACAGAAGTTTTACCCAGATCTTCTGACTAAAACAACATTGTCTGTACCTGCATTCCATGCTTTAAGGGCATGATGTTGTTTGTTAGGTTATCATTTGGTTTTGACATTGTTATTAACATTATTGCAATTTATCACAGACAGTATAACTAATTTAAATATTTACTTCTGGTTTTGTTTTAATGTTTTGTAGATTTCCTATGGTTGTCTGAATGTTGCGGATGCAGGCCGAACTGATGGGGAACAGTTGGAACGACTGTGGACAAACCTTCGCCGTTTTGGTAAGGTGACTAAAGAAATGACCTCTTCACACAGAGTTGAGCTGCTGACTGATGCCTTGCTGCACTAAAGTTCAAAGATAAGA
This sequence comes from Sebastolobus alascanus, assembly GCA_916701645.2. Lineage (NCBI taxonomy): Eukaryota > Metazoa > Chordata > Actinopteri > Perciformes > Sebastidae > Sebastolobus > Sebastolobus alascanus. The sequence continues at coordinate 76,710 of CAKAOJ020000315.1, forward strand.
AAGAGCCAAGGTGAAGAATTATATATTTGTGTGTGTGTGTCTCATCCTCTCTCTCTGCACATGCACATCTTTTATTAAAAGTGTTGTCAAAAGATCTCTTCTTCAGCCTCATTTCTGTACAGATGGAGATAATAATCAGAAACCTGGATCAGCCACAGTAATTTCTATTGGAGTACTAACAACCAGGTTACTAAAAACCAGGAAATGATGTTTATATACACAACACTTAACTGGGATACTCCCAAAGTTATCATTAACCACAATACTAATACACATGTTAATGCATTCACTAGTAGTGAGGACAAACAAGAGATCTGCCTCCTTACCAGATTGGAACTGACTACGTTTACATGCACAAAATATTCCACTTTTTGCTCTTATTCCGAAAAAGACAATATTCATACTAAGCTGTTACACGGCTAATGAACACGATTATTCTGCTCATATTCCCGTAATGTAAAACATCCCCGTGATGTACGTCATACTGACCTACAAACAACCCATGTAGCTAAACAAATCAGCTGGCTACCCAGTTGTCTTTTACCCTATTGTTACCATCATCATCATCATCATCATCATCATCATCTGGGCCATTTGAGGAGCTCAGGATATCCTCATCACTGTTGAATCCCACATCAACGCCGTTCTTGGCAATGTTTGACAGGGGTCGAACGCATGTCTTAACATGTCGTTTATCACTTCAAAACATTTAAAAGTGGAAAAGTGGAATGGTCACTTGTAGTATTTTGCTTCTTTGCGTCAAAATATTAAAATAACCCTGATCGAGACGCATATTCTGAATGCATTGTATACATGTCCAAAGAACGCTCCTAAAACCTGAATAATATCTGCATATCCCACGTGTCTTAATCAGATTGGAATAAGGCCTAATTCAGAATATTCAAACAGAACATGCTGTTTACCGGACCTGTATCAAATTCACTATATCATCATATTCAGAATAATAGTGTTTGTAATTTGTTTGTCCGCGTCAGGCTCGGTGAGTATTGAGGTTTGTATGCCTGTTTCAAGCCTCATTTCATTGTGTGCAGCTTCCTCAGTCTAGATAGGGGTGTCCAGCTGGGCTGTCTTCGGTCCTTCCTTCGGACGCTCATTTGTTATTTTTCCTATATTGTTTTCGGGGCGAATCCCGGGTGGAGATTAAGTTCTCTGGCGGGGGTAGGCGTTCAGGGCTTCGGCCGCTGAGTTTGCCTTTAAAGTCGCCTCGAGCCCGGCAAGCTCCAGAAGATAGGTAGGTATAGTCTGGGGTTAGGCAGGTTTCTGAGGAAGTTTGTTTTTGTGAGGTTGGGGTTTTGTGTTTGCATGTTTTGCGTGTGTGGCCTACAGCATCAAACTTACCGTGTTTGTCGTCGGGTAAGTGTTGAATGACAGCTAGTTCGCTGGTCGGCCGTGGCCGTGGCTTTAGCTTAGCTCAGGTTAGCGGAGTCCCGCAGCTGTAGTTGAGTGTGTTTTCTTCTTGTTCTGTCTCGGTTGTCTCTAGGTGAGGATGGCAGCCTTTGACTTAGCTGGGTTTGTGGCTAATCCCACGCTGAGTCACTTTGATAAGTGTAGAAAAGCCGATCTCTGTGCGATAGCGGAGCATTATAGCGTCTCTGTCATGAGTTATCGTACTAAGAAAGAAATTAAAGTGGTCCTACTAGATTATTTGGTAAGTGAAGGCATTCTCTCATGTCCTATTGTTGTTGAGTCTCCTCGTCCGGCCGCTGCTACTCGTGCTGAATCGTCGGCACGGGGCGCGGGTCCCTCCGGGGTTGCAGGATCCTCTGGCCGCGCTGATCCCTCGGCGGGGGAGTCGTCCGAGCCGGGGTCGAAACCGCAGCTTGTTAGCCGTCCGAGTCGCACTCCCGCCGCTCAAAGTGATGGTGAGTTAGCACAGCTATTTACTTTGCCGCAGTTTGTTCCACTCTCTGCCGTGTCATCTCCTGGGTCAAGGTTAGATGCTAGGTTAAAGGTGCGGTTGGCTCGCCTTCAAGTAGAGAGGGAGGAGAGGGAGCGTGAGTTCCAGCTTCATAGGGAGTTAGAGTTAAAGAAGTTAGAGGCAGAGACCGCTATTAGGATGCGACAGTTGGAACTAAATCATGATAATGTTCATGTTCCTGCCGGTACACATATAGCTTCGTCTGGCGTTGCTGCATTTGATGTGAGTAGACACATTTCTCTGGTCCCGGTCTTCCGTGAGTCTGAGGTTGAGTCTTATTTCGGTGCATTTGAGCGCATTGCTGCGGCGCTGCGTTGGCCAACAGACGTTTGGGCTATTTTGTTACAGTGTAAGTTGACTGGTAAAGCTCAAGAGGCTTGTGCTTCTCTCTCTGTGGAGGATGGTTTGATTTATGAGAAGGTTAAAAACGCTATTCTGCGCGCATATGAGCTTGTGCCAGAGGCTTACCGGCAACGTTTTAGGAATCTTAAAAAGACGAACAGCCAGACTTACCTTGATTTTGCCAGGGAGAAAGGGATTCTTTTTGATCGTTGGTGTGCAGCTTGTAAAGCTGATGACCTGAGCTCGATGCGTCAGCTTATGTTGGTGGAGGAATTTAAGAATTGTGTTCCTGAGCGAACAGTAGTTTATTTAAATGAGCAAAAAGTAACCACGTTACAGCAGGCCGCCATGCTGGCGGATGAGTTTGCTCTGACACACAGACCTGTTTTCTTCAGGCCTGATCCCCTCCACCGTGATTCTTACCAGAAAGTTGGTGACACGCCGTCTGTGCGTGGTAATGTTTCTATGTCCAGTTCCAGAGTTGAGAAACCGTGTTTCTACTGCCATAAACCGGGTCATTTAATAGCAGAATGTTTTGCTTGGAAGCGGGTCAGGTTCGGTTTTAAAACCGCCAAAAGGAGTGGGGTTAATTAAAACTGTGTTGCCAAGTAGTCAGTCTACTGTTCAAAACGCCCCAGATGACTGTTTTAAACCCTTCATTTTCGATGGTTTTGTTTCTCTCACAGGAAAGGTGGAGGATCAATGTCCACTTAAGGTGCTGCGTGACACAGGTGGATCGCAAACCTTTATTCTCTCCGGTGTCTTGCCTTTTGGTCCCGAGTCTGCCTGTGAAGTGAGCACAGTGGTAAGAGGGATTGAGATGGGGTTTGTGCCTGCACCTCTGCATCGTGTCCATGTGCAGTCAAAGTTGGTCACTGGTTTTTTCCCAGTAGCAGTTCGCTCCCGTTTTCCCATTGATGGTGTAAGTTTTATCATGGGGAATGATATTGCAGGAGGTAAAGTCCATCCGGCTCCCGAGGTTGTTGATGTGCCCATTTCTAACTCTGAGTGTGATGAGTTAACATTAAACCACCCTGAGATCTTTTCTGTAAGTGTACTAACTAGAGCTCAAGCTCGTAAGCAGATTCAAGATGTTGATTTGTCTGACACACTGTTAGTCTCTGCTCTGTCTGAGGATAAGTTGCCCCCTGTGGGTGGACCAGTGAGCTGTGCTGTAGTGGAGCCTGAAGGTACAGCAGAGGCTGATGCTCCCGCAGTGTCACTACCACTGACTCGTGGTGCACTCATCAGCGCGCAGACAGGTGACCCGTCCCTAGCTAAATGTTTTGCTGCAGTGGTTGACAGTCCTGAGTGTGGTAAGAACCAGGTTTTTCTAGTTGATGATGGTTTGTTAATGCGCAGGTGGGTAGCACAGTCCGATATAGCAGAAAATGGTGTAGGTGAGGAATGGAGCACTGTTTACCAGATAGTTGTTCCTGTTGATTGTCGACAGCATGTGTTGAGGTTGGCACACGAGCATTTGTGGTCTGGTCATTTGGGTGTAACCAAGACCTATGACCGTGTGCTGAAACACTTCTTCTGGCCAGGTTTAAAAAGTGATGTTGCTCGGTTCTGTAAAACTTGCAGTACCTGCCAGATTGTGAGTAATCCGAACCAGGTTGTGCCTCCAGCTCCTCTGCGTCCCATTCCTGCTGTCGGTGAACCTTTCGAACATGTCATCGTTGATTGTGTTGGTCTGTTACCTAAAACGAAGGCTGGTAACCAGTTTTTGCTCACTGTAATGTGCGTTTCCACCCGTTTTCCCGAAGCCATTCCTTTGCGGACAATCACAGCACCCGCCATTACTAAAGCGTTGACAACATTTTTTACCACCTTTGGTCTACCTAAAGTTGTGCAGACTGACCAAGGCACTAACTTCCTGTCTAGAACATTCAAGCACACACTGCAGACTTTAGGCGTCACTCATTCTGTGTCAAGTGCGTACCACCCTGAGTCTCAAGGTGCACTAGAGCGTTGGCACCGAACCCTCAAGTCGATGCTTAAAAAGTACTGTCATGACACTGGGAAAGAGTGGGATGAGGGTGTACCATTTGTTCTTTTTGCCATTCGGGATGTGAAACAGGAATCCCTGGGGTTCAGCCCGGCTGAACTGGTGTTTGGTCGCGATGTGCGCGGCCCTTTAAAACTGTTGAAGGAACAGTTCATGTCCACTCCACCGTCCCCCACTAGTGTAGGTGAGTTTGTTACACGGTGTAAAGAGAGGTTACAGCATGCGTCCACGCTGGCTAAAGAGTCTCTCTTGTCTTCTCAGAAAAACATGAAACAGCGGTTTGACAGAAGAGCAGTTTCGCGTCAGTTCCAGCCCGGTGATAATGTGTTGGTTCTATTGCCCACTCCTGGTTCTGCTCTCACTGCTCGCTTTGCTGGTCCCTATGTGGTAGACAGCAAGGTGTCAGAGACGGATTATGTCATTCAGACGCCCGAACGTAGGAGGAAAAAGAGACTGTGTCACATTAACATGTTGAAATCATACCATTCCAGAGAAGCTGCCCTGGAAGAGTAGGTAAAAACTCCGGAGACTGCTGTCCCAGATGTCCCATCTGCTTCTATGGTTTGTGTAGTGGAAATGTATGAGGATGATTTGACACTGCCCTCTGATGGTCAACAATGTGGTAGGTTGTCCAACTCTGAGCTTCTGTCTGGTATTAACTCGCATTTAGAGTATCTCTCTGAAGAACAGCGAGGTGATGTCGTCAATTTGATCCACTCCTATCCTTCTCTGTTCGGTGATGTGCCTTCTCGTACCAACGTCCTGGAGCACGACATTGATGTTGGTAGCGCGAAACCTATTAAACAACATGCCTATCGTTGCCCTGTTGACAAAAGGGAGAAGATGAAGGTTGAGGTTAACTATCTGCTAGAAAACGGCTTAGCTAAGCCTAGTAGTAGTCCCTGGAGTTCTCCCTGTTTGCTGGCTCCGAAGTCTGATGGTACACCGCGTTTTTGTACAGACTTCCGGAAGGTTAATGCTGTAACTGTGCCTGATTCCTTTCCATTACCACGAATGGACGATTGCATTGATAGCATCGGTCCTGCTGTCTGCATTACCAAACTGGATCTTCTTAAAGGGTACTGGCAGGTTCCTTTAACCCCCAGAGCTTCTGAGGTCTCCGCTTTTGTTACACCTGATAGGTTTGCGCAGTATACCGTCATGGCATTTGGGATGCGAAATGCACCTGCCACTTTTCAACGTCTCATGCACCTGGTGTTAGGTGATGTGAAAAACTGTAATGTGTATTTGGATTATGTGGTAGTGTACTCCGATGTGTGGGAGGACCACATTGCCAGTTTAAGAACTGTGTTTCAGCGTCTGGTTGAGGCTTCACTGACGCTAAACCTAGCGAAATGTGAGTTTGGTAAGGCCACTGTTACTTACCTTGGGAAGCAGGTTGGCCAGGGACAGGTGCGGCCTGTGGATGCTAAGGTCGCAGCTGTTGTAGCCTTCCATACCCCCACCACCAGGCGTGAGCTTAGGCGTTTTCTGGGCATGGCTGGCTATTACCGTTGTTTCTGTAAAAACTTTTCAGCTGTAGTAGCCCCCTTGACCAGACTGTGCAGTCCTTCCATTCCTTTTGTGTGGGATGGGGAGTGTGTACGTGCTTTTGAGTCTGTGAAATCTCTCCTTTGCAGTGCCCCAGTGCTTGCTGCTCCTAACTTCACTCTCCCATTTAAGCTCGAGGTGGATGCGAGTGCTGTTGGAGCCGGAGCGGTGTTGCTGCAGGATGGTGAACATGGATTGGCTCATCCAGTGTGCTTCTTCTCCTCCAAGTTTAAGAAACATCAGTTGAACTACTCCACCATCGAGAAGGAGACGCTGGCCATGCTGCTTGCTCTGCAGCATTTTGAAGTGTACGTGGGGTCCACTTCGATGCCGGTCACTGTGTATACGGACCACAACCCATAGGTGTTCCTCTCTCAAATGTTTAACAGCAACCAGCGGTTGATGCGCTGGGCCCTGATGGTCCAGGGGTTCAACATTGTGATCCGTCACAAGAAGGGTGTGGAAAATGTGGTGGCCGATGCTTTGTCTCGCGGGTGAGGTGTTTTCTTGTATTCGAAATTTCCTGTGTGGAAATGGGTAAAGTATAATTTAGTGTACTTTGACATGTAACATCCCAATTTAAACAAACAGATGTTTGCTCTTATGGAGGGGGGTGTTACGGCTGTGGGGCCGTCTGGTCTGTGTATGGAGTGATCCTGCCCTCTGCCTCTGTTCCCCCGCAGATGCATCCTCCAGCAGATGCCCTTCCCACATCACCTGCACCGTGTTCCGGATTTGGTGATCAGGGGATGAAGTTAAAAGGCTGGGGAGAAGGAGCCAGCGAGTGCCCAGTGTGCCAGCTCCGCTAACAAGTGTAGCGTGTTGTGGACCGTTTTTGCGCCGGTCTTCACTCCTCGTAAGAGGAGGTGATTTTGTGCTGTTGTTAACCTGTTGTTTGTAGTTTACCTCATGTTAGTCCTTTTGAGTTGTGTTCGATTTAGTTCCGTTAAATTAATAAACGTTCTTTTTTGTTGTTGCACCAATCTCCGCTTCCCTCGTTTCCTCTTTTCCACCCGGTTTTACTTTTATTGTTACTCCCCCTCCCCTAGCCTTAAGTGGGGTCGTAACAATATCTTTGTGCACTTTGTAATAAATCATTTTCAATTCATACAAGTCTCTCCTGATTGAAATGTATTTATCCTTATACAGAGTTTGAAGGAAGACTGGTTGTCGTATAGGCGGACTGTCATTGTGCTTCCATCTATCTGCTTGCAGCCGTTTTTGTGAACGGGGATTATTATTGTAAATTGTGCACTTTGATATTTATTAAACGGACACACTATAATGTAATTGTGAGGTGTTTAAATGCATGTCCTGTTTCCCTTTTAGTGTTGGTCGTCCCAACAGTAAGCACGCTGCGGGTCCGAGTGTAACCTTAATGAATTAAAGGTACGGCATATTGGTTTTATAATTATGAAAACATGGTTTTTAAAATGTGTATGAATTAATGTATTGTTGTCTAATTGTATGTTTATTTTTATAGGACTGTCTTCATGTGTGGTATTGACTGTCACTGTTTTTTCCCACATTGTTTAGAGTAACGGGCCTTTTTATTTTCTTTCTTGTTTTCTTTGTTTATTTTTAGTATTATTATTTTTATTATTACTGGGAATAGTGCAATAGCATTGACGGGCATATGTGCAATAATTCTGATGGCGTGTGAAATCTTAGAGTCATAGCAGAACCAGGTGGAAGTTATAAGGCTCCAGATAAGCTTAGAGACCCCTTCTGGTGTAATCATAACCTGACGTTGGTTGCAGTGTCATCCACCTATCAGTTCCTGGGTGGAATATATATATACGATTTGTGGTTCTTGAGAGTGTGCAGTGACATTTCCCTTAAGGAATCATATTTGTGTTTAACTGTGTGGTTGGGTCCTAAAGTTTACTGTAGCCATTGACAGATTCCTGGGTATTTTGCTATCTAGATCAAGTGATTGTGCAGTGCCCGGTCCACCGTACCTATTCAAGGTTGCATTGTGCAGCTCTAAGTTGCCTTTCCTTTTTTTAGAATGTTTTTAAAATGCAAATTGTATAAATAAATTATATATATTCTTTGAACTGCCAGCCTCTCGTCCCGTTTATTCTGGACACTTACCTGTGTATAAGGTGCACTAGACTGGAAATTGATAGTTACAGTACTAAGTACAATTTCCAATACTACAGTATGTTAAAATCCTGAAGGCTCTACAGTCTGAGAGAGCCTTTTGCAAGGAACAGCTGACTGACGTCAAAGCCAAGAGCAAAGAGAAGGATGAAACCATCGGCTTTCTTCAGCAACGTCTTGCTGAAGAACAAAACAAGAACACATTGTCTGGAAAATCTCCGAGTAAAAAAAGTCTGAAAAATGTCTGAGTAAAAAAGTAAAAAAAAAAGAAGTCCGAGTAAAAAATGTGAAAATGTCTGAGAAAAAAAGTCTGAAAAATGTCTGAGTGAAAGAGTAAAAAAAAAAGATGTCTGAAAAATGTCCGAGTAATAAAATTCTGAAAAATGTCCGAGTAAAAAAAGTCTGAAAAATGTCCGAGTAAAAAGGTCAAAAAGAAAGAAGTCCAAGTAAAAAAGTGTGAAAATAGTCATAGTAAAAAAAGTCTGAAAAATGTCTGAGTGAAAAAGTAAAAAAAAAAGAAGTCTGAAAAATGTCCGAGTAATAAAAGTATAAAAATAATGAAGTCTGAAAAATGTCTGAGTAAAAAAAGTCTAAAAAATGTCTGAGTAAAAAGGTCAAAAAGAAAGAAGTCCGAGTAAGAATGTGTGAAAATAGTCAGAGTAAAAAAAGTCTGAAAAATGTTTGAGTAAAAAAGTAAGAAAAAAAGAAGTCAGAGTAAAAAAGTCTGAAAAAAGTCAGAGTAAAAAAAATCTGAAAAATGTCTGAATGAAAAAGTCTGAAAAAAGTCAGAGTAAAAAAAATCTGAAAAATGTCTGAATGAAAAAGTCTGAAAAAAGTCAGATTAAAAAAAGTCTGAAAAATGTCTGATTAAAAAAAGTATGAAAAAAGTCAGAGTAAAAAAATTCTGAAAAAAGTCTGAGTGAAAAAGTCTCAAATATGTCTGAGTAAAAAAAGTAAAAAAAAAAAAAAGAAGTCTGAAAAATGTCTGAGTAAAAATGTCTGGAAAAATCTCCGAGTAAAAAAAGTCTGAAAAAAGTCAGAGTGAAAAAGTCTGAAAAATGTCTGCGTAAAAAAAGTAAAAAAAAAAAAAAGAAGTCTGAAAAATGTCCGAGTAATAAAAGTCTGAAAAATGTCAGAGTAAAAAAGTATAAAAAAAAAGATTTCTGAAAAATGTCTGAGTAAAAATGTCCGAGTAAAAACAGTCTGAAAAATGTCCGAGTAAAAAAGTAAAAAAAAAAGATGTCAGAGTAAAAAAAGTCTGAAAAATGTCAGTGAAAAAGTCTAAAAAATGTCTGAGTAAAAAAGTCTAAAACAATGTCCGAGCAAAAAAGTACAAAAAAAAGAAGTCTAAAAAATGTCTGAGTAAAAATAACTGGAAAAATCTCAGAGTAAAAAAAGTGTGAAAAAAGTCAGAGTAAAAAAAGTCTGAAAAATGTCCGAGTAAAAAAGTAAAAAAAAAAGAAGCTAGAGTGAAAAAGTGTGAAAATAGTCAGAGTAAAAAAAGTCTGAAAAATGTCTGAGTAAAAAAGTAAAAAAAAAAGAAGTACGAGTAAAAAAGTGTGAAAATAGTCAGAGTAAAAAAAGTCTGAAAAATGTCTGAGTAAAAATGTCCGAGTAAAAAAGTAAAAAAAAAAGAAGTACGAGTAAAAAAAGTCTGAAAAAAGTCAGAGCAAAAAAAGTCTGAAAAATGTCCGAGTAAAAAAGTAAAAAAAAAAGAAGCTAGAGTGAAAAAGTGTGAAAATAGTCAGAGTAAAAAAAGTCTGAAAAATGTCTGAGTGAAAAAGTCTAAAAAATGTCTGAGTAAAAAATTCTGAAAAAAGTCAGAGTAAAAAAAGTCTGAAAAAAGTCAGAGTAAAAAAAGTCTGAAAAAAGTCTGAGTGAAAAAGTCTCAAATATGTCTGAGTAAAAAAAGTAAAAAAAAAAAAAAGAAGTCTGAAAAATGTCTGAGTAAAAATGTCTGGAAAAATCTCCGAGTAAAAAAAGTCTGAAAAAAGTCAGAGTGAAAAAGTCTGAAAAATGTCTGCGTAAAAAAAGTAAAAAAAAAAAAAAGAAGTCTGAAAAATGTCCGAGTAATAAAAGTCTGAAAAATGTCAGAGTAAAAAAGTATAAAAAAAAAGATTTCTGAAAAATGTCTGAGTAAAAATGTCCGAGTAAAAACAGTCTGAAAAATGTCCGAGTAAAAAAGTAAAAAAAAAAGGAATGGTAAAGGATGCTCCAGTGTTTCCACTGCTAAGGAAGCAGTGAATCTCTTTTCCTTTGGTAAAGGATGCTCCAGTGTATCCTCTGCTAATGGAGTTAAGAAAGGAAGCATTGAAGCTCCTTTCCTTTGGTAAAGGATGCTCCAGTGTTTCCACTGCTAAGGAAGCAGTGAATCTCTTTTCCTTTGGTAAAGGATGCTCCAGTGTATCCTCTGCTAAAGGAGTTAAGAAAGGAAGCATTGAAGCTACTTTCCTTTGGTAAAGGATGCTCCAGTGTTTCCTCTGCTAAAGGAGAAAAGAAAGGAAGCATTGCAGCTCCTTTCATTTGGTAAAGGATGCTCCAGTGTTTCCACTGCTAAGGAAGCAGTGAATCTCTTTTCCTTTGGTAAAGGATGCTCCAGTGTATCCTCTGCTGAAGGAGTTAAGAAAGGAAGCATTGAAGCTCCTTTCCTTTGGTAAAGGATGCTCCAGTGTTTCCTCTGCTAAAGGAGTTAAGAAAGGAAGCATTGAATCTCCTTTCCTTTGGTAAAGGATGCTCCAGTGTTTCCTCTGCTAAAGGAGAAAAGAAAGGAAGCATTGAAGCTCCTTTCCTTTGGTAAAGGATGCTCCAGTGTATCCTCTGCTAAAGGAGAAAATAAAGGAAGCATTGAAGCTCCTTTCCTTTGGTAAAGGATGCTCCAGTGTTTCCACTGCTAAGGAAGCAGTGAATCTCCTTTCCTTTGGTAAAGGATGCTCCAGTGTTTCCTCTGCTAAAGGAGAAAAGAAAGGAAGCATTGAAGCTCCTTTCCTTTGGTAAAGGATGCTCCAGTGTTTCCACTGCTAAGGAAGCAGTGAATCTCTTTTCCTTTGGTAAAGGATGCTCCAGTGTATCCTCTGCTGAAGGAGTTAAGAAAGGAAGCATTGAAGCTCCTTTCCTTTGGTAAAGGATGCTCCAGTGTTTCCTCTGCTAAAGGAGTTAAGAAAGGAAGCATTGAATCTCCTTTCCTTTGGTAAAGGATGCTCCAGTGTTTCCTCTGCTAAAGGAGAAAAGAAAGGAAGCATTGAAGCTCCTTTCCTTTGGTAAAGGATGCTCCAGTGTTTCCTCTGCTAAAGGAGTTAAGAAAGGAAGCATTGAATCTCCTTTCCTTTGGTAAAGGATGCTCCAGTGTTTCCTCTGCTAAAGGAGTTAAGAAAGGAAGCATTGAATCTCCTTTCCTTTGGTAAAGGATGCTCCAGTGTTTCCTCTGCTAAGGAAGCAGTGAATCTCTTTTCCTTTGGTAAAGGATGCTCCAGTGTATCCTCTGCTAAGGAAGCAGTGAATCTCTTTTCCTTTGGTAAAGGATGCTCCAGTGTGTCCTCTGCTAAAGGAGTTAAGAAAGGAAGCATTGAAGCTCCTTTCCTTTGGTAAAGGATGCTCCAGTGTTTCCTCTGCTAGGAGATAAGAAAGGAAGCATTGGATCTCCTTTCCTTTGGTAAAGGATGCTCCAGTGTTTCCTCTGCTAAAGGAGTTAAGAAAGGAAGCATTGAAGCTACTTTCCTTTGGTAAAGGATGCTCCAGTGTTTCCTCTGCTAAAGGAGTTAAGAAAGGAAGCATTGAATCTCCATTCCTTTGGTAAAGGATGCTCCAGTGTTTCCTCTGCTAAAGGAGAAAAGAAAGGAAGCATTGCAGCTCCTTTCCTTTGGTAAAGGATGCTCCAGTGTTTCCACTGCTAAGGAAGCAGTGAATCTCTTTTCCTTTGGTAAAGGATGCTCCAGTGTATCCTCTGCTAAGGAAGCAGTGAATCTCTTTTCCTTTGGTAAAGGATGCTCCAGTGTATCCTCTGCTAAAGGAGTTAAGAAAGGAAGCATTGAAGCTCCTTTCCTTTGGTAAAGGATGCTCCAGTGTTTCCTCTGCTAAAGGAGGAAAGAAAGGAAGCATTGAAGCTCCTTTCCTTTGGTAAAGGATGCTCCAGTGTTTCCACTGCTAAGGAAGCAGTGAATCTCTTTTCCTTTGGTAAAGGATGCTCCAGTGTATCCTCTGCTAAAGGAGTTAAGAAAGGAAGCATTGAAGCTCCTTTCCTTTGGTAAAGGATGCTCCAGTGTTTCCTCTGCTAGGAGATAAGAAAGGAAGCATTGGATCTCCTTTCCTTTGGTAAAGGATGCTCCAGTGTATCCTCTGCTAAAGGAGTTAAGAAAGGAAGCATTGAAGCTACTTTCCTTTGGTAAAGGATGCTCCAGTGTTTCCTCTGCTAAAGGAGTTAAGAAAGGAAGCATTGAATCTCCATTCCTTTGGTAAAGGATGCTCCAGTGTTTCCTCTGCTAAAGGAGAAAAGAAAGGAAGCATTGCAGCTCCTTTCCTTTGGTAAAGGATGCTCCAGTGTTTCCACTGCTAAGGAAGCAGTGAATCTCTTTTCCTTTGGTAAAGGATGCTCCAGTGTATCCTCTGCTAAAGGAGTTAAGAAATGAAGCATTGAAGCTCCTTTCCTTTGGTAAAGGATGCTCCAGTGTTTCCTCTGCTAGGAGATAAGAAAGGAAGCATTGGATCTCCTTTCCTTTGGTAAAGGATGCTCCAGTGTTTCCACTGCTAAGGAAGCAGTGAATCTCTTTTCCTTTGGTAAAGGATGCTCCAGTGTATCCTCTGCTAAAGGAGTTAAGAAAGGAAGCATTGAATCTCCTTTCCTTTGGTAAAGGATGCTCCAGTGTTTCCTCTGCTAAGGAAGCAGTGAATCTCTTTTCCTTTGGTAAAGGATGCTCCAGTGTATCCTCTGCTAAGGAAGCAGTGAATCTCTTTTCCTTTGGTAAAGGATGCTCCAGTGTATCCTCTGCTAAAGGAGTTAAGAAAGGAAGCATTGAAGCTCCTTTCCTTTGGTAAAGGATGCTCCAGTGTTTCCTCTGCTAGGAGATAAGAAAGGAAGCATTGGATCTCCTTTCCTTTGGTAAAGGATGCTCCAGTGTTTCCTCTGCTAAAGGAGTTAAGAAAGGAAGCATTGAAGCTACTTTCCTTTGGTAAAGGATGCTCCAGTGTTTCCTCTGCTAAAGGAGTTAAGAAAGGAAGCATTGAATCTCCTTTCCTTTGGTAAAGGATGCTCCAGTGTTTCCTCTGCTAAAGGAGAAAAGAAAGGAAGCATTGAAGCTCCTTTCCTTTGGTAAAGGATGCTCCAGTGTTTCCTCTGCTAAAGGAGTTAAGAAAGGAAGCATTGAATCTCCTTTCCTTTGGTAAAGGATGCTCCAGTGTTTCCTCTGCTAAAGGAGAAAAGAAAGGAAGCATTGAAGTTCCTTTCCTTTGGTAAAGGATGCTCCAGTGTTTCCACTGCTAAGGAAGCAGTGAATCTCTTTTCCTTTGGTAAAGGATGCTCCAGTGTATCCTCTGCTAAAGGAGAAAATAAAGGAAGCATTGAAGCTCCTTTCCTTTGGTAAAGGATGCTCCAGTGTTTCCACTGCTAAGGAAGCAGTGAATCTCTTTTCCTTTGGTAAAGGATGCTCCAGTGTATCCTCTGCTAAAGGAGAAAATAAAGGAAGCATTGAAGCTCCTTTCCTTTGGTAAAGGATGCTCCAGTGTTTCCACTGCTAAGGAAGCAGTGCATCTCTTTTCCTTTGCTAAAGGATGCTCCAGTGTATCCTCTGCTAAAGGAGTTAAGAAAGGAAGCATTGAAGCTACTTTCCTTTGGTAAAGGATGCTCCAGTGTTTCCTCTGCTAAAGGAGAAAAGAAAGGAAGCATTGCAGCTCCTTTCATTTGGTAAAGGATACTCCAGTGTTTCCACTGCTAAGGAAGCAGTGAATCTCTTTTCCTTTGGTAAAGGATGCTCCAGTGTATCCTCTGCTAAAGGAGTTAAGAAAGGAAGCATTGAAGCTCCTTTCCTTTGGTAAAGGATGCTCCAGTGTTTCCTCTGCTAAAGGAGTTAAGAAAGGAAGCATTGAATCTCCTTTCCTTTGGTAAAGGATGCTCCAGTGTTTCCTCTGCTAAAGGAGAAAAGAAAGGAAGCATTGAAGCTCCTTTCCTTTGGTAAAGGATGCTCCAGTGTTTCCACTGCTAAGGAAGCAGTGAATCTCTTTTCCTTTGGTAAAGGATGCTCCAGTGTTTCCTCTGCTAAAGGAGTAAGAAAGGAAGCATTGAAGCTCCTTTCCTTTGGTAAGGATGCTCCAGTGTTTCCACTGCTAAGGAAGCAGTGAATCTCTTTTCCTTTGGTAAAGGATGCTCCAGTGTATCCTCTGCTAAAGGAGTAAGAAAGGAAGCATTGAAGCTCCTTTCCTTTGTTAAAGGATGCTCCAGTGTTTCCACTGCTAAGGAAGCAGTGAATCTCTTTCCTTTGGTAAAGGATGCTCCAGTGTATCCTCTGCTAAAGGAGTTAAGAAAGGAAGCATTGAAGCTCCTTTCCTTTGGTAAAGGATGCTCCAGTGTTTCCACTGCTAAGGAAGCAGTGAATCTCTTTTCCTTTGGTAAAGGATGCTCCAGTGTATCCTCTGCTAAAGGAGTTAAGAAAGGAAGCATTGAAGCTCCTTTCCTTTGGTAAAGGATGCTCCAGTGTTTCCTCTGCTAAAGGAGTTAAGAAAGGAAGCATTGAAGCTCCTTTCCTTTGGTAAAGGATGCTCCAGTGTTTCCTCTGCTAAAGGAGAAAAGAAAGGAAGCATTGAAGCTCCTTTCCTTTGGTAAAGGATGCTCCAGTGTTTCCACTGCTAAGGAAGCAGTGAATCTCTTTTCCTTTGGTAAAGGATGCTCCAGTGTATCCTCTGCTAAAGGAGTTAAGAAAGGAAGCATTGAAGCTACTTTCCTTTGGTAAAGGATGCTCCAGTGTTTCCTCTGCTAGGAGATAAGAAAGGAAGCATTGGATCTCCTTTCCTTTGGTAAAGGATGCTCCAGTGTATTCTCTGCTAAAGGAGTTAAGAAAGGAAGCATTGAAGCTACTTTCCTTTGGTAAAGGATGCTCCAGTGTTTCCTCTGCTAAAGGAGTTAAGAAAGGAAGCATTGAATCTCCATTCCTTTGGTAAAGGATGCTCCAGTGTTTCCTCTGCTAAAGGAGAAAAGAAAGGAAGCATTGCAGCTCCTTTCCTTTGGTAAAGGATGCTCCAGTGTTTCCACTGCTAAGGAAGCAGTGAATCTCTTTTCCTTTGGTAAAGGATGCTCCAGTGTATCCTCTGCTAAAGGAGTTAAGAAATGAAGCATTGAAGCTCCTTTCCTTTGGTAAAGGATGCTCCAGTGTTTCCTCTGCTAGGAGATAAGAAAGGAAGCATTGGATCTCCTTTCCTTTGGTAAAGGATGCTCCAGTGTTTCCACTGCTAAGGAAGCAGTGAATCTCTTTTCCTTTTGTAAAGGATGCTCCAGTGTATCCTCTGCTAAAGGAGTTAAGAAAGGAAGCATTGAAGCTCCTTTCCTTTGGTAAAGGATGCTCCAGTGTTTCCTCTGCTAAAGGAGTTAAGAAAGGAAGCATTGAAGCTCCTTTCCTTTGGTAAAGGATGCTCCAGTGTTTCCTCTGCTAAAGGAGAAAAGAAAGGAAGCATTGAAGTTCCTTTCCTTTGGTAAAGGATGCTCCAGTGTTTCCACTGCTAAGGGAGCAGTGAATCTCCTTTCCTTTGGTAAAGGATGCTCCAGTGTTTCCTCTGCTAAAGGAGTTACGAAAGGAAGCATTGAAGCTCCTTTCCTTTGGTAAAGGATGCTCCAGTGTTTCCACTGCTAAGGAAGCAGTGAATCTCTTTCCTTTGGTAAAGGATGCTCCAGTGTATCCTCTGCTAAAGGAGTTAAGAAAGGAAGCATTGAAGCTCCTTTCCTTTGGTAAAGGATGCTCCAGTGTTTCCTCTGCTAAAGGAGATAAGAAAGGAAGCATTGAAGCTCCTTTCCTTTGGTAAAGGATGCTCCAGTGTTTCCACTGCTAAGGAAGCAGTGAATCTCTTTCCTTTGGTAAAGGATGCTCCAGTGTTTCCTCTGCTAAAGGAGTTAAGAAAGGAAGCATTGAAGCTCCTTTCCTTTGGTAAAGGATGCTCCAGTGTTTCCTCTGCTAAGGAGATAAGAAAGGAAGCATTGGATCTCCTTTCCTTTGGTAAAGGATGCTCCAGTGTTTCCACTGCTAAGGAAGCAGTGCATCTCTTTTCCTTTGCTAAAGGATGCTCCAGTGTATCCTCTGCTAAAGGAGTTAAGAAAGGAAGCATTGAAGCTACTTTCCTTTGGTAAAGGATGCTCCAGTGTTTCCTCTGCTAAAGGAGAAAAGAAAGGAAGCATTGCAGCTCCTTTCATTTGGTAAAGGATACTCCAGTGTTTCCACTGCTAAGGAAGCAGTGAATCTCTTTTCCTTTGGTAAAGGATGCTCCAGTGTATCCTCTGCTAAAGGAGTTAAGAAAGGAAGCATTGAATCTCCTTTCCTTTGGTAAAGGATGCTCCAGTGTTTCCTCTGCTAAAGGAGAAAAGAAAGGAAGCATTGAAGCTCCTTTCCTTTGGTAAAGGATGCTCCAGTGTTTCCACTGCTGAGGAAGCAGTGAATCTCTTTTCCTTTGGTAAAGGATGCTCCAGTGTATCCTCTGCTAATGGAGTTAAGAAAGGAAGCATTGAAGCTCCTTTCCTTTGGTAAAGGATGCTCCAGTGTTTCCACTGCTAAGGAAGCAGTGAATCTCCTTTCCTTTGGTAAAGGATGCTCCAGTGTATCCTCTGCTAAAGGAGTTAAGAAAGGAAGCATTGAAGCTACTTTCCTTTGGTAAAGGATGCTCCAGTGTTTCCTCTGCTAAAGGAGAAAAGAAAGAAAGCATTGCAGCTCGTTTCATTTGGTAAAGGATGCTCCAGTGTTTCCACTGCTAAAGGAGTTAAGAAAGGAAGCATTGAATCTCCTTTCCTTTGGTAAAGAATGCTCCAGTGTTTCCTCTGCTAAAGGAGAAAAGAAAGGAAGCATTGAAGTTCCTTTCCTTTGGTAAAGGATGCTCCAGTGTTTCCACTGCTAAGGAAGCAGTGAATCTCTTTTCCTTTGGTAAAGGATGCTCCAGTGTATCCTCTGCTAAAGGAGAAAATAAAGGAAGCATTGAAGCTCCTTTCCTTTGGTAAAGGATACTCCAGTGTTTCCACTGCTAAGGAAGCAGAGAATCTCTTTCCTTTGGTAAAGGATGCTCCAGTGTTTCCTCTGCTAAAGGAGTTAAGAAAGGAAGCATTG
This sequence comes from Sebastolobus alascanus, assembly GCA_916701645.2. Taxonomy (NCBI): domain Eukaryota; kingdom Metazoa; phylum Chordata; class Actinopteri; order Perciformes; family Sebastidae; genus Sebastolobus; species Sebastolobus alascanus. Next base: position 93,943 of record CAKAOJ020000315.1, read on the forward strand.
AAGCTCCTTTCCTTTGGTAAAGGATGCTCCAGTGTTTCCTCTGCTAAAGGAGTTAAGAAAGGAAGCATTGAATCTCCTTTCCTTTGGTAAAGGATGCTCCAGTGTTTCCTCTGCTAAAGGAGAAAAGAAAGGAAGCATTGAAGCTCCTTTCCTTTGGTAAAGGATGCTCCAGTGTTTCCACTGCTAAGGAAGCAGTGAATCTCTTTTCCTTTGGTAAAGGATGCTCCAGTGTATCCTCTGCTAAAGGAGTTAAGAAAGGAAGCATTGAAGCTCCTTTCCTTTGGTAAAGGATGCTCCAGTGTTTCCACTGCTAAGGAAGCAGTGAATCTCTTTTCCTTTGGTAAAGGATGCTCCAGTGTATCCTCTGCTAAAGGAGTTAAGAAAGGAAGCATTGAAGCTCCTTTCCTTTGGTAAAGGATGCTCCAGTGTATCCTCTGCTAAAGGAGTTAAGAAAGGAAGCATTGAAGCTCCTTTCCTTTGGTAAAGGATGCTCCAGTGTATCCTCTGCTAAAGGAGAAAATAAAGGAAGCATTGAAGCTCCTTTCCTTTGGTAAAGGATGCTCCAGTGTTTCCACTGCTAAGGAAGCAGTGAATCTCTTTTCCTTTGGTAAAGGATGCTCCAGTGTATCCTCTGCTAAAGGAGTTAAGAAAGGAAGCATTGGATCTCCTTTCCTTTGGTAAAGGATGCTCCAGTGTTTCCACTGCTAAGGAAGCAGTGAATCTCCTTTCCTTTGGTAAAGGATGCTCCAGTGTTTCCTCTGCTAAAGGAGAAAAGAAAGGAAGCATTGAAGCTCCTTTCCTTTGGTAAAGGATGCTCCAGTGTTTCCACTGCTAAGGAAGCAGTGAATCTCTTTTCCTTTGGTAAAGGATGCTCCAGTGTATCCTCTGCTAATGGAGTTAAGAAAGGAAGCATTGAAGCTCCTTTCCTTTGGTAAAGGATGCTCCAGTGTTTCCACTGCTAAGGAAGCAGTGAATCTCTTTTCCTTTGGTAAAGGATGCTCCAGTGTATCCTCTGCTAAAGGAGTTAAGAAAGGAAGCATTGAAGCTACTTTCCTTTGGTAAAGGATGCTCCAGTGTTTCCTCTGCTAAAGGAGTTAAGAAAGGAAGCATTGAATCTCCTTTCCTTTGGTAAAGGATGCTCCAGTGTTTCCTCTGCTAAAGGAGAAAAGAAAGGAAGCATTGAAGCTCCTTTCCTTTGGTAAAGGATGCTCCAGTGTTTCCTCTGCTAAGGAAGCAGTGAATCTCTTTTCCTTTGGTAAAGGATGCTCCAGTGTATCCTCTGCTAAAGGAGTTAAGAAAGGAAGCATTGAAGCTCCTTTCCTTTGGTAAAGGATGCTCCAGTGTTTCCTCTGCTAAGGAAGCAGTGAATCTCTTTTCCTTTGGTAAAGGATGCTCCAGTGTATCCTCTGCTAAAGGAGTTAAGAAAGGAAGCATTGAATCTCCTTTCCTTTGGTAAAGGATGCTCCAGTGTTTCCTCTGCTAAAGGAGATAAGAAAGGAAGCATTGAAGCTCCTTTCCTTTGGTAAAGGATGCTCCAGTGTTTCCACTGCTAAGGAAGCAGTGAATCTCCTTTCCTTTGGTAAAGGATGCTCCAGTGTTTCCTCTGCTAAAGGAGTTAAGAAAGGAAGCATTGAAGCTCCTTTCCTTTGGTAAAGGATGCTCCAGTGTTTCCTCTGCTAGGAGATAAGAAAGGAAGCATTGGATCTCCTTTCCTTTGGTAAAGGATGCTCCAGTGTTTCAACTGCTAAGGAAGCAGTGAATCTCCTTTCCTTTGGTAAAGGATGCTCCAGTGTTTCCTCTGCTAAAGGAGATAAGAAAGGAAGCATTGAAGCTCCTTTCCTTTGGTAAAGGATGCTCCAGTGTTTCCTCTGCTAAAGGAGTTAAGAAAGGAAGCATTGAATCTCCTTTCCTTTGGTAAAGGATGCTCCAGTGTTTCCTCTGCTAAAGGAGTTAAGAAAGGAAGCATTGAAGCTCCTTTCCTTTGGTAAAGGATGCTCCAGTGTTTCCTCTGCTAGGAGAAAAGAAAGGAAGCATTGAATCTCCTTTCCTTTGGTAAAGGATGCTCCAGTGTTTCCACTGCTAAGGAAGCAGTGAATCTCCTTTCCTTTGGTAAAGGATGCTCCAGTGTTTCCTCTGCTAAAGGAGAAAAGAAAGGAAGCATTGAAGCTCCTTTCCTTTGGTAAAGGATGCTCCAGTGTTTCCTCTGCTAAAGGAGTTAAGAAAGGAAGCATTGAATCTCCTTTCCTTTGGTAAAGGATGCTCCAGTGTTTCCTCTGCTAAAGGAGAAAAGAAAGGAAGCATTGAAGCTCCTTTCCTTTGGTAAAGGATGCTCCAGTGTTTCCACTGCTAAGGAAGCAGTGAATCTCTTTTCCTTTGGTAAAGGATGCTCCAGTGTATCCTCTGCTAAAGGAGTTAAGAAAGGAAGCATTGAAGCTCCTTTCCTTTGGTAAAGGATGCTCCAGTGTTTCCTCTGCTAAGGAGTAAGAAAGGAAGCAGTGAATCTCCTTTCCTTTGGTAAAGGATGCTCCAGTGTTTCCTCTGCTAAAGGAGAAAAGAAAGGAAGCATTGAAGCTCCTTTCCTTTGGTAAAGGATGCTCCAGTGTTTCCTCTGCTAAGGAAGCAGTGAATCTCTTATCCTTTGGTAAAGGATGCTCCAGTGTATCCTCTGCTAAAGGAGTTAAGAAAGGAAGCATTGAAGCTCCTTTCCTTTGGTAAAGGATGCTCCAGTGTTTCCACTGCTAAGGAAGCAGTGAATCTCTTCCTTTGGTAAAGGATGCTCCAGTGTATCCTCTGCTAAAGGAGTTAAGAAAGGAAGCATTGAAGCTCCTTTCCTTTGGTAAAGGATGCTCCAGTGTTTCCTCTGCTAAAGGAGTTAAGAAAGGAAGCATTGAATCTCCTTTCCTTTGGTAAAGGATGCTCCAGTGTTTCCTCTGCTAAAGGAGAAAAGAAAGGAAGCATTGCAGCTCCTTTCCTTTGGTAAAGGATGCTCCAGTGTTTCCACTGCTAAGGAAGCAGTGAATCTCTTTTCCTTTGGTAAAGGATGCTCCAGTGTATCCTCTGCTAAAGGAGTTAAGAAAGGAAGCATTGAAGCTCCTTTCCTTTGGTAAAGGATGCTCCAGTGTTTCCACTGCTAAGGAAGCAGTGAATCTCTTTTCCTTTGGTAAAGGATGCTCCAGTGTATCCTCTGCTAAAGGAGTTAAGAAAGGAAGCATTGAAGCTCCTTTCCTTTGGTAAAGGATGCTCCAGTGTTTCCTCTGCTAAGGAGATAAGAAAGGAAGCATTGAGCTCCTTTCCTTTGGTAAAGGATGCTCCAGTGTTTCCACTGCTAAGGAAGCAGTGAATCTCTTTCCTTTGGTAAAGGATGCTCCAGTGTTTCCTCTGCTAAAGGAGTAAAGAAAGGAAGCATTGAAGCTCCTTTCCTTTGTTAAAGGATGCTCCAGTGTTTCCACTGCTAAGGAAGCAGTGAATCTCTTTCCTTTGGTAAAGGATGCTCCAGTGTATCCTCTGCTAAAGGAGTTAAGAAAGGAAGCATTGAAGCTCCTTTCCTTTGGTAAAGGATGCTCCAGTGTTTCCTCTGCTAAAGGAGTTAAGAAGGAAGCATTGAATCTCCTTTCCTTTGGTAAAGGATGCTCCAGTGTTTCCTCTGCTAAAGGAGAAAAGAAAGGAAGCATTGAAGCTCCTTTCCTTTGGTAAAGGATGCTCCAGTGTTTCCACTGCTAAGGAAGCAGTGAATCTCTTTTCCTTTGGTAAAGGATGCTCCAGTGTATCCTCTGCTAAAGGAGTTAAGAAAGGAAGCATTGAAGCTCCTTTCCTTTGGTAAAGGATGCTCCAGTGTTTCCTCTGCTAAGGAGATAAGAAAGGAAGCATTGAATCTCCTTTCCTTTGGTAAAGGATGCTCCAGTGTTTCCACTGCTAAGGAAGCAGTGAATCTCCTTTCCTTTGGTAAAGGATGCTCCAGTGTTTCCTCTGCTAAAGGAGAAAAGAAAGGAAGCATTGAAGCTCCTTTCCTTTGGTAAAGGATGCTCCAGTAGTAGTAATATATCTGTGGCTTGGCGCGTGCATGTGAAAATGCGCGTGCACGTGCGTGCATGTGCGTCCTCGTGCGCGTGCTCGTGCACACGCACGTGCCCACCCCCCTCCCTCCACCCCTCCCTAATTGGGGGTAATAAAAAAGGGGTAGGTGTTAAAAAGTATGGTTTTATTGGGGGCAATAAAAAGGGGTAAGTGTTATAATTGGTTTGATTGCGGGTAATAAAAAGGATTAGTGTTAAAATTAAGGGGTAATAAAAATGATTAGTGTTATAATTGGTTTGATCGAGGGGTAATAAAAATGCATAGGTGTTTGGAATGTATCTGGAAGTGTTGGTGACCAAAAGGTCGGGTGACAGGAGGTGACAATAAACATGCGAAGTGTTTGATCGGGGTGTTGTTGTTGCAGCTGTCAGCGTGTCAACCCCCCTCGTTATATGATGTGCGCGTACCACTAGTGCGCATACCCCCGCCCCTCTGCTCTGACCTGGGGGCGTGTTTACCTGGTCTTACGGTGTATATAGTCCCGGGTCCTCAGCATTTTATTTTACCACTTGTTTTTTTTTTGGTCTTGAAACACCAGAGGGACTCCTTATAGTCATGGCTTCCGACAGATGTGATGATCTCGCTAGTACCGTCGCTGCTCTAGGTATGTGTACCAGTGCTATATCAGATGATGCTGTGGATGGGGCTCCTCGCAAAAAGGGACGTCGGGAGAGCGGGCTCACTACCGGGGCGCCGCCAGAGTTAAAGATAGAATTCGAGGGGGTTAACGGTATGTGTATGATGTAAGATATTACGATGGCAGAGTGACGTTTTCTATACGGACTCGGGCATGCGATGCGGAGGGTGAAACAAGGAGCGACTCTTTGTCTGTGAAAGATTGGAAACTGTTTCGCTCTGTTGTCTGCCGAGACCTGGATAACACTGGTTTTCCTGAGATAATTTATGTGTCGCAGTGGAACAGCGCTACGGGTCCGGAGATATATAGGGTTGAAGCGGATCGTTTCTTTAGACCCTCAGAGGAGTTTATTTTCCTCAGTGTTTGTGTAGATAGGAAGAGCGTGATAGCGGCCCGAGGCCGTGAAGAATGGCGTTTACACCCTTACCCTCTCACACGCCAGGAGTGTGATTCGTGGTTTAAAACTGTCTTCTTTATTCAGTGGTGCGACTGGCGGACTATGCAAAGAGTGTTTAGTGAAGTTGACGAAGCTATCAAAAGAGACAGAATCATCACTGCTCATGCGAGTGTTAGAAAACGCCTTGTTTTCGATGATTTACCGACTGGCTCGCAGACTGGTCTCCTTCCTGCCATGTGTAGACCGAAAATCATCAGACATTTCGACTACTGAAAAGTGGTAGGTTATGTGTGTATTCCTATACATTTTATATACTGTGTTTGTGTTTTATTTTGATTTGTTTCCCGTGTTTTTAATACAAATGTTGTTGTTTTTTTAGAGGACAAACTGTGCCCATGGATCGACGAGGAGACGCAAGATGGAATTTCAGGAGGTGTCCTGCCGGCCCCCTCGAATGTGATAGACCTGACCGGAACTCAAATGTGATGATGATGATGATGATGATGATGCTGTGATAGACCTGACCGGAACACAAGAGGTGATGCGTGATGACCTGGTGAACCAAGATGTTGAGCGCGATAGGGCTGCTGGAACACAAGATGGAGCAGGGAGGTTGATGGGCCACGTGGGAACCGGCCTGACACAAAATGGGCGGGACCTCGTTAAAGAATTTTTGAGACGACGTTTCACGGCTATTGCATGGGAAGCGGCAAAAATACAGTGCAATGGCTGTGAAATTGACCACCCGAGTCAGCGCCAACACTCCTGCTTATTCAAGCAAGGCGAAGTCTTGTAGTTATTATGCTGAATATATGCAGTATAGTGTTCTACCCCAGCCTGGGAACTGCACTACAGTTCCTATTGATGGAAATTACACATGAGCGAGCATTCATGGCTTGGAGCCCAAACTGGCCCTTAAGGAAGCAGTGAATCTTTTTTCCTTTGGTAAAGGATGCTCCAGTGTATCCTCTGCTAAAGGAGAAAAAAAGGAAGCATTGAAGCTCCTTTTTTTTTTCCTTTTTTTTTGGTAAAGGATGCTCCAGTGTTTCCCTGCAAAAGGAAAAAGGGGGTTGAACCCCTTTTCCTTTGGTAAAGGATGCTCCAGTGTTTCCCTGCAAAAGGAAAAAAAGGAAGTTGAACTCCTTTCCTTTGGTAAAGGATGCTCCAGTGTTTCCCTGCAAAAGGAAAGGGGGTTGAACCCCTTTTTCCTTTGGTAAAGGATGCTCCAGTGTTTCCTCTGCTAAAGGGGGAAAAGAAAGGAAGCATTGAAGCTCCTTTCCTTTGGTAAAGGATGCTCCAGTGTTTCCTCTGCTAAAGGAGTTAAGAAAGGAAGCATTGAATCTCCTTTCCTTTGGTAAAGGATGCTCCAGTGTTTCCTCTGCTAAAGGAGAAAAGAAAGGAAGCATTGAAGCTCCTTTCCTTTGGTAAAGGATGCTCCAGTGTTTCCACTGCTAAGGAAGCAGTGAATCTCTTTTCCTTTGGTAAAGGATGCTCCAGTGTATCCTCTGCTAAAGGAGTTAAGAAAGGAAGCATTGAAGCTCCTTTCCTTTGGTAAAGGATGCTCCAGTGTTTCCACTGCTAAGGAAGCAGTGAATCTCTTTTCCTTTGGTAAAGGATGCTCCAGTGTATCCTCTGCTAAAGGAGAAAAGAAAGGAAGCATTGAAGCTCCTTTCCTTTGGTAAAGGATGCTCCAGTGTTTCCACTGCTAAGGAAGCAGTGAATCTCTTTTCCTTTGGTAAAGGATGCTCCAGTGTATCCTCTGCTAAAGGAGTTAAGAAAGGAAGCATTGAAGCTCCTTTCCTTTGGTAAAGGATGCTCCAGTGTTTCCACTGCTAAGGAAGCAGTGAATCTCTTTCCTTTGGTAAAGGATGCTCCAGTGTATCCTCTGCTAAAGGAGAAAAGAAAGGAAGCATTGAAGCTCCTTTCCTTTGGTAAAGGATGCTCCAGTGTTTCCACTGCTAAGGAAGCAGTGAATCTCTTTTCCTTTGGTAAAGGATGCTCCAGTGTTTCCTCTGCTAAAGGAGTTAAGAAAGGAAGCATTGAAGCTCCTTTCCTTTGGTAAAGGATGCTCCAGTGTTTCCTCTGCTAAGGAGAAAAGAAAGGAAGCATTGAGCTCCTTTCCTTTGGTAAAGGATGCTCCAGTGTTTCCACTGCTAAGGAAGCAGTGAATCTCTTTTCCTTTGGTAAAGGATGCTCCAGTGTTTCCTCTGCTAAAGGAGTTAAGAAAGGAAGCATTGAAGCTCCTTTCCTTTGGTAAAGGATGCTCCAGTGTTTCCTCTGCTAAAGGAGAAAAGAAAGGAAGCATTGAATCTCCTTTCCTTTGGTAAAGGATGCTCCAGTGTTTCCTCTGCTAAAGGAGAAAAGAAAGGAAGCATTGAAGCTCCTTTCCTTTGGTAAAGGATGCTCCAGTGTTTCCACTGCTAAGGAAGCAGTGAATCTCTTTTCCTTTGGTAAAGGATGCTCCAGTGTATCCTCTGCTAAAGGAGTTAAGAAAGGAAGCATTGAAGCTCCTTTCCTTTGGTAAAGGATGCTCCAGTGTTTCCACTGCTAAGGAAGCAGTGAATCTCCTTTCCTTTGGTAAAGGATGCTCCAGTGTTTCCTCTGCTAAAGGAGTTAAGAAAGGAAGCATTGAAGCTCCTTTCCTTTGGTAAAGGATGCTCCAGTGTTTCCTCTGCTAAAGGAGAAAAGAAAGGAAGCATTGAGCTCCTTTCCTTTGGTAAAGGATGCTCCAGTGTTTCCACTGCTAAGGAAGCAGTGAATCTCTTTTCCTTTGGTAAAGGATGCTCCAGTGTATCCTCTGCTAAAGGAGTTAAGAAAGGAAGCATTGAAGCTCCTTTCCTTTGGTAAAGGATGCTCCAGTGTTTCCTCTGCTAAAGGAGAAAAGAAAGGAAGCATTGAATCTCCTTTCCTTTGGTAAAGGATGCTCCAGTGTTTCCTCTGCTAAAGGAGTTAAGAAAGGAAGCATTGAATCTCCTTTCCTTTGGTAAAGGATGCTCCAGTGTTTCCTCTGCTAGGAGATAAGAAAGGAAGCATTGGATCTCCTTTCCTTTGGTAAAGGATGCTCCAGTGTTTCAACTGCTAAGGAAGCAGTGAATCTCCTTTCCTTTGGTAAAGGATGCTCCAGTGTTTCCTCTGCTAAAGGAGTTAAGAAAGGAAGCATTGAAGCTCCTTTCCTTTGGTAAAGGATGCTCCAGTGTTTCCTCTGCTAGGAGATAAGAAAGGAAGCATTGGATCTCCTTTCCTTTGGTAAAGGATGCTCCAGTGTTTCCACTGCTAAGGAAGCAGTGAATCTCCTTTCCTTTGGTAAAGGATGCTCCAGTGTTTCCTCTGCTAAAGGAGAAAAGAAAGGAAGCATTGAAGCTCCTTTCCTTTGGTAAAGGATGCTCCAGTGTTTCCTCTGCTAAAGGAGTTAAGAAAGGAAGCATTGAATCTCCTTTCCTTTGGTAAAGGATGCTCCAGTGTTTCCTCTGCTAAAGGAGGAAAGAAAGGAAGCATTGAAGCTCCTTTCCTTTGGTAAAGGATGCTCCAGTGTTTCCACTGCTAAGGAAGCAGTGAATCTCTTTTCCTTTGGTAAAGGATGCTCCAGTGTATCCTCTGCTAAAGGAGTTAAGAAAGGAAGCATTGAAGCTCCTTTCCTTTGGTAAAGGATGCTCCAGTGTTTCCTCTGCTAGGAGATAAGAAAGGAAGCATTGGATCTCCTTTCCTTTGGTAAAGGATGCTCCAGTGTTTCCACTGCTAAGGAAGCAGTGAATCTCCTTTCCTTTGGTAAAGGATGCTCCAGTGTTTCCTCTGCTAAAGGAGAAAAGAAAGGAAGCATTGAAGCTCCTTTCCTTTGGTAAAGGATGCTCCAGTGTTTCCACTGCTAAGGAAGCAGTGAATCTCTTTTCCTTTGGTAAAGGATGCTCCAGTGTATCCTCTGCTAAAGGAGAAAAGAAAGGAAGCATTGAAGCTCCTTTCCTTTGGTAAAGGATGCTCCAGTGTTTCCACTGCTAAGGAAGCAGTGAATCTCTTTTCCTTTGGTAAAGGATGCTCCAGTGTATCCTCTGCTAAAGGAGTTAAGAAAGGAAGCATTGAAGCTACTTTCCTTTGGTAAAGGATGCTCCAGTGTTTCCTCTGCTAAAGGAGTTAAGAAAGGAAGCATTGAATCTCCTTTCCTTTGGTAAAGGATGCTCCAGTGTTTCCTCTGCTAAAGGAGAAAAGAAAGGAAGCATTGCAGCTCCTTTCCTTTGGTAAAGGATGCTCCAGTGTTTCCACTGCTAAGGAAGCAGTGAATCTCTTTTCCTTTGGTAAAGGATGCTCCAGTGTATCCTCTGCTAAAGGAGTTAAGAAAGGAAGCATTGAAGCTCCTTTCCTTTGGTAAAGGATGCTCCAGTGTTTCCACTGCTAAGGAAGCAGTGAATCTCTTTTCCTTTGGTAAAGGATGCTCCAGTGTTTCCTCTGCTAAAGGAGTTAAGAAAGGAAGCATTGAAGCTCCTTTCCTTTGGTAAAGGATGCTCCAGTGTTTCCTCTGCTAAAGGAGTTAAGAAAGGAAGCATTGAATCTCCTTTCCTTTGGTAAAGGATGCTCCAGTGTTTCCTCTGCTAAAGGAGAAAAGAAAGGAAGCATTGGATCTCCTTTCCTTTGGTAAAGGATGCTCCAGTGTTTCCACTGCTAAGGAAGCAGTGAATCTCTTTTCCTTTGGTAAAGGATGCTCCAGTGTATCCTCTGCTAAAGGAGTTAAGAAAGGAAGCATTGAAGCTCCTTTCCTTTGGTAAAGGATGCTCCAGTGTTTCCACTGCTAAGGAAGCAGTGAATCTCTTTTCCTTTGGTAAAGGATGCTCCAGTGTATCCTCTGCTAAAGGAGTTAAGAAAGGAAGCATTGAAGCTCCTTTCCTTTGGTAAAGGATGCTCCAGTGTTTCCTCTGCTAGGAGATAAGAAAGGAAGCATTGGATCTCCTTTCCTTTGGTAAAGGATGCTCCAGTGTTTCCACTGCTAAGGAAGCAGTGAATCTCCTTTCCTTTGGTAAAGGATGCTCCAGTGTTTCCTCTGCTAAAGGAGAAAAGAAAGGAAGCATTGAAGCTCCTTTCCTTTGGTAAAGGATGCTCCAGTGTTTCCACTGCTAAGGAAGCAGTGAATCTCTTTTCCTTTGGTAAAGGATGCTCCAGTGTATCCTCTGCTAAAGGAGTTAAGAAAGGAAGCATTGAAGCTACTTTCCTTTGGTAAAGGATGCTCCAGTGTTTCCTCTGCTAAAGGAGTTAAGAAAGGAAGCATTGAATCTCCATTCCTTTGGTAAAGGATGCTCCAGTGTTTCCACTGCTAAGGAAGCAGTGAATCTCTTTTCCTTTGTTAAAGGATGCTCCAGTGTATCCTCTGCTAAAGGAGTTAAGAAATGAAGCATTGAAGCTCCTTTCCTTTGGTAAAGGATGCTCCAGTGTTTCCTCTGCTAGGAGATAAGAAAGGAAGCATTGGATCTCCTTTCCTTTGGTAAAGGATGCTCCAGTGTTTCCACTGCTAAGGAAGCAGTGAATCTCCTTTCCTTTGGTAAAGGATGCTCCAGTGTTTCCTCTGCTAAAGGAGAAAAGAAAGGAAGCATTGAAGCTCCTTTCCTTTGGTAAAGGATGCTCCAGTAGTAGTAATATATCTGTGGCTTTGCGCGTGCATGTGAAAATGCGCGTGCACGTGCGTGCATGTGCGTCCTCGTGCGCGTGCTCGTGCACACGCACGTGCCCACCCCCCTCCCTCCACCCCTCCCTAATTGGGGGTAATAAAAAAGGGGTAGGTGTTAAAAGTATGGTTTTATTGGGGGCAATAAAAAGGGGTAAGTGTTATAATTGGTTTGATTGCAGGGTAATAAAAAGGATTAGTGTTAAAATTAAGGGGTAATAAAAATGATTAGTGTTATAATTGGTTTGATCGAGGGGTAATAAAAATGCATAGGTGTTTGGAATGTATCTGGAAGTGTTGGTGACCAAAAGGTCGGGTGACAGGAGGTGACAATAAACATGCGAAGTGTTTGATCGGGGTGTTGTTGTTGCAGCTGTCAGCGTGTCAACCCCCCTCGTTATATGATGTGCGCGTACCACTAGTGCGCATACCCCGCCCCTCTGCTCTGACCTGGGGGCGTGTTTACCTGGTCTTACGGTGTATATAGTCCCGGGTCCTCAGCATTTTATTTTACCACTTGTTTTTTTTTTGGTCTTGAAACACCAGAGGGACTCCTTATAGTCATGGCTTCCGACAGATGTGATGATCTCGCTAGTACCGTCGCTGCTCTAGGTATGTGTACCAGTGCTATATCAGATGATGCTGTGGATGGGGCTCCTCGCAAAAAGGGACGTCGGGAGAGCGGGCTCACTACCGGGGCGCCGCCAGAGTTAAAGATAGAATTCGAGGGGGTTAACGGGTATGTGTATGATGTAAGATATTACGATGGCAGAGTGACGTTTTCTATACGGACTCGGGCATGCGATGCGGAGGGTGAAACAAGGAGCGACTCTTTGTCTGTGAAAGATTGGAAACTGTTTCGCTCTGTTGTCTGCCGAGACCTGGATAACACTGGTTTTCCTGAGATAATTTATGTGTCGCAGTGGAACAGCGCTACGGGTCCGGAGATATATAGGGTTGAAGCGGATCGTTTCTTTAGACCCTCAGAGGAGTTTATTTTCCTCAGTGTTTGTGTAGATAGGAAGAGCGTGATAGCGGCCCGAGGCCGTGAAGAATGGCGTTTACACCCTTACCCTCTCACACGCCAGGAGTGTGATTCGTGGTTTAAAACTGTCTTCTTTATTCAGTGGTGCGACTGGCGGACTATGCAAAGAGTGTTTAGTGAAGTTGACGAAGCTATCAAAAGAGACAGAATCATCACTGCTCATGCGAGTGTTAGAAAACGCCTTGTTTTCGATGATTTACCGACTGGCTCGCAGACTGGTCTCCTTCCTGCCATGTGTAGACCGAAAATCATCAGACATTTCGACTACTGAAAAGTGGTAGGTTATGTGTGTATTCCTATACATTTTATATACTGTGTTTGTGTTTATGTTTGATTTGTTTCCCGTGTTTTTAATACAAATGTTGTTGTTGTTTTTTAGAGGACAAACTGTGCCCATGGATCGACGAGGAGACGCAAGATGGAATTTCAGGAGGTTTCCTGCCGGCACCCTCGAATGTGGAAGACCTGACCGGATCTCAAAATGATGATGATGATGCTGTGATAGACCTGACCGGAACACAAGTTGGGGAGCAGGCGGTGGATGGGCCACGTGAGGAACCGTGCCTGACACAAACTGGGCGGGACCTTGTTAAAGAATTTTTGAGACGACTTTTCACGGCTATTGCCTGGGAAGCGGCAAAAATACAGTGCAATGGCTGTGCAATTGACCACCCGAGTCAGCGCCAACACTCCTGCTTATTCAAGCAAGGCGAAGTCTTGGTGAGTTATTATTCTGATATATGCAGTATAGTGTTCTACCCCAGCCTGGGAATTGCACTACAGTTCCTATTGATGGAAATTACACAGAGCGAGCATTCAGTGGAGAGACTTATCGCGGCAGCCGAAACCATAACTCTGGAACTTTATGAAGAATTCGAGCACACAAAAGAAAATCTGGGAAATCTGGACAGCTACTCCGAGCATGAACATGAGACAGACTTCTACCTTGCCTATATTATATGGCTTGGAGGACTCACCGTGGAGGAACATGTCAGTGTTTTTTTTTGATAGCCAATGATGTTGATGTGTGAAGATGTTTTTGTTATGATCAGAGAATCTAATAAAAAGGTTGTGTAACAAACACTATGTTGTCATTTACGATTCATTTACAGCATGGAGAACACATTGAAAGAGATTTATTATGACCCCGCTCATCCTGGGGGTCTTGGTAGTGTGTATAAACTTTGCAAAGCGGTCGGGGATTGTACAGGGGTGACGCCAGCGCTACCTGATGTTAAACGCTTTTTGTTGGGACAAGATGTGTATACGCTACACGCCAAGGCGGCTCAAAATGTTCCTAGGAATAGGGTTTTGGTTAGTGGCATCGACAAACAGTTCCAGATTGATCTAGTTGATATGAGTGAATATTCTATTGAAAACGACAACGTACGATACTTGTTAACGTGTATTGATGTATTTTCTAAATTTGCGTGGGTCAGGTGTCTTAAAAACAAATCAGCGGGGGTTGTTACAAATGCTTTTAAAAGCATCCTGAGCCAGGGCCGGGTGCCCTCAAGGATCCAAACGGACAAAGGCACAGAGTTTTATAATAAACAGTTTCAACGGGTGTTGAGCCAGCATGAAATCAAACATTTTTCGACATCGAACGAAACTAAGGCTAGTGTGGTGGAGCGCTTTAACAGAACTTTCAAGACGCGGATGTGGAGATATTTAACAAGTGTTAATTCACGCCGATATGTCGACATAATCCAGGACCTTGTTGATGCTTACAACAATTCACGTCATAGGTCGATAAAAATGCCTCCTGCCGCCGTAAATAAAGACAATGAGAAGACAGTCTTTAACAACTTGTACAAGCTGAAACCTCAGAAAAAGGTGTCTTTTAAATACAGTGTCGGGAATACAGTGAGAATTTCGAAACTCAGGGGTGTTTTTAGAAAAGGTTATGAACAAACGTTCACAGATGAATATTTCATAATAACGGAGCGCATAGCCAGAGACCCCCTGTGTATAGACTAGCTGATTGTGGTGGGGAGGTGTTGGAAGGCACGTTTTATGAGCCTGAATTACAATTGGTAATTATCGATAAAAACAAAGTGTTTAAAATAGAGAAAATACTGGCCAAAAAAAAATCAGGACGTAAAAAATCTGGTCCTTGTGAAATTGTTGGGATGGCCTGAAAAATGTAACTCATGGCTCTCTGAAAAAGATATTGTTGATACTCCATAAAAGACGTTGGCTGCCCGCACATGTTTCACTTTTGAATCGAGGCATATCCGTGGCAGAGCTATGGAGAGGAACGGGTTTTATGTTACACTACCTAGTAATGCATCATTACAGATATACCCGAATAACAAGATATGGCGCTACAGGACAAAACTAGCAAAGCCAATTGTTCTGAACGAACCATACGAGGTGGGAGTTATTGAGTTACAATATCCTAGGGTCTGGGCTAATTTCCCCGCCTCTGATTCGGATGTGATTATCTATGATTATAAATCACAGCAGATAATTACTATAACACTATCTGTTGGTTTTTATGATTCTATACCTAGACTAGTAAAAGAATTTAATTCGAAATGCCTCATTTACCCATCTATAGCCCGCATAACTCTAATGTATAATAATATTACGAATCATGTTTATTTTTCGGGGGCAGAGGGAACTATTACAACATTTATAGGAAAATTGGCTGAAATACTGGGTTTCAATCCGGGGGTGCCGTTTACAATACCATTAATCCCAAATTCTAGGAAGCACTACGCTGCACCACACCCCGCCGACATTCATGGAGGATGTTATAATATATTTGTTTATAGTGACATTGTGGATTATCAGCTGGCGGGTGATAGTTATGTACCGCTTCTCCGCTGTATAAATGTGTCGGACGAGGCTCGCCGTATGCCCGCTCTGACTTATGACAAGCCGCACTACACGTCGCTCTCCAAATCAAATATTGACGATATAGAGATCTCATTAAAAGACGATCAAAACCGGTATATGCCTTTCACATACGGGAAAGTGATTGTCAAATTACACTTCAGACCGGTGAAGCAGTATTTCTAAGTGTGAATTGAAAAAAAAACAAGAAAAATGATGCGCACACCATACACACGCGATGACGCCCGGTATATGTCCTACTATCCTAATCAAGCTGGTGGTAGCGAATTACCGGGGTTTATCGGATCGAGTACGCAGTACGGAAACGGATTAGGAGGTATTTTTCGCAATTTGTTTAGGATGGCTGTGCTCTTATTAAAAAGAGGTTTCAGTATAGCCAAGCCTCATTTAAAAACAGCTGCCACAAACATCTTTGGGGACGTTGTGTCCAAAATAGCCAGAAAAACCATGTCAGGAAAGCAGGAGGGAAATGGACTGACGGTATATAGCCGGAGACGACTGAAAAGACCCCCACCAGGATATGGGCGTAGCCGTCCTGTGTCTAAAAAACGTAAAAGAGCTGCTAAAAAACCCAGAGGTGCCAAAAAGAAGTCAACCACCAAAGGTAGAAGAGCTCCGAACAGACGCCCTGGGTTATTGTCAAAAGACATATTTTTAGGTTAAAATCTGTGAAAAAATAACCATGGCGCTCATTCATAGTCAGTCGGAAGAATGCGTGAAGACAGAACTGGATCTGTTTACTGTACCGTACACTCAGACTTCTATTGAAAAATCGACCTTTGTTGAAATTCCCCCGGTATCGGCGATTACAGACACCGGCCCTCTGGAGTTTTACATATCAGCCAGTGGAGAGGATTACTTTGACCTAAATGATACATATCTGTTTACACGTGTGAGGATTATAAATGCTGACGGTACAAACCTGGCTAACGACGCCAATGTGGGTTTTATAAACTATCCAGGATGCACCCTTTTCTCACAGGTGGATATAATGTTGGGGGACAGGCTTATAACCCAATCCTCCAACACATATCCATACCGTGGAATAATTGAATGTGTGATTAACTATGGAAAAGACACACTGGACACACAGTTTAGCAAAGCTCTGTTTAGTAAAGACACCGGTAATCACATGGATGATGCATCGATTGAAGGAGACAATCAGGGTTTGGTGTCAAGAGGACAGTACACAGGAGACAGCCGCGTCGTCGAATTAATTGCCCCAATACATGCAGATTTGTTTTTTCAAGAAAAACTCTTGCTAAACGGTGTGGATATTTCACTGAAATTTATACGGTCCAAAGATGAATTCTCTCTAATGACTGCTGCAAATGCACAATACCAGTTTAAGATTGTGTCAGCCGGTGTATTTGTAAAGAAAGTGTCTGTTGCACCCACAGTCAGGTTGGCTCACAGCACACTAATGCTAAATATGCTATAGACAGAGTGTCATTGAAGACTTTCTCCATCCCAGCTGGTACAATGGTGTGCAACCAGGAAAATCTCTACATAGGTCATATCCCTAAACTTGTTATCATAGCATTTGTGGATAACGAAGGATATACAGGGAGTTATACACGTAATCCGTTTAATTTCCACCACTACGACGCAGAGTTTATGTGTCTATATGCCGATGGACAATCTTCCCACGCAAAACCATTTCAGCCACATTTTCAGAGAGGCCAGTACACAAGAGAGTATTACCAACTGATACAAACCACCGGCCGCCACCTAAAAGACAGATCACTGGCCATATCAAGACCAGATTTTGGCGCTGGTTATTCATTATTCTGTTTCAACCTGGAACCAGACGAGGGGTGTTCAGGGAACGTCTCGTTAATTAAAACGGGCAATGTGAGGATGGAAGTCCGCTTTAGAAACCCTCTGCCACGCACCGTTAATTTGATTTGTTATTCTGTTTTTGACTCAGTTATTGAGATTTCAAACAGAAGACAAGTGCTTATGGACTACTACTAAAAACACTATGAATACTATAGAACTAACTAGTGTTGTTAGAAAAAGAATTATTAAGGGGACAAATTTTTGGGGTGTTTTAGCGTGCGATCAACTCCCTAAACACAATGTTTTTAAGCTCCCCGCTATGCTGATCGTAAACACCGATCCCTCTAACATGCCTGGTGAGCATTGGCTGGTATTTATATTACAAAACACAAACAAGGATGTTTCTTTGACAGTTTTGGTAATCCCCCTGAATGGAGCAATTTTCCACCGGAAATAAAGAGGTTCCTGGCGAAAAACTGTACAGATGTGGCATATTCTGGAAGACAGGTTCAGGATAAACACGCTATCACCTGTGGTCAGCATTGTGTGTTTTTTCTATGTCATATTCAAAAAGGGGTGACTTATACTCGTGTGATAAACATGTACGGTGCTAATCCTATCCGTAATGACACTATGGTATGTAGATTTGTTAACAAAATACAACCTAGTGTATGCCTTGGATGTGATTTTACATGTGTACAATCTGGGAATAAATATGTAATGTAATGATAATTTTCAAATAAAAAAAAAAAACATTTGGTAAAACGTGATTTTGTCAACACAGTCATATTTATTCAGGTATCACAGTTTCTATGACACAGACATATCAAAAGGTAATTTGAACAGTTACAAATAAGAAAAAACAATCATTTAAACTGTCATAAAATGATGAAAACATAAATTTATTTAAACACAGTTACAAAAGAAGATAAAAAGAAAAATACATTCATTTAAACATAGTTACAAATAAGATGAAAAAATACATTCATTTAAAGAGAAAACAATCTAACAAACAATCATTTGAATACAGTCATAAAGAACTCAAAAATCTAACCATTCAGCCATGTCCAATCTCGGTGACTTAGATTGCTTTGGTTGTCCTGAGGGGGGTGCTAGACCTGTGTGAACCATGCACTGAATGTTTTCCCCTTTTTCTGCTGTTGGGTTTGCCCTGAGTCATAAAGCTAATTTCTAGCTAGTTTGTACCGTCACCTCCTTTGTATTCAGCAATAGCTCGACGCACCTGGGTGTTTGGGATTGCAGATAGTGGCACATTTAAACTGCCCAATGTTTTTAAAAACATTTCCCACCCCAGAGGTCTAGAGCTGTCCGATGTATGATGTGATGCAGTGACACTTTTTACCAAATCGTACAAGTGTGTACCCCTGATCGGTTGATTGTTAATAACAATTTCCCCCTGTTCTGTCCAAGATATCAAATTTTTTGCTCGGGTTATTGCGTCCAATATATACTCGTTTTTCATGCTTCTTTTGGGCATGCGTTTTAAAACCTCTTCTAATATTGGATCCTTTTTGAACTATCCTCATCATCAATCCCTTTTGTAACGTCGAGACTTGATCCAGCCGTATCACTACCTTCACTTCCAGGTAATGATAAGGTCAAAACCCCCTTTTACCGTTCACCCTGTCTCACCATAGACAGGTAGCGTTGGAGAATACTAAAATATTTTTTGGCCTTCTCATACATGTCTGTGTCAGGTAGTTTCAATACGTCAACCATGGCTCTATCTAGTTCATTTTGCACCGCTTGTCTTATGGATCTGCTGTTTTGCTCCTGCTGCTGCTGCTGTTGCTTTAAGGCATCCAATTGTTGTTGAGGGACCAAAAACATTTTTTGGGTGTGTTCCATTTTACTGACGGTTTAGAAAACCTACTATGAAAGGAATAGCTGCACCTAGCAGGGGTAATAAAAATCCACCTGACTGGTTTATAGACTTTTTCTTTTTAAAATGCTTAACTTGTCTGTCTGCGATGAGTCTAACGATTGTCTTCTTCTTTTTCAATTGTTTGTATTGCCGGTCAGTCAGAGGAATGTTACCACGCGCCACATTGAGAGCTATTTCACACAGAGCGTGAATAAAGTCTGCGTTTGCATTACTCACAATAACCTTTTGCATGCGAGGCTTCGATTTATATAACAACTCCAACAGAGCCAAATTCCGCTGCATACGTGACGACATGCTCAGCCCCTCTGCTTTTTAGGAATATACACAACCGATTGGTCTGATAGCAACTCTGTTCTGAGTCTTAAAAAGTCGGGTGTCTTGGCTTTATAATCTATAAGTAGATAACCTTAAGCGGAACTAGTTGCATCATTAAATGACTCTAAAAAATATTTGGCGTTGCCAGGAAACATCTGTCTTCCCAATAAAGTAATCTGATA
The DNA here is from genome assembly GCA_916701645.2 of Sebastolobus alascanus. Taxonomy (NCBI): domain Eukaryota; kingdom Metazoa; phylum Chordata; class Actinopteri; order Perciformes; family Sebastidae; genus Sebastolobus; species Sebastolobus alascanus. Next base: position 112,787 of record CAKAOJ020000315.1, read on the forward strand.
TTTATCCCTGGGGTTCTTAAACAAAACAAGGTAGTTGGTGTTTAAACTAATAGTTCGGCTAGACTTTCCTTGAATAAATAGATTTTGTACTAAATATATACAACTGAGATTTCTATGATGAACATATTTGGTGAAAACATTTTGTACTTCTATGTTGTTACTGGCATCATTCATCAAATCGTCTATGATGAGTAGATTATTTTTGTCTGGAGGTAGAAGCACATCGTCACACAGAGATTCTGGTAAACCGTTCACAAAGTTAATATCCCTAGTCTTAAGGAGTTGGTTATATAAAGGCTGCCAGCATGAGTAAATGTAAACAATATTGTCAACCCTATGTGAAATAACTTTCATAGCGTTTTCAATAACATTCTTGACAAAAAATGTCTTTCCACAATTTGAAGGACCGCTCACCACCAGACTAAATGGATGCTGTAGTCTGCCATCAAAACCCTGGTCCAGTCTAGTATCCATAAGGCAGAGTGGTGTAATCCTGAAATACTCTACGCTTATTGTACACCACCTGGAGTTTCTTAAAAACTGCCTCGTTTTTCAAATGAAACTTCTTTTTATCACGTTTGATGGTCTCAGACACAGTCATCAAGTTTGCCCCTGTGTACTGATTGGCTACAAAGGCGTGTACTAGACCTGCCAACGACTTGTGAGTAACCACTTTGGCGTTGTTTGTGTTTAAAGTTATGCCTTTGCATTTTATCTGCGTCTTGCCCTGTCTCGTATGATACGAGTAGCACTTGGGACCCCCCGACACAAACTCTGTGATGTAATCTTCCTCGGGGAGTCCACACACATTACCGTCATTTACTTCGTCTGTCAAATCCCCCAAGTAGGGACCCAGAGGAGGAACCCAATCACCCGGCAGCGATGTAAAAACAACACTATCTGTGTCACAATACAGTACACGTTCCTGCAGTTTGTCCAGGAGGTCATACAACATAAGTCTTGCACGAGCCGTAGTCATGGCTCCAATGAAAACATTGACGTCTTTTCTTCTGGACCCCCTACCGTCCGCATGACGCCACTGCACCGTAGCCACATCATCTGATATGAAGCAGAATTGCTTCACATCGTAATGGTCACTGAACATCAGTTGTGTAAACCTGGATGGCTCAGTGATCAGCTCACATGAAGGCATATTGTTCCTCATGCTAAATCTGCCCCACAAAGAGTTTAGGAGTAACTTGTTGCAACTCCTGATAGCCTTGTTGACACGGATTTTGCTAGCATCCAGTTTAATGTCCTCTTTTTCAAAGTAGTCATCAATGTACTTCTTTTGTTCATCAGGTGTTTTGACACTTCCTGGGTAACCAGGAGCCTCTTGTTTGCATTTCAGAAATGTTTTGACATAACCCTTGAACAAAGTGTCTGTCTTGTTGGGAAATGCCACACCTCGTCAATGCTGACAATCTGATACCCCTTTTCAACCGCTTTCTGAAGCTCAAACGAGACCCACACTCCTGACAGCTGTCTGTCGCTGTCACTATGAGCACAATCAGACGTCTGGTTCAAATGTTCAGCACACTTGCTGCACAGCGGGAACATGAGCTTCTTTTGACACCTGTAGGGCAAGACTGGGTGGAACAAGCCTCTTGGCGGGAGCACAGTACATTTTATGAACCCAAAATAATTATCTAGGGAATCAAAATCCCTGTGGATAATCTGAGGGTGGCCAACTGGGTACTGTTTTTTTGCCTGAACTGTTGGATACAGACTTGTAAAGTCATAGTATCTGATCTTTTCATCATTTCCCACCACGTGGTACAGTTTCATGGCATTGGTACGCCCACCAAAGAGAGCCTGCCTAGGGTCGAGTCGTTCCGGTTTTTTGTAGGTGGCCAGAAAGGTTTGCACTGCATGGTTTGACTTTGACAACAATCCCCATTCACACTCCCACATCACTACAACGCGAAGGCCATGCTGTGTTTCCAATGTGTTGATTTTTTCATTGAAAGCACGGCTTAGCTCCCCGTAGGAGACTTTGGTGACCGGATTTAAATCTCCCTGTACATGGCATTTGACACAACCGTGAAAAAAACATCCTGCAAACTCATAGCAGGTGTTTGTAGATGGATTGTACCCGTCCACAAAGTATGGCCCAAATTGCCGTTCACCACAATTGAGTACATGTTGCATTTCAATGTTTTCTGTGTGGGACACATATTCAAGCCACTGCATAGACACATCTGAATATGTCTTATTCTGCTTAGTGTAAGCGCCTTCATACGTGAGGGCTACAGTGTCTTTGGGCAGAAACAACGTTTTGAATACTCCCATACAGCTGGATGCTAGAGTGGTGAATGCAAACGGGTCAAGCTGTGTACATTCGAGAAATGTTTCGCGATAAATAGTACAGGCCCTGCGCAACACCTCTACATCATTAACACAGTAACGGCTAATCTCCGCTTGGAAATCAAAAGTTTCATCACGGACTGTGTCATATCACTGCATGAAAGATATCTTCTCACTGTCACACATGGTGTCATACCCGTAGTAGGACGGGTCGGGGTATGGGCCCTTGTAGTACTCATTCTCCCTAGTGTTAAACTTGTGGGGAAAATGACCCTTCTCCAAATCCTCGAACCCCGATGGCAGCAGGTGTTTTGGCCAGTCTCATGGGTAAGAAACTGAACGAATCAATCCTCCTCTGCCTGTATGCACTGTCGTACATCAGACTGACCCTGCTACCTCGCATCGTTACCATAGGGATGATGCCCTGTTTGACAAAGTACTCAAGCAGAATATAGTTATCAAAGCCGGATGCGTTATGCGCAATGAATGTATACCCGCGGTAGTTAGGGCACCTGTACCGTTTCACAAAGGCATCAACGCATTTCAAGGTGTTAAAACAAAACTTGTTTCCATCAATATCCATTGAACACACAAAATTTGCCTCATGTTTGCCGTCATGAAAACGGGTCTCAAAGTCAAACAATATGTACTTTTTCTGTGGATCGCCCTTCTCGATTGGTTGTATAAAGCACTCGTGTGGCACGCTGCTTTCCAATCTTTGTTCACCACAGTGTGAACAGACAAGCGGTGCACATTTGTCGGAGCGCCTCGTCAGCCTCGCGTCGGAGCGCCTCGTCAGCCTCGCGTCGGAGCGCCTCGTCAGCTGATGCTGACTCAGTTGTCTCTAAATTTGAGGCAGTGGTCGGCTCCTCAATCACAGTTCTGGCACGTGGCATTAGGAGGCAAAAATAAAAGGCATAGAAAAGACTTATTACACACATAAAATAACAGAATATAATACCGTTAGATACAGATAGAAAACAACAATCAGTGCACGGGGTTGTGGGATCACAATACATGAAAAAAAGTTAAATTGCAACTTTTTTTTTTTCGAAACTGTACCGCTTTGGGAAATGAATAGCATCACAAAAAGATTTAGAAATTAAGGGCACTATGAAGGTTTGTAAAATTAGAGCTGTGATAAAACTATGCTCTCAATCTAATAGCTAGTTACAAATCCTGCAGGCATTTATGAGATTGACACACACACACACACACACATACACACACACACACACAACACACAACACACACACACACACACACGCAGACATTTGCACTCAATAGCAAATGCCGTGTTTGATCTTCAAGGAATTATTACCAATACCCATTCCCACACTTTCAAAGGGGCCTACACACTGACAACTGCAACAACCCACAATCAAAACACTTCTGCATTTTTATTGTCGCCACCTATCAATGACCTTTTTGGCCATCACATCCAGATACATTCCAAATACCTACGCATTGTTATTGCACCTCAATCAAACCATTTTAACCCTAACCCTTTTTTATTGCCCATCCCTGTTATCACTACCACATTTTTATTGCTCCAATAGGGGGGGTGGAGGGGTGTACACGTGCTCGTGCACAAGCACGCGCACATGCACACACATGCACTCACGTTTACACGCATGTTCACATGCACGCGCAAAGTCACCATACTATTACTACTAATGTATATAGTAGAAATTAAATTCAAGCACTGAACCAGTTTTAGGGTGATTCTGAAACAGACACCCTGTTATCACCATCTATAACATTAGAGAATGTATTGAAACCATCTTTTGTGTGATACCATCCCCCCTAACAGAGTGGCCACACAAAGTGACTATGGTTGCTAAGAAAGGTTAGAGCTACACACCTAGCTAAAACAAAAACAGTCTAATTTCACAGGCTGGCAATAAATCCTATCTTCATGAAGGTTCTAATGTTCAGCTTTCGTTTTAACTGTTTTAGAGAGGTCTTTATTCAACTTCCTATACATTTTGGATGCTATAGTTTTTGGTGCAGCTGAATCGTATTGTGTTATCCTGAGAGCTGCCCCTAACATTTGGCCCATCACATTTTTATCAGTGATGGTAGACCAATTAAAAACCCCTCTCAATATAACCAATACAGTTGAACAGCATCACAAACTACAGCACCCAAAAATGACCATAAACATGAATAAATACCCCTCTAAAACAGTATTAACAAAAACTGAACATTAGAACTTTTGGGATGGGTTTATTTAAAGACTGCTATGTTTACCTGCATTAGTTTTATTTAGGTGGACAAAATAAACTGGCAACTTGTGCATTAATAATCCAATGGGCACTGTACAGTGTCAAGTTCATCCACTCAGTAATTTCTTAATGCAAAAATACACTTTAAATAAGGAATTTAATTAAGATAAATACAAAACTTACATATCCTTTCCGGGAGAGAGGATCTTTTAATGCTGGGAACAAGGTGACAATTCCCAGAGCGTATTTCTCTTTAGTGATTCGCTGAGGAATTCTCCTGCAAAGAAAAAAAAAGGGAATTGTTTGCTTACATAAACAAGCATCAATGCTTTATCGGGCTGGAATGATTACCACATTACTTCAGTAATGCGCGTTATCTAGAGCAGAGTTTAGCTTTTTACTATCATTGCAGCTTTTTCTCCAATGGCATTCAAGAAAAAACTAATGTCATTTCACAATTAAACATTACTTGTAACAATCAGTAATTTGGCCCCAACAGGCCTAAATTTCAGTATCATTCAGTATGTGAATTTATTTAAAAACCCCCCCCAAAAAAAACAAGTTAAATAGCTGTTAACTATCTAACCCTGGTATCGTAAACTTACCCTTCTGTCTCAACCATGTGTGCTGCAAGAATGTTGATCATATGCCTTCTTCTACTGTCACATAGAGTCCCCGTCTCTTCAGATTCTGAAAGCACTGTTGTCCCTCCTGGTTTTGTCTGTAGAATCTGCTTTATCAGCTAAACGGATTGTAACAACGGAAGTTTTAATTTAAGCCTAGAGCAGCAAACTAGTTTCAGACATCATCATGATAGCATTGTAATGATTAAGTTGAGCCAAATTTGAAAGGAAAATTCAGATTTTTGTGAATGCAACATCAAGCCTTCAACATGTTTTAGTTTGTTGAATGGCAATTAAGAAATGTGTGTGTGTATGTATGTATGTATGTATGTATGTATGTATATGTATATATATATATATATATATATATATATATATATATTATATTGTGTATATATATATATATTATATTATATATATATATAAATATTATATTTTATATATATATATATATATATATATATATATATATATATATAAAAAAAATCAAGCACATGAAATAAATCAGAAAGGTTACAACTACGAAAATTTAGATATGATCTAAAATAGACATCTGATGAAAAACTTACATCTCTGGCTGAAGAACTCTGAAATGCCTCTTCATCAACTCTCATTCGTTTGGGTGTTCTTGACGTTTCATTGTCACTGCTACTCAACACGGAGAGGAAACTCCCACCGGGTGAGGATAGTGTGAATGGAGATGATACAGATGCACCTGAATCTAATAAAAGATAAACAATTAACCTTGTTTACAGAATTGTTGTGGATCGGATTTTGAAATCAGCCACGCTATAAACTATAAACGCTTTTAAATTTACCATCGTGGTGACTGTCCTTGATGACAAAGCAAATCCCTTGAACTGTGGATAAGTCTGCAAACACTGCTTCATCCACCTCAGTTCCACAATCATCTTCCACAGTAATCTTGTCCGAAGGGATGGAGAACTTCTCTCTCACTAAGTGATGAGGTTAAAAGACAACATGGTAAATTGTTAAAAACATAAAATATAATAGCCAGTCAGTCTGAATTACTGGTTAGTCATATACCAATTGGGACATTTACCTTCAGAAATGAATTCCTCAAAATCGGAAACTTTTAATTTGATGTATTTCTTGCGGTTTTGATACTGCACCTTAATTATCATTTTGCCATCTACAACATGAGTCTGTAGAGAAAGAGGGAGAAAAAGAACATTTCTTAGATACACCTTCAGTGCTAATTTAATTGATAAATATTTGTCTTTTATTACCCTAAACAACAATCAAAAACTTTCACTACACTCAAATGCTCGCAGATGGACCAAAATATCCTTTTTGTAACTGAAGCTGTTTGGTATGCAGATGTTCTCTTTCTGCCTGACAGATCTGGAGCTTTACATACTGCTCTTCACACTTCTTATGATGACTGCGGTATCTTTGTATCCTGTCAAACAAACGCACTGAAAAACACAGAATTGTACCTTTATGCAGCTTCCCTGTTATCTCATGAATTCTCAAGCTTAACTGAATAGTAATCAGGTGGAATCGGTGCTCAGTAAATACTTTGCCGTTAAATGTTACCTGCATGATTTTACTGAACAAGTGTCTAACGCTGGGAACGCATTGGACGCATGGTGGCCACGTGGCGTCTGCATCGTGTGGCGTCTGCATCGTGTGGCGTCTGCATCGTGTGGCGTCTGCATCGTGTGGCGGCTGCGTCGTGTGGCGGCTGCATCGTGTGGCGTCTGCATCGTGTGGCGTCTGCATCGTGTGGCGTCTGCATCGTGTGGCGGCTGCGTCGTGTGGCGTCTGCATCGTGTGGCGTCTGCATCGTGTGGCGTCTGCGTCGTGTGGCGTCTGCGTCGTGTGGCGTCTGCATCGTGTGGCGTCTGCATCGTGTGGCGTCTGCATCGTGTGGCGGCTGCATCGTGTGGCGTCTGCATCGTGTGGCGTCTGCATCGTGTGGCGGCTGCATCGTGTGGTGGCTGCGTGATTGACGCTTGGTCGTCCACACCAGCTGCGTTTCAGCTGCTGCTGCTGTCAGCTCTTTCTTTCTACATTGAGTTTGCCTTTCATAATAGCCATTTCATTTCATTATAAATGTCATTTATATTTATTTTAGACAGAGAAAGGTTAAGAAACGTGTGGTAATTTGTAAATAAGAGTAATAATCCACAATTAAAACCCGTACTATATTCATTCACGGAGATCTCCAAGGGTTCAAGGGTCAATGCATGTTTCACAGCACTGCCTGCACATATTTCAGAATAAAAGCCTCGTGTTAAAGGGACTATTTGTAACTTATCACGCGCATAAATCTTAACGGGTCGGAATCCCATGCGCGCTCGCGTGTGGGTACGTGAGCGCGCAGCAGCTCTGCTCCTGCTGCCTGCTTGCACACCGCGCTCGTTCTCACTCGCTCCACCTCCACGTGCACGCGCGCACACTGCAGAGAGTTAGTTTAGCTCTGAGAATATCTGGTGAATGTGCAGTGGACGTTTTTGCAGAAAAAACTGCTGCAGCTCCTCCAGACCAACAGAGGTTTCCCGTGTCTTGTGAAGTGACGGAGCTCCGCAGCGAGTTACGTTATCGTCGTTAGACTTTCCTGTATATTTGTCAGTCCAAGCCAAGTATACTTAGACTTTTCTGTATATTTGTCAGTACAAGCCAAGTATACTTAGACTTTTCTGTATATTTGTCAGTACAAGCCAAGTATACTTAGACTTTTCTGTATATTTGTCAGTACAAGCCAAGTATACTTAGACTTTTCTGTATACTTGTCAGTATGAGCCAAATATACCTATGTATACGTTTGTTAAGAATATCTCTGATAAGTACTTTAAAAGTAAACTGAAAGTATACCAACTTATTTTAAGTTTAAAGGAAGTATACTAATAGCACACTTGAATAAACTTCATTTTGGTAAGGGCAGAAAAAAAATGACTGAGTAGAGTTTGTGGTGAGATTGTTTTTGTCACTCTTCTTCCTTACCTCTTTACATGAGTTTTAATCTCACCAACCACAGATTATACTGACAAACAGTGCTGGACCGGCCATCTGGCATACCGGGCGTTTTCCCGGTGGGCCGACGTCCTTTTGGGGCCGACGTATGTCCTTTTTTTTTTTGGGCCTATAAAACAAGTAAATCGGCCCATTTCTTTTCCTTAATTGACACTGAGCTGGCCCAATCGCTCTGTGTCGGGCGGCCACAGTGAGGAGGAGAGGGAGAGAGATGAGGGAGGAGAGGGAGAGAGATGAGGAGGAGAGGGAGAGAGATGAGGGAGGAGAGGGAGAGAGATGAGGAGGAGAGGGAGAGAGATGAGGAGGAGAGGGAGAGAGATGAGGGAGGAGAGGGAGAGAGATGAGGGAGGAGAGGGAGAGAGATGAGGAGTAGAGGGAGAGAGATGAAGGAGGAGAGGGAGAGAGATGAGGGAGGAGAGGAGGGAGGAGAGGGAGAGAGATGAGAGAGGAGAGGGAGAGAGATGAGGGAGGAGAGGGAGAGAGATGAGGGAGGAGAGGAGGGAGGAGAGGGAGAGAGATGAGAGAGGAGAGGGAGAGAGATGAGGAGGAGAGGGAGAGAGATGAGGAGGAGAGGGAGAGAGATGAGGGAGGAGAGGGAGAGAGATGAGGGAGGAGAGGGAGAGAGATGAGGGAGGAGAGGGAGAGAGATGAGGGAGGAGAGGGAGAGAGATGAGGGAGGAGAGGGAGAGAGATGAGGGAGGAGAGGGAGAGAGATGAGGGAGGAGAGGGAGAGAGATGAGGGAGGAGAGGGAGAGAGATGAGGAGGAGAGGGAGAGAGATGAGGGAGGAGAGGGAGAGAGATGAGGGAGGAGAGGGAGAGAGATGAAGGAGGAGAGGGAGAGAGATGAGGAGGAGAGGGAGAGAGATGAGGAGAGGGAGAGAGATGAGAGAGGAGAGGGAGAGAGATGAGGAGGAGAGGGAGAGAGATGAGGGAGGAGAGGAGGGAGGAGAGGGAGAGAGATGAGAGAGGAGAGGGAGAGAGATGAGAGAGGAGAGGGAGAGAGATGAGGAGGAGAGGGAGAGAGATGAGGGAGGAGAGGGAGAGAGATGAGGGAGGAGAGGGAGAGAGATGAGAGAGGAGAGGGAGAGAGATGAGGGAGGAGAGGGAGAGAGATGAGAGAGGAGAGGGAGAGAGATGAGAGAGGAGAGGGAGAGAGATGAGGAGGAGAGGGAGAGAGATGAGGGAGGAGAGGGAGTGAGATGAGGGAGTTAGTGTAGAGTTTGCAGTAAGCAGTTATGTGCTCGCAGCCTGGCTCAACATGTCATGAGAGATGAGCAGAGCTCGAAGTGAGCCGGTACGTAGCGGTACGCAGTATGTTAATCATTTCACTCCTTGACGTATCGTGACTTTTTCATGCGTACCGGAGCTTCTCACAAGCTGCCGGTCCTCTCCTCTGCTCTCTCCATATCAGGTTCTCTGGGAGATTCATAACGGTGATACATAACGGCGCAGCGCCTGCGTATTTGCGCCGCGTGGGTTCCTATAGGGAGCGGAAGCGCCGCGCTATTAATCTCCGCTCGAGCTGAAGCTCCGCTGTTTACATCAGAAGCGCATTTCTCTGCGCTGGTCAACATGTGATTCTGATCCTCTGCTGTTTTCTATCCATCTCTCTCTTTCTGTCTGCTTATGTGTGTCTGCCAGGGGCGGGGCTAAAGAGGGGGGGGCAAAGAGGGGGCGGGGCTAAAGAGGGGGCGGGGCCAAAGAGGGGGGGGGGGCAAAGAGGGGGGCGGGGCCACAGAGGGGGGGGGCTAAAGAGGGGGGGGGGGCCACAGAGGGGGGGGGCAAAGAGGGGGCGGGGCCAAAGAGGGGGGGGGGGCCAAAGAGGGGGGCGGGGCCACAGAGGGGGGGGGCTAAAGAGGGGGGTCTCTGAAACTCAAATTTTTCTGGGCGAGAACCCCCAGACCCCCCGCTTTGGTTTGAAATCCTCCTTATTTTTGACGTTTGAGGTCTCAAGGTTGGCAAGTATACAAAACAACCACTTTGAAGGTATTTCCTCGAATAGAGCCTTCAACAAAACATGGTACACACAGCACAAACGGGCGGTGATGGGGCCGGTCTGGGCCAAAATGCCAGGGTCGATTTTTTTGTCCCAGTCCAGCCCTGCTATGAAGTAATTCATATTGACAACTCCATCTGGTCAACCATGACCAACAAGACAACAGAGGGAGACATGCCAGTGAAACAGAGACTGTTTGTGTTGTGGAACACAGCAAGAAGGGCATCTGAAGAGAAGGCCGACTTGGTAGGAAAAGAGGTTCTATGAGAAGTTGTTCTATGTTCTATGTTCTATGTCTTCGAACATCAAGACAGGACGAAGGTGCTGCTGCTGCTTTGCTCAGCAAGAGAAGAGAAGTTTCAAGCTATCTCTCACAGTATGTCAGTCTTCTCTCAACAATAAGCACGGATGTCTTTGATGTTAACGCTGTGAACAGTAGAGACTCTGACACTGATGAGGAAGAGGAGGATGACGAGGAGGAAGAGGTGGAGGATGTTGGAGAACATGAGGAGGAAGATGAGGTGGAGGACGAGGAACAGGCAGGACTTTCTTCGTTAAAGTTAATGTGTGCAACTTGAGAATAAACAGGTTGAACCCCACGGCCATTGACAGCATTGATATGTGCAATGGCAAAACATGTGTTATTGTCTCCTATTCTAAAATGGTGTGTTTGAATATTTCTGCATACTGGGGTCCATAAACAGTCTTGAATTCATAAATTGTGTATCAGTGTAAAGCTGAGACTCTGGTGGATCCAATGAGCCCGACTGGATTCATGTGTGATGATGTTAGTTTGGTTGTAAATTAGTCAAACATGATTACTGTCGATGACTTTTGTCTCATTTTCCGCAGAATCAGACTAAAAAAACAGAAGACCTTTCATTTCGTGTGTTGGAGCTTGAAAGTCCAAACTGAAACTAAGCTTGGGCTAAGGCTGGAACCATGAAATGTGAAAATTAAAATGTTGTTGCAGGACTAAACCAAATGCATCGTTGGAAAGGTCTTGACCAGGAGAGTAACATATGTCAGTCTGAAGATTGTAAATTGCTCCTGCTTTGAAATATTGACCTCTGAACCTTGGCCTCAGTGCATGTTGGAAGGCTTGTCATTCAGCAACAGAAGGAGCTTCAGACGTGGGATCAACTTCTAGAGAGAGCTGTTGACCTCAGCTATGTGACTGTACACATGTGGGCATAGTTACACAGTGGGACCGCTGTCAAATATGGTTACAATTCATTTTCACCCATTTAACAATTATATTTTTTAAAATTGATAACAAAAATGTGTTTCCCATTACCTTAAATCCCTAAGTGTACTTTTAATTCAGTATTTACAACTTCCAATTCTAAGAAATGAGAAACTATTTTTTTTCAAAAACTACTATTCCCTACAGCCGCGCAGTCAGCTTGATACATATCAGCACCATAATTGTAGTTCTTCCAGTTTGCAAAGAAAGGTTTTAAATGGGATCGTAAAAAGATATATCTACTGAATATATCAAATATCTAGTACAGCCGAACTAATATTTTCACTGCATCAAGATGATCTATGTTAAAAAAAAAGACAGGTGTTGCTTTTTTTCTTATATTTAGCTAGTACTCTAGAAATGTGGCGTTTTCGATCGGTAGTTCTACCGGTGTGCAAAGAAATAGGGTCGTAAAAGGATATATCTATGAAATATATCAACTGTCTAGTACAGCCGAATTGATAATAAACTAAATGTGGTTTGCTAACATGTTCAAGAGCTAAAGTCAAGATGATTTTCATTCTGTTTACAGAGTATTTGCAGTAATCCGTGGAAAACAAACCGGACCCACGGACAAGTGGCTCTAAAACACGCCAGGCGTGGTTGCCAGGTTGGCTATTACCCGCGGTTTTCACGCATTACGTGACCGCTCCGCCCTACCAGGTCAACCACTGCACTGCTACAATATGCTAACAGGCCGACTATACGTAAAAAACGGGAGCAAGATCTGGCAACCTAGAACTATTGACAGCACTAAGTCATTCTGTAATGTCTTCACTTATAGCCTAATAACTTCATCTTCATCACACCCAGAGTCCACACAACTCCCTAATGAGGTTAATGTGCTTATGTCAGTACGAGAAAAGCAGTTTAATCTTATTCAAACAGTTCAAGGGACTGTGGTGTAAACGTTTCTCCTTTTTTCAACTAGAAAAGTAGAAATTAGACAACTAACCACTTTATTAATAAAATGAGAGGCGTTCTATGTTGAGGCTGTAATACTCTCAAATTTTTAGTCTATTTATTTACCTGTCCTGTAATTTTTCCTTTCATCAATGTCAGTACTAATCTGTGTTGTATATATTATTGCCAGATTTGACAATCACTTGGCTAGTGATATAATTACATATAAACACGTTTCCTGTAATTGAACACTTGTGTTGTGTTGTCTAACAATACTCACCTGTAATAGTCAAATTTAGAGAATCACATGTCTCTGGTCCTCACACTGAATCTGTCCGCTATACTGTACTCATGTACTCTCCCATCATGTGTGAACGGCTCAGATATACACTTAATAACATTCTCAAGGACTCCAGCAGGAATTCATTTATTGTACAATAATGAAAAAGTACGAATTAAGCAGTAAACATCAATTGCAATAGAAACAACAGTTTCAAATTCAGATTAACGGTACAAAGTATAAATCAAATAATTCATTTGGTGTTGTATAGCTTCCCAGCAGTATATATATATATATATATATATATATATATATATATATATACCTTTACCAGCTGCAACATTAAAGTGTGTACAGTACACATTAATGCATCACACATTATAATACAATTACATAACATAACATATACTAAACATTTGAATGCATGACTTTCAGAAAACATTTGAATGCATGACTTTTAGAATATTTTAACATCACAGTATTTGTTGAACACACTGAACAACTAAATACAAAAAAATGTACAATTGTCATAATGTCAAACTTATTCTTGACAATGAGCGCACAACTTGCGTTTAAAGCCACACGCTGTGTGTGACCATGAGCGGCAAATCTTCTTCCTGTTCTTGTTCTTGTCAAAGAAATCTATCCCACAGACACTGCAGGCATTGCTTCATCTTTGAAGGGAAACAAAAGAAGAACAATCAGTTCCTTTTGCTCTAATGAACTTAAGACAGGATACACTTAAAGTAATATTAGAAGTTTGATGCAAATGTTTATTGTTATTTGAAGTAGTAGTATAGGTAAAGACTTAAGTTAAAGAAGTTTTGTAACACTAAAAGAAATAATCAAGTGCAGAAGTTATTCTTTATCCATCAGATCGCTGCATTTTACAATGATCAAAGGACAGACGATGCATCTATGGCTACTTTGATGTGTCATGGGAAATGGCGAGAAAGCATGTGAATAACATACTGTATTTCCATTTTCAAGTTTTTATAAACATGCTACATTTTTCATATTGTTTTTTTTACTTGGGTCTTGTGGGTAATCCATTGAAGTCAAAAATGTAACTTTAGACAAAGGGTGCAATATATAATATATATATATATATATATATATATGTATATATATATATATATATATATATATATATATATATATATATATAATATAAGTGTACCTTCATTGACATTCTTTGCTTCAGCAATGTCTGTGACTCCATCTGAAAACTGTGGACGCCTGGCTTGTGCACCTAAAAAAATCAACAATTTCCAGATACAGTTGTAGAATAATTACAGAAGATTTATTACATGTACTGTATATTAATCTGAACATAATGTTTTTCTACAAAGAAATGTAGTGTAGTTATCAGGCTGCTGTTATCACCACAGTAGGGGAAAACTTTAAACTGTGTTCCTCACACTGTAACATATTATATGGCAAACCTCAAGCATAAACTAGCACCAAAAGAAAATATTTATCTTAAATTTAGGTTCAAATTTAGTTTGAAAACCCTGTACATTATCCCTTACATATATACAATAGCCACATGGTATAACAGATTCTGTCTAGATCAGTGAGCATACTTTATTTCACATATTTACACCTTAATTCACCACTATTGTCAGTGGTTGTCACTGATGTAGGCATTATGTCATACCTTGTGGTACAGATTGGTCTGTCTCCATTGTCTCCACTGTCTCCAGTTCCAGATCTCGCTGTGTTCCAAAATCACCAGAGTTAAAATTCTAGTGTTAGGCCACTTTAGAGTAAAGTGTTGAGGTTAGTGATGTTACGTGCTGTGCCGAGGCTTCGGAGCGTGTGTCGAGTAATACAGAAAGTTTTCCGCGGTGCGAGTATCGAGGCTTGTATCGTTTTAGACCAATGACGTCTTTCACGTTAATCAGACATGCCCAGACATGCCCACCGAGGATAATGTTGACGGTTAGCGTCTGTTTCAGGTCATCTTAAGACACAATGGGCTAACGTTAGCTAGCGAAACTCTTTTGGAAAATGGTTTTAAGCTGTTTGGGTCCAGCAAATTGTGCTTTTTAACTGTTTGCTCCAATGAGTGTTTCAACTGACACGGCTGCAAAACCGCGCGCTGTCTTTCATTAATGTTATCATTAATTACTTCATATCATTGTATAAACTGACTACCGTCAAATGTAGCTCGTTAACTCGTGATTATGACCTGATAAACCGTGTAAACGGCTCGTGAACTCGGAGCTCCCGGACATTTTCACGAGGGGGGGCGAGGGGGGGGGGGGGGTGAAGTCTTCCCATGAACACGGTAAACATGTTGGTGAATTAGCGTTAGTTTGTGCTAGCTCGCTGCTTGTTATGGCGCTTCATATGGCCAGACTAACGTGACCTTAATTACTGGCCTTCTCCTGCACCTGCTCCAATGTTTAAATTAATTTCTCTTGATTTGTAGCAATCTGCAAGATCACGAGGGTCGCCATACAAAACGTGCGCCTTCAGGTGAGGGAAGTTGGAGAGAATATTTACCTTTAAGTTACCACAATACAAACGTAACAGTGTAAAGTTAGATATTTAAAAATGTGTATGTTAAAGTCCCCCAAAAATATGTTTCAGTTGTGAATAAGTCCTGTATTTTGCTAACAAGACTGGTATTGCTGTTCGATATTAATTCTCAGCAGATAATGTTAGTAAGTTTACATGAAGCATGGTGGCCGCGTGGCAGCTGCTGATTGTCAGTTATCCAAACCAGCTGCTGTCTGCTGGGTTTCTGCTGCTGCTGCAGCCAGCTCTTTCTTTCTACATACAGTTTGCCTTTCATAATAGCCATTTAATTTCATTGTAAATGTCATTTATATTTATTTTAGCGTTTTTTCTGTGGACAGAATTCCTTCATTTGCTTAAAGGGACTATATGTAAGAATCAGAAATTGCTTGTTCACAGCGACACCTGTGGCCGCAATGTCAACGAAAGTCAGCGTCCTGTTGCTCGCGCTACATTGACATGAACGAGCACCGGTCTAAACAGTGAGGCGACACACGTCAGCTAACACACAATATCACTCTGTATTTCACCTGCTTGGCAGTAATGTTAGCTGACCAGACGAAGGTCTCTCCATGAATCAATGCTGATCCTAGTGTTGGCTTTTCCTCCCGATCCGGAGGGAACGGGGGGGAGACACCGAGGGGGGGGGAAGAGACCGACACCCGGTCGGGATAACGTAACTCTCTGCGGAGCTCCGTCACTTCACAAGACACGGGAAACCTCTGTTGGTCTGGAGGAGCTGCAGCAGTTATTTCTGCAAAAACGTCCACTGCACATTCACTAGATATTCTCAGAGCTAAACTAACTCTCTGCAGTGTGCGCGCGTGCACGTGGAGTTGGAGCGAGTGAGAACGAGCGCGGTGTGCAAGCAGGCAGGAGCAGAGCTGCTGCGCGCTCACGTACCCACACGCGAGCGCGCATGGGATTCCGACCCGTTAAGATTTATGCGTGTGATAAGTTACAAATAGTCCCTTTAACACGAGGCTTTTATTCTGAAATATGTGCAGGCAGTGCTGTGAAACATGCATTGACTTGGAGAGCTCCGTGAATGAATATAGTACGGGTTTTAATTGTGGATTATTACTATTATTTACAAATTACCACACGTGTCTTAACCTTTCTCTGTCTAAAATAAATATAAATGACATTTATAATGAAATGAAATGGCTATTATGAAAGGCAAACTCAATGTAGAAAGAAAGAGCTGACAGCAGCAGCAGCTGTAACGCAGCTGGTGTGGACGACCAAGCGTCAATCAGCAGCCGCCACACGATGCAGCCGCCACACGATGCAGACGCCACACGACGCAGACGCCACACGATGCAGCCGCCACACGATGCAGACGCCACGTGGCCACCATGCCTCCAATGCGTTCCCAGCGTTAGACCCTTGTTCAGTAAAATCATGCAGGTAACATTTAACGGCAAAGTATTTACTGAGCACCGATTCCACTTGATTACTATTCAGTTAAGCTTGAGAATTCATGAGATAACAGGGAAGCTGCATAAAGGTACAATTCTGTGTTTTTCAGTGCGTTTGTTTGACAGGATACAAAGATACCGCAGTCATCATAAGAAGTGTGAAGAGCAGTTTGTAAAGCTCCAGATCTGTCAGGCAGAAAGAGAACATCTGCATACCAAACAGCTTCAGTTACAAAAAGGATATTTTGGTCCATCTGCGAGCATTTGAGTGTAGTGAAAGTTTTTGTTTGTTGTTTAGGGTAATAAAAGACAAATATTTATCAATTAAATTAGCACTGAAGGTGTATCTAAGAAATGTTCTGTTGTCCCTCTTTCTCTACAGACTCATGTTGTAGATGGCAAAATGATAATTAAGGTGCAGTATCAAAACCGCAAGAAATACATCAAATTACAAGTTGCCGATTTTGAGGAATTCATTTCTGAAGGTAAATGTCCCAATTGGTATATGACTAACCAGTAATTCAGACTGACTGGCTATTATATCTTATGTTTTTAACAATTTACCATGTTGTCTTTTAACCTCATCACTTAGTGAGAGAGAAGTTCTCCATCCCTTCGGACAAGATTACTGTGGAAGATGATTGTGGAACTGAGGTGGATGAAGCAGTGTTTGCAGACTTATCCACAGTGCAAGGGATTTACTTTGTCATCAAGGACAGTCACGACGATGGTAAATTTAAAAGCGTTTATAGTTTATAGCGTGGCTGATTTCAAAATCCGATCCACAACAATTCTGTAAACGAGGTTAATTGTTTATCTTTTATTAGATTCAGGTGCATCTGTATCATCTCCATTCACACTATCCTCACCCGGTGGGAGTTTCCTCTCCGTGTTGAGAAGAAGTGACAATGAAACGTCAAGAACACCCAAACGAATGAGATTTGATGAAGAGGCATTTCAGATTTCTTCAGCCAGAGATGTAAGTTTGTCATCAGATGTCTATTTTAGATCATATCTAAATTTTCGTAGTTGTCACCTTTCTGATTTATTTCATGTGCTTGATTTTTATACATATATATATATATACATATAATATAAACATGTTGAAGGCTTGATGTTGCATTCACAAAAATCTGAATTTTCCTTTCAAATTTGGCTCAACTTAATCATTACAATGCTATCATGATGATGTCTGAAACTAGTTTGCTGCTCTAGGCTTAAATTAAAACTTCCGTTGTTACAATCCGTTTAGCTGATAAAGCAGATTCTACAGACAAAACCAGGAGGGACAACAGTGCTTTCAGAATCTGAAGAGACGGGGACTCTATGTGACAATAGAAGAAGGCATATGATCAACATTCTTGCAGCACACATGGTTGAGACAGAAGGGTAAGTTTACGATACCAGGGTTAGATAGTTAACAGCTATTTAACTTGTTTTTGGGGGGGGTTTTAAATAAATTCACATACTGAATGATACTGAAATTTAGGCCTGTTGGGGCCAAATTACTGATTGTTACAAGTGATGTTTAATTGTGAAATGACATTAGTTTTTTCTTGAATGCCATTGGAGAAAAAGCTGCAATGATAGTAAAAAGCTAAACTCTGCTCTAGATAACGCGCATTACTGAAGTAATGTGGTAATCATTCCAGCCCGATAAAGCATTGATGCTTGTTTATGTAAGCAAACAATTCCCTTTTTTTTTCTTTGCAGGAGAATTCCTCAGCGAATCACTAAAGAGAAATACGCTCTGGGAATTGTCACCTTGTTCCCAGCATTAAAAGATCCTCTCTCCCGGAATGGATATGTAAGTTTTGTATTTATCTTCATTAAATTCCTTATTTAAAGTTTTTTTTTGCATTAAGAAATTACTGAGTGGATGAACTTGACACTGTACAGTGCCCATTGGATTATTAATACACAAGTTGCCAGTTTATTTTGTCCACCTAAATAAAACTAATGCAGGTAAACATAGCAGTCTTTAATTAAACCCATCCCAAAAGTTCTAATGTTCAGTTTTTGGTGGTATCACACAAAAGATGGTTTCAATACATTCTCTAATGTTATAGATGGTGATAACAGGGTGTCTGTTTCAGAATCACCCTAAAACTGGTTCAGTGCTTGAATTTAATTTCTACTATATACATTGTTGCAAGCTGGTTCCTGCTATAGCTGATTATGAGCTAATTTAATTATGTCTGTCCTTGGTTAGGAACATTTTTACGACAGCCAAAGTGGCTCTGGATTTCTGGCATGGCGGCTCAAGACAGTTCAGAGGAAGACAAAACTTGGGTCCAAGGAACCGAAAAAGCAGAAGGCGGGAGGAGGAGGTCCAAGACCGGAGAGGGAGCTGCCTCAGATTGGTGGTCAGTTGGATGAGGAGCGTTGTAAAGAAGTCATATCCTTGATGAACCACACCGGTGACAGAGAAATCCTCCTGCAGAAGATGAAGGAAACCTTTGAGTATAGACAGCGCCTCATCCACAATCCTGATGAATCGCACAACATACTCTCAGTGTTTCCAAGGCTGCTGGACACGAAAGGGCTGCTAAGTATTGGCATCTGCAATTCATAGCTATAAGCTTAGCATGTGATTGTCAGAAATGTAAATTTAACCAGACATGTTCTTTCATGTCTCTGTTGCTGTAGATACATCAAGATTTCAGCCTCCTATTTGGACCAGAAACCGCTGCCAAACTGCTTGAGAAGTGGCATACATCATTTAAAAGAAAGGTGATCAGAGAAGCAGAGAGCCTTACGACCCCCCCAGTGCTCCAGAGTTTACTGAGGTCTGCCAGGAATCAGAACAATGATGAATCCTCAGAGGATCACCAGGTACTCAATTAAAGGCCAAATGAAATCAATGCATTCTGCCATGCACAGTACTTAAATGGATAGTTTGGATTATCTTAAGTGTGGTTGTATGAGGTACTTCTCCATAGCCAGAGTATTACCTACAGGAGATGGCGCTCAGCACGCCCACAGTTCGGCGAAGCAGAGACGAGTACTGGCAAAAGCTAAGCAATGTACTGCTGTGGACAGGGTCAGCAGGAACGTGTATTTCAGCTACTTAAAAAAAAAAAAAAATCAGTCCTTTTAACTATACTCTATAATTAGAATATTTTCTCCGCTTTACCTCACTGTATTTATAGGGGGTTTCCCGAACAAGTCTGTCTGACAGCAAGGCAAAGCCGTGAAAATATTCTAAATATAGCGTACACTTAAGCTGATTATGTTTGTTGTTGTTTTTATTTTCATTTATTTTTTTCTAAGTGGCCAAAAAAAGTTTTGCTGTTGGCCATGTCCATAGCAGTTCATTTTTTTTAGCTTCCCTTCTCCTCTGCTTCTCGAAAGTGGAGGCGTGCCGATTCCCTTCTCCTGTAGGTAATACACTGACTATCCATACATACCTCATACAACCACACTTTTAAAAAATCCAAGCTATCTATTTTTTTAAAGATGTAACTTGAGACTAAACAGCTGATGAAATAATGAAATAAGATGGTCCTTTGGGCCCAGAAACCCCGAGAGGGTCGGGGCAGTAGGTTAAATGGCTTGGAAATTAAGTTTGGAAGGAAAGAAACGTGTGGTTCATATAAAAGACTTTTTTTCTTCTGACAGAGTGGGACAGTGATATGGCAGCTTTCCTGCTGCTCCTGCATATCCTGCCACCTCAGCCTTTTACAAAGAAAACACAGAAGATTGGCACATCATCTAGTTGTGTTTCACAAGGTATCTACAAATTTAATTGTGATTGAAGTGGGATATATGGCACAGAATAAGGCAATATTATGATGCGACTTAACATGTAATTTTTCTCGCAGTCATGCAGGAGCCTTGAAGAACACCTAGAGAACCAGGAGGGACATCACCAGCCAAACCTTCTTGCTTCTGGAACCGGCAAGCGGGCCATCAGCACTTACTACGTTGTGGTGGACAAGAAGCTCATCCCTGCCAGGGAAACACGTCAGTGGCAGCCTTTGATGAACTCTTCAAAGTGCACTTTGTTTTCAGTGTAAGTTATGACAATGCACTCAACAACATGTACACATTCCTCCAGACAACGGTCTATAGCATCGATGTTGATCCCACTAAAGAGAGTCCAAAGGTGAAGGAGTTGAGAGCCAAGTTTATGAACAGGAGCTAAGAGCCAAGTTCTTAAAAAATGTATACATGCAACATATGTATGTCATTGTACGATGCACTTGGTGCATTAATTCAGCACCTTAAGTTTTCTCATGGGTTATATCCAGGCAAATAAATTGTTGTTATTTGTGCTCAAGAAGGATGTTCATTGCAGTTTAAAAGTTATGCAGGTTTTAGAAAGCATTTAAATGGTTTCCATAGTACTGTTAACATGGGCACAAGCAGCAATGTTAATATGCAAACACCACATCAGTCAGATTTAGGTGAGCAGAGCTCACAAGAAGATGCCTCTGACATGGACCTAGATGTGATAAATCAACCTTCAACATCCCAGATGTCTAAAGATATGTGTGCTTGGATCATAGCAAAGTTACAGCGCAGTGGTGTCGCCAACAATGTTGTGTTATCTGTTGTTGAAAGCATGGAGGAATATGTCAGTGAAGTTCATGCAAATCTTAAAGAACAAGTGTTAAGTGCAGTGCCTGATGATAATCCCAGTAGAAGTGCAGTAGAAGAAGTCTTCGACAATACTTTCAATCCGTTTAGTGACTTAAACAAACTCTAAATTGACAAAGTATTATAGTGAAAAATGGGGTGTTGTTGAACCGCTAGAAATTCACTTAGGAGTGAGGTATGATTCAAAGAGAAACAAAGTATCTGGAATATATGAGCAGGTACCAGTAAATGACACTTTCATTTACATACCGTACTGTTAAAAACATTAGAGTTCATTTTCAAGAATGAAGAAGTGTGTTATCAAATTAATAAATCTGCTGCTCTTGGTAGCTTATACCAGGATTTCTGTGATGGAAAATACTATAGAAATCACCCTTTGTATTCAAAATCAAAAAATGCATTACAAATTCAAGTTTATTATGATGACTTTGAAACATCAAATCCACTAGGGTCAAAACAAGGCATTCATAAGCTTGGATGTTTATATTTTACACTCCGCAATTTACCACCACGTCTAAACTCATCCCTGATGAATATCCATCTTATTTCTTTGTTTCATTCCCAAGATGCAAAGAAATATGGCATTGACAAAATACTTACTCCATTTATAGAAGATGTAAAGGTACTAGAGAACAGTGGAATGAAAGTGTCGTTTGCTGAACAACCGGTCTATGGCACCATTGCACAAATAACAGGTGACAATTTAGGTCTCAACTCAATATTAGGTTATGTGGAATCATTCTCTGCCACCTATTACTGCAGAATGTGTCTTATTGATAAAGCATCCGCTCAAACAGTGTTTAGTGAAAATGATACACGACTGATTTTGCGCACCAAATTAACTAATGAGGACCATTACAATTATCTTGTCGAGAATCCAAGGGAAAATTCTTGTTTTGGGATCAAACGCAATAGTATACTCAATTCATTGTCATACTTCAATGTATCAGATAACTTTGTGTTTGATGTAATGCATGTTTTCTTAGAAGGCGTAGCACAGTATGAGATTAAGTTATTTTTTCAATATTTGAATCCAAACTTTATTTCCAATGAAAACATACTCCAACGTGTATATGCATTCAACTATGGCTTCATGGATAAAAAAAATCGTCCAACACGCATAAACATGGTTTGTACTGGCAGTGGTATTGGGCTTAGTGCTAGTCAAACATTATGCCTTATTCGGAACCTCCCACTAATATTCGGAGATGTTGTCCCAGAAGGTGACACACACTGGCATTTGTTGTTACTGTTGTTGCATATTGTGAACATAGTATTTTCCCCATGTATTACAGAGGGAATGATTGTATTTTTAAAACATCTTATTGAAGAGCACCACAGGTTATTTACAGTCTTGTATCCTCAAAATAATTTGATCCCAAAACATCACTTCATGATCCATTATCCTGAATGTATACGCCAAATTGGTCCTTTAGTACATGTTTGGACTATGAGTTATGAAGCAAAACACAAATTCTTTAAATCCAGCATAAAAAATGTCAAGAACATAACTAAGTCCCTTGCGAAGAAACACCAAATAGCAGTTGTCATCATTGGGAATCATTGTCTGTCAAAGGTATTGAGTCTGGGCCTGTCAAATCGAAAATACTGACTGATGTTGAAAATGGTGATTTGGTTTCAGAGCATTTTCAAATTGATATGTCAAGTGAAATAAGTGTCACAACTTGGGTTAAACATAATGGTATTGAATCACACAGGTCTTGTTGTTTGCACAGATTTTGTTGATGAGATGCCAGTGTTCAATAAGATTGTTAAAATCTTTCTGAGAAATTAAGTTTATTTTTTGGTCTCTGAAATGGAGACTACATTTGTAGAGCATTTTCATGCTTTTCATGTTGTTGAGAATATGCATAATGTTTCAGTCATTACACGTCATGACTTGAGATACTTCAAGCCCTTTGATGTCCAGATGTCTTATGGGCCAGACTCATCTTTCTATGTTGTGCCAGACAGCTGCATTGTATATGGTAAGCAGCAGTTACGAGCTACCTCATGTTTTGGCCAGTATTGTACAAGGTCACAGAGTTTTGAGTTCCCTGCACCTTGTCAAAGTGAATGTGAAGCCCTTGTTTAAAGGAAAAATAAAATGTTTTTTTCCATTGCAGTTCTTTTTGGACTGATTATTGCACATGGGTGGTGGGAGTGTTAGACTGACACTAACAGATTTTACATTTTAACTCTAATAGTGTTATTCCCAGAGGACAATGTACCATGTAACAGTAGTATAGTAAACACTGGTTAAGTGTACATTTTACACCATTAAGTGTTACCTGATCACTAGTGCAGTGTTATTAGTTACTCTGTTAGTGTCTCTTGTGAATGAACTTTGAACACCAATTTAGTGTTCCTGTCATCCATTGTGGTGTTAATATTTTACACTATAAGAGTTTGTTTGGTAACACTGTCACAGTGTTATTAACGTTAACTCTTTCAAAAGTGTTAATTTAACACTGAACCAGTGGTTGCCATATAAACCCTGGGTGAGTGTTAAATTCAACTCTGAGGGTGTTAAATTTGCGTTTTCAAATTTGCTGTAAGGGAGACCACATTTGACAAAGGTGGCATTAAGTCACAGTATTTACAGACTTAGTATTTGGCTATGCAAGTGCCACAGAAAAAACCTGCACTGCACATTATGTAATGTATTTACATCACAATTCATAATGAAACACAATCAGCTAAAATTCATACTTATTTCAAAGGAAATCTGTTCCTCCTGTTTTATAACGGCCTCGAGCTGATTCCGTCCGTAAAATGCCGGCTTCCTCAGCATGAGGTCATTGGGCAGACCGGTGACCTCGATGTGTAAAGTTCTGTTGACCCGGACCCGGTAGGGGAGCCGTCCACATCCACCCGCTGACACTTTAACATAAAAAAGACAACAGTTAGGGCATATATAAATTCAGAAAAAAGGTTAACATAGGTTATGTATGAGGTCATTCTGTGTAAAACAAACCATTTTCTTTAAAGTAAAGTTCATCATGACTTTGAGCATTCTATACAATACAATATACAAAGTTTATAGACCTTCACATGTGAAAGAATAGAAGAGGATACAGACTCACTGAGCACTTTACTAGGAACAAACATCAGAATGGAGAAAATGTGATCTCAGTGTCTTTGATCTCCTGTGATTTTGACCACAACAGTCTCTGGAGCCGGGGTCGGAAACCATAGAAGCTTAACCAACGGCACACTAGCACTAAGCAGTGATTGTTGATGAGATGTTTGTACTGCTAGGTAGAGATGGGTAGGTTACCAAGGAGGAAGTGGGTATACTCCTATATATTCCAATGGCTTTTCAGCTGATAGGTACTGGGTATAGTGTAAACCACCAGGAAAAAGAGATGGGTATACTCAGTGTTCCTGCCTATAGCCTCCACTAAACCACTGACAGTGAGTGTGCAACACAGTTTGTTTTGGAAATGTTTAAGTGCCCTCTCATCCGTATACCAAATGACCTCTATCACAAGACTCAAGTGCCTCAGATATATTCCTGTGTACTGACTAGAGGCATATGTGCGATTAGTCGTCTAGTCGATTAAACGTTGCTACCCTCGCTAGTCGGCACCAGAAATACAAGTCGGTTGAATGTATTATTAATATCATTATTGTGATGGAATTTTCTACTATTCCTCTCTCTCCTTGGTCGAGAGGTCAGAGTGTCCCTCTGTTGACATTATTGGGTTGGAGTCCTGTCTAGGAGCTCCACCATTATCTGTACAGCTGTGTCTGTAGTAGGGACCATGGAGCCAGTCGCTGTGGCAACCAGGGTCAGAGATGCCAGAGGAGCCAAGTAAGTCAAAACATGATAAGGGGGTAAAACACTGAGCATCAGGGGGAAAGGGCAGAGTTGTGAGACCTTCACGCAGAGAGCACATCTATGGTGGAGACCTGACAATTGCTCCTTGATCAAGCTTCAATAAACCTTCTGTGTAAGACATCAGCAGCTTCAGGGCCTCTTCCTTCCTGTTGACTGAGTTAACCTGAGTATTCAGAAATTCCACAACAAAGTGGCGTCACGAACAGGATCTCAAAACAACAACAGAAATGGTAAGTGCAAATTATCAGTTTTGCCTTACCATGTCTGTGTTTGACGAGATCAAAAAGAATCTGCAAATTTGAAAATTTAGCTTCAAAATAACGCTCCACTCTTAAGGGAGTAAAATAATAACAAGGTTGAGTAATTTCTGAAATTTGGAAAATTTTGGAACAAACAGGAAAATTGTTAATGAATAACCGGGGAATGAAAATAAGGTTTAACACTGTGTTTATGGTAAAATGGTAATATTAAGAAGGTAATATTACACTTCCAGCAGGGTGGGTGGTGTCGAAGATAAAAGTCTGTGTGTTTTTGGTCAATTGGGACTACCGCAGCACCACCACAGGGGCGGGTGAGTTTCCGGGTCAGCTTCGGGCTGGACTCAACCAGGGGGAGACTCCCATGAGGTCTGGTTCAGGGGAAAGACGTTTCCGGGGTAGTATTAAAAGAACTGCCTCAGCCAGACCAAGATTGGCGACTATCTCCTTCTGTGTCCAGAGGGAAAGAGTGAAGCTCCGGGGGAGACCCCGGGAGCCTATAGGTGCCGTTTATTGTTTGTGTACACGAGGCGAAGGGCTTGAGGAGCCCCGTCTTAAAAGAGTTAAGAACCAACACCGCTGCTGGAAGGGAAGGGAAGGGATAAAAGGAGGAGAAGCTGTTGATGCTGATAAGTGTTATTGATGTGCATGCGCCCTTTTTGTATGTCTATGCTGTTGAATATTTGCTGCTGCTTGTTTACTGAGGTGCAACTGCTTTGCTGGCTTATGCTGCTGAATTTTGCTGAATAACTGTATTAGAACAAGTGCTGAATAAAATGGGTGCCAAAACGTCCAAAGCAGCAAAGGAACCAGAAAAATTTACACATAAGACCGACTTTAAAACAGCAAAGGGTTAAGAGGTCAAATCAGTCAAATGACCGGGAGAGTAAAAAAGCAGTAGAAAGAAGACAACATGTCTTTGATAAACACCATACTAACACCAAATCTCACATAACGCCAGAAAATTCAACCACACATTTTGAAACGATGTATATGCCCTCTGGACCCGCTGGGATAGTGGGCAGACAGGCCGGATGGAGGTATGTAGCTCCGTTCACCGTATTGATGTGTGATTGGACGGATGGTGCATGGCCGCATGGAGGCTCACTTGAGACGGAGAAACTGCAGCCGGCTAAGATAAATGGGCATGGCGACATTGGAAATCCAGAATGGGATTTTTCATACATGAGAAAGTGTGTGACGGTGTGAGAAAAAGTCGCTGCTCTGCAGAGCCGTGGTGGGAAAGTGAGTGAGAATGGCTATGAATGGGGTTTGGATGCATTCAGGAAAATGGGGGATGAATGCGTACCATTTATTGCAACATGTCACATGCCTCTGTTAGAGCTCATATTGCAAGACCAGAGCGGCTGAGATAGTGAGAATCAGACAGTGAAAAAATGTGCAAAGGCGATGGGTACGATAGGATTAAACGCCAAGGTAAAACTCCGTCCCCTCAGTGTTTGTTGTGTGTTGACGGAAGCTAAAATCCCACTTTAAGAGTAATTCAATTGAATTTAACAAATTCACTGTTTCACTTTACCCCAAGATAACAATAAGGCAGAAGCTTCAGAGGCAGAGTTAGTAAGAAAGCAGACAGAAGAGTTGATGTATTTCGATCACTGCTGCAGTTGAAAGGGAGATACACGGAGAGGAGCAGAAGTGGCCGCCCTGCAAGAGTTAGCAGAGCATCTGGCTCAGAATTCATTGATGATCCACCCAGAGGGGCGAGGCCAAGAAACACACCAAGACACTGACACAGACACACACAGCTACAGGCTGCAGGGTTTGTGTCCAGAGTAAGGGGGAGAGGCTGAAGGATGGCTAATTCAGCTAACTCATTTACTAATTTTGTTGGGCCAATGGGTTATTAGGCGAAGGTGAATTATAACGTTATCATGATGTGTTCAAATGTAATCTTGTAGAATGTAGTTTTGGTGAAGAAACTTGAATAAATCCAGTTGTTTGAAGGAGATGTGTTCACAGCGATATAAAATAGATAATAGAGAGGGCTGTTTAACAGTAGCTCTAAGCAGCTTATAATACATACTTCAAATTACGAATGCCAAGATCCTGTAGAAAGCAACCAGAGATGGTAATTGTTGCAAGACTGACCAAGACAGTTTTGATGAATTTTTATATGTTTTCTGTCAGTTTGAAAAAGTGTGTTTATAATGATCAGTGGTTAAAATACTGTTTCTGTCAATAGTCTGGTGGCTTTGAGGAGAGCATATTAATTGTATGTTTTGTATATCTATGAATTATAACAATTATGCAACTCCCTGTTGATTTTATTTATTTGTTGACCATAACCTGATGTTAAATCATAGTGTTGATTTATATAACCTTAACTTGATACAGGCTACAACAAGTTTTTACAACAATTTAGAGATTGGCTAGATTTGTCAGAAGATCCCACACTACCATTGAAGTAATTGTTAACACAGTTGAAATTTTGGTAGACAGTGGAGCCACTAGTTGAAGGCTCGGATGAATTGCACTCATTTTTGATCTCTGAAAAGTGTCCAATTAATTTGATGGGGAGAGATTTGCTTTGCAAACTTCATGCATCTATTCATTTCACTCCGGATGGGTTGTATTTAAATATTCCAGAGGACAAGGCCGTGCAGGCAATGCAGTTTTTACAATCAACAGTTGATCAATTGTACTGCTGGACATTGCCAAATTTTCAGATGAGGGACACATTCACTGTGTCTAATATTCAGAAAATCGCAAAGATATCACCAACTTGTGCTACATTGATGTCTGCTATGAGGCCTCTCTTACGTTGTGAATGCACAGCTGCTTTTAACCCTTCAGAAGAATTAATTCAATTGGCTGGTATCCATTTAGACAAAAAAGAAAAATTAGAATGCGAGCAAATTGTGTTTATAGGCCCAGAGAGGAGCGCTCTGCCAATGCTGCTGACGGAGAGACAAAGTGAATTATTTGATGATAACGATTCTTGTCCTCACATTGCAGTGGCAGTCACACCTGGACATGAGGCTAGGGAACTTGGGAACATGGTGGCTCGGTGCCAGACATTGAGAGCCAGTAATGAGGGCTCTCCATCACAAATGGTAACTACATTAGGATATGATTTGTATATGATCAACATGCCAGCAGGCATTGAGTTACCGGACAGCACCTTTATCGTGCAGCAGCTTCCCCTGGAGACAGAATATGGACCTCCGTCAGAACTCGTTGAGGTTCCACCTATTTTGTGGGCTAGACATAAAAAATATGTGGGTTTTGTAAATTCGGCTCCGCCTCACCGAGTGACGCTTAAGGCTAATGCTAAGCTACCTATGATTCGCCAGTACAGCCTCCCCCCCCCAAAGCAATTGCAGGAATTGAAGGAGTGATCCAGTCTCTGTTGGATCAGGATGTGCTTGTTTACACAAACAGCCCGTGTAACACGCCCATTTTGCCAATTCCTAAGCCTGGTAGAACAGACGAATGGCGCTTCGTGCAAGATTTGCAAGCAATTAACAACATTGTGGTTCCAATGACTCCATTAGTCCCTGACACCAACTCCATCTTAGCCTCATTACCAGCCAACTCAACGCACTACACAGTCATTGATCTATGTTCAGCTTTCTTTTCCATTCCACTGCATCCAGACAGCCAGTATCTGTTTGCGTTTACTTTTAAAGGTCGACAGCTGACCTGACGAAGGCTAGTCCAGCGGTACTCCCAATCCCCGAGCGTGTACGCAGCAGCGGTGAGACGCGATCTGGAAGATCTCGATCTGCCAGGAGGATCAAGCCTCCTTCAATATGCAGATGACCTTTTGGTGGCATCTCCATCATTAGACGCGTGTCGCTCCGACTCCATCTTGCTGCTCAAAAGACTGGCGGAGTGTGGCCACAGGGCGTCACTCACCAAACTGCAGTTCTGCCTGCCTGAGGTCACGGATCTGACATGTGTTGAAGAACGGCCAGCGGCTGTTGTCGCCAGAAAGAGTGAGACTGTTGGTGGACATGCCTCCTCCGAGGACTAAGAAAGAAATGCATTCATTCATTGGGATGGCTAATTATTGCAGACACTGGGTTTCTGAGTATGCAGCTTTGGACTCTGTTTTGCGAGCCGCTATATTGCAATCGGCTCCATCCATTGTGGAATGGACTGAAGCTATGTTAAAAGCTTTCCAGGATGTGAAACACGCGTTGTTACAGGCCCCAGCATTGGGCCTGCCGGACTACAACTTGCCGTTCCATCTACACGTGCATGAAAAGGAGAGCTTTACTACCGGTATCCTGGTGCAGAAACATGGCTCACATTACCGTCCTGTTGCGTACTATTCGGCTCGATTGGGCCCCGTGGTGTTGGGCATGCCAGGTTGTTTGAGAGCTGTGGCCTCTGTAGCTGTGATGATTGATAAAATAAGAACCCATAGTACTGGCTCATGACTGTGTAGTCCACGTTCCACATGCAGTTTTACACATTTTGAACACCGCATCAACACAACACATGACAGCAGCACGTCGCTCAGGTTATGATGCTATCATTCTGTCCAGCCCGCACATTACACTAAAACGCTCAGAACCACTAAATCCAGCCACTCTCCTCCCACTGATCGAAACCGATGACGATCATAACTGCGATACCGTTATTGCAACATGTTCCTCTCCAAGGCCAGACCTCCAGCAGACACCAATCCCAAATTCAGATGTAATTTACTCCACTGATGGCTCTGTTAGCAGACCATCTGACGTTACACGGTTGGTTCGCTATGCCATACTTAAATATTGATTTACTGAAATATAATGATCATACAAAAACGATAGAATCTGTTAATGTTATGTTTAGCTTGAGTTTCTATCCGTTAAGTTTTAAAGCCAAGTAGAATAACAAAGGATAGTTTAACATTGATTGATAATATTTTCATTAAAGTAATTGATGGGAAGATAAAAAGTGGACTGTTAGTGACTGATGTAAGTGATTATTTGCCTGTTTTTACAGTGTTGGAGATTAACAATAGATCCAAATTAAGAACAAAGAAACAGAACGATTTGATGAGAATAAAATCACCAGAGGTAATTATAGCTTTTAAGACAGAACTCTTGAATTATGACTGGCAAGAAGTTTATGTAGATTATATTAATGAATCATATGAAGCATTTTTAGCGACATTCTTGACAATTTATGACCGACATTGTCCAGTGAAAGAGTATATCACACAAAATTCCTGGGAGTGATTATAGATCAGAAACTTTGTTGGAATCCACATATAGAGTACATGAAACGGAAATTATCCAAATCCATCGCTATTCTTTACAAAACAAAGGATCTGTTGAATAAGAAGTGTTTGTATATATTGTATTGCTCACTTATAATGCCATATATGTCATATTGTGTTGAGGTTTGGGGAAATGTATATAAAACAAATATAGACCCTATAATTAAAATCCAGAAAAGAGTTATTAGAATAATACATAAAGCTTCTTACCGTGAAACTACAAATCCATTATTCATAAAGTCAGGTATCTTAAAAAGTTGGGATATTGTGCATGTAAAGATATTAGAAATACTTTTTCGAGTTAGGAATAAAAGCCTTCCTGTTAGTATTCAAAAAACATTTAAATTAAGAGAAGGACATTATAATTTAAGAGGGTTGTGTATTTTTGAAACAGGTAAAGTGAGAAACAATGTTAAATATAGTCTCAGTTTTGAGAGTTAAATTATGGAACAGGATTAGTGATGAGTTGACATTTTATAGCTCTCTGTTGAGCTTCAAAAAAAAGCCTTGAAATGTAAAATAATTAAGGATTACAGTGTAAAATGATTAAAATGTGAAATAAGTAAGGATTACAATTTAGAGTAAATTTTATTTTTTCTTTCCTTTGTAATGCTGATATTCTGGTTAATTTATTGATTGTATAGGAGAGCAACAATAAGCCTTGGGGCTTCAGCCTATTCCTTTTTTCAGTCTTTGAGTATATGAACGTTGTTGTGTGAAATGGATACAGTGTTGGTTTATATTCACACAGATTGTAAAGTTTTGTTCTTTTTGATGTATGACCGAAACAAAACTATTAATTAATTCATTCATTCATTCATTCATAGTGAATGACTGAGAAGTGATTAATAAAAACATATTGATTTCTGTTAAGAACAGAGTTTCTGAGCCACTTATAAACATTACCATGAAGGCCATATCTGTCCTCGTTCTCTCCTACATGGGCTAGCACATGTGGCACATGGACCTGCACATGTAGGAAGAGGGGGGATGAATGAGGTAATTGGTTCACAATGGTTTGTGCCAGGCATCACACAGGTCTCACAAACACTTGTAGAAAGGTGCACGACATGCCAACAAACCAGGAGAAAGAACAGTTCGATAAAACATGACCATCTACCGTCACCATCGGGCCCTTTTGTAAATATACAGATCGATTTTGTACATATGCCAAATTCAAAAGTTTTCAAATACTTGTTGACAACAACAGGTCTGAAATGGACTGACGAATTGTGTTGTACTCCATTCGCAGTACACCAAGTGCTACGACAGGGCGAAGCCCACACGAGGTGCTCATGGGAAGAGCAAGGTCAACAGGGTCAAGTCCCCCGTTGACACCACATAAAACTTTGCTGCTTTGGACTGAGGAATCCCTGGTTGATTATGTTAAAGCACTAACCAAAGTTTTAAGAAGGTATCAATTACAGGTGGCAGAACGGCTCCCAAAACCCTCGGACGAGAGAAATGTACCCTTTTCAAAGTTGGTGATAAAGTACTAATTAAGTCCTTGGACAAGGTGTGTTCTCTGTTTGTTTCCTAGGTGGAAAGGCCCATACCAGGTACTGTTGGTGACCAGAACAGCAGTAAAGGTCGAAGGCAGAGCGGAATAGGTGCATGCTACAAGGTGCAGAGCAGCACCTCCGGCTGCTGCAGAGGTAATGCAGGGAGATGGCACGTGACAAGACGGTCACTCCTTCTCCTCTTACTGCTGAGTGGGCTCGGTCAGGGGAACGAGCAACCTAGTCCGAGGACATCGGAGCATGGGGGACCTCGTGTTCCAGGCGCCGAGCGGAGCTTTGAGCTCGGTAGAACAACGAGCAATCCAGTGCTTGCAACCGTTGTGAGTATGGCTGAGCCACCACCCGACACTTTGTTACACACCGGAGTGGTGGACGAAAAGGAGGGGAGCGATACAGAGAAACTGAATAAACACAAACTCATTGCTCTTCCCCGACAGAAAAGAAACAGAGCATCGATCACCTTTGACTGTCCAAGCGACAGATGTGAACCAGGTAAGTGTTTTTTGGCCCCCAGAGTTATACAGGAGGTAAATGGTGGTGGGCGACGGAGGATGGGCGACAGGTGGAGACAGAGAGGGGGAGCCCAGGACGGTCACGAGTAAAGTCCACCTCTCTCTCCCCGGGGTCCAGGCCTCTTGAAATGTGGTGTTTTACAAAACAACAGCTCAAGCTCCACCCAGTTTGTTATGACTGGGACGCGAGCTATCAAGAGGTCAAAGGTCACGTAGTGGGCTGTTACCTCACTGTTCTGAGAGAAGATATACGAGACTATCTCTTCCAACCAACAGGTTTTGAATCCACTAACAACATAGGTGAACAAGAAGAACTAATTACAGGAAAAACGTCCCTTAGAGACCAGAGACCAGAGACCACTCCAACAGGAAACAAACACGGCCATTAGCTTAATGATTGATTACGCAAGAGAGAGAAATCTTAGTAACTGCTGGTTGTGTCAAAATATGCCTTCTTCCATGCATGCTCCAATGTTTAATCCAATCCCATTTACAAAAGCTGATTATAAGGTGCTTAATTGGAATGATTTAGCATCCAGGATGGAAAAAGAAGCAGACTCCTGTTACACTCCAACTTATCCAATGGAGCCCGCTCAGTCACCACTCAACAAAAATCTCGCTGATTATGTCACCAAACTAGTAAATGAAAGATATCTACCAATTGGATTTAATTACTAGGTTCTGTTCCATATTGCACACATTGAGGCGTACATAAAAGTCAGCTTTGAGTACAGAGTCCAAATTATTCTTGTCCAAACTAATTGTTCAAACCCTCCAGGAGGTCAGGTGTGTGTACCTCAGCCACACACCGCCACTGCTTTAGTCGAAGCATTAGTGTACATACAACCATGGTTTGGCACGAGAAACGTAGGATCAATTAAGATAAGAACACGCGATTGCAACACACCGTTACAGGAACAACCAACACCCGTACGAGATGCTCAACATATCTGCCCCCAGTGGCCATTCATGAGTTACAGAATGTTTCTCTTTGCTGTCGAGGAGTAGGAACAGGTCATGATGAGCTAGGAGACAGTAGTTGTCATAATGTGGTGAACGTCACTCTAAAACAATCCGCGCTACCTGAGAGAGTGTTTCTAGTGTGTGGTGACAGAGCCTACCGCTGGGTACCAGAAGAGTTCCCCCATGGAGTCTGCTACTTAGCATATTTGATTCCCCTAATTCGAGAAGTAGAGTCCAAGGAAATAGCTTCTTTGTACACCCCATTACATAGGCATAAACAAGGAATTTCCACCGGTCAGAAAATAGCCAGCATCTTCCTACCCTGGTATGGTATTTATGTCAGCCAGCAGGAGCTTGCCTCCTTGTCCAAAGTCTTAGAGAGTCACCTCAACGCTTCCAGTAGGGCAATGTTGGCCGAACACAAAGAACTACAAGAGGTCAAGACGGTGGCTTTACAGAACCGCATGGCACTTGATATGCTGCTGGCAGCTCAAGGTGGAACATGTAAGCTCATAGGCACCGAGTGTTGTTCCTACATTTCTGACGCCACCACCGATGTAATGAATATGGCACATGACACCGCCTTAGGTATCAAAGAATTACATCTTGAACACGGTTTTAATATTGGAGATTTTTCAGGGCTGTTTGGTTCTTGGGGTTCAGGGCCGGTCAGATTCCTAGCTACTCTGGTGGCGACCATTATCCTTCTCCTCCTCCTCTTCACATGTTTAGGGGCAATAATCAGAGTTGTTGTCCAGAAAACTGCTAGAACCGTGGTACAAGCCCCCCAGGTCCGTATCAGTGTGGGAGGCCAAGCTCTCCATCATGTAGAGACCATGCATTATGATAATGAGGAGTTTGAAGATTGGGTTCAGCGTTTGGGGTTAGAAGACCTTAGTCTGGAGGAGGAGGGAGAAGAGGAGGGGGAAACAGAGGATCTGTAATCTCACATTTCTCCAACTGTGATCAGGCAGTCAGACAAGCTGCCATCTGTTTTATTTTTCATGTTTGTGTTTAAATTGATATTTGATTTTGCCAGCAAGGAAGACACCCACGTCACTGTGCATCGTATGTCTTGAGATCTTCTCCACAGTGATGGCTCTGTGGTGCGTAAAGCACCTGAGCTGAAGAAGAAGACATAATCAGTTAGAAATAATCATTTAAAAAAAAAAAAAAAAAAAGTGTGTTAATCTAATATAATCACCTTATTCATTATTTGACCAGTGGTATTGATTCCTATGATTCTGTTTGTTAAAATCAAAGCAATATTACAACATATTATTATGTCATGAAACACACACACATACAGTACTTATCTTGCAGTACTAAAACATACATGTCACATTAACTCACACATCTCAGTACACACTCACAACACTTTCTATAAAGATACTGCATACACATTACACTCATCACATGGATGACAGTAAACACGGAGAATGAGTTGGATCTGTTACTCTCTCAAGGTTTAATTGTTTAATGTTTTCAACTTTTCAGGTAGTGAATTTTATAATAATCAAGGTATCCTGATATCAAAGGTTGTAGGGATTAATAGTAAAAGTGTTTACTCTTTAAGATGAACTTCGATCCTACATGAATGATTTAGAAAACTGAATGATTTGGGGAGGGGGGGTCCGAGCTGCGTTGATGGTGTCCGAAAGGAGGGTGAAACTGCATCCTGCTTCCGGGTACCTCTGTGGGTAAGGATATCCCCATCTCAAAGGGTAAAAATGAAATGATTTATGATTTATGATTTATGATTTATGATGTACTTCTTTACTTCAATTTTGTTCCATTTATTTCTTGTTCTATGATCTATCTTGTTTAAGAATGAAGATTGACTTTATATTAAGTTTAAAATTTAGTGTGTGATGTCATTTAATCAAGTGTGTTGGATTATATTTGAAACTTAATCAGGTAAATCACCCTACATCACCCTGAAGATAATCGGGTTGACGGATCGGACAATGTGGGTTTTCCCTCCTTCGTCATCTGAGGTTTTACCTTTGTCCTGTCCAGATAGAGCAGTTAGCGCATCTGGTCTTTTTGCTCAATCTCCTGTAAAACGGAGGCAGAGTTTTTGGCCTTTTGTCAGTAGAGGCATTTGACCTGCGACCTCTGTCAGAGCTCTCTAAACCTTTACAGGGTTTTGGAGGTCTACAGGTGATTTTCCTGGGTAGGCCTTAATGGGCTTGAGGATGGAACTCATAGGTCATTGCTAGAGGTTAAGGGTGAGCCTTTTGATAATTATGTATGATTCATGTTTTATTATCATCATTATATGCAATTAAAATAATACTTAACAAATGCCTAAAGGGAAGGGTTTTCGATTTGAATTAAATTCATCATATGTTTGTATGTTATTCCACTTGTTCCATCTGACATTTAGCATAAATATCATGTTATGTTACTGTTTTGGATTTTGACTGTTTAAATTAGGCATTACTGCGTGAAGTGGATCAACCGTGACAATGCTCTGGTGCTCAATTGTCAAATTAATAGGACACACTGGGGGGTAATTAGTGTTGATCTGTCGATCAAAAAGGAGGGGTTGTGATGGAATTTTCTACTCTTCCTCTCTCTCCTTGGTCGAGAGGTCAGAGTGTCCCTCTGTTGACATTATTGGGTTGGAGTACTGTCTAGGAGCTCCACCATTATCTGTACAGCTGTGTCTGTAGTAGGGACCATGGAGCCAGTCGCTGTGGCAACCAGGGTCAGAGATGCCAGAGGAACCGAGTAAGTCAAAACATGATAAGGGGTAAAACACTGAGCATCAGGGGGAAAGGGCAGAGTTGTGAGACCTTCACGCAGAGAGCACATCAATGGTGGAGACCTGACAATTGCTCCTTGATCAAGCTTCAATAAACCTTCTGTGTAAGACATCAGCAGCTTCGGGGCCTCTTCCTTCCTGTTGACTGACTTAACCTGAGTATTCAGAAATTCCACAACAGGCATGAATTAACACTTGTTAAATATCTCCACATCCGCGTCTTGAAAGTTCTGTTAAAGCGCTCCACCACACTAGCCTTAGTTTCGTTCGATGTCGAAAAATGTTTGATTTCATACTGGCTCAATACCTGTTGAAACTGTTTATTATAAAACTCAGTGCCTTTGTCCGTTTGGATCCTTGAGGGCACCCGGCCCTGGCTCAGGATGCTTTTAAAAGCATTTGTGAAAACCCCCGCTGATTTGTTTTTAAGACACCTGACCCACGCAAATTTAGAAAATACATCAATACACGTTAACAAGTATCGTACGTTGTCGTTTTCAATAGAATATTCACTCATATCAACTAGATCAATCTGGAACTGTTTGTCGATGCCACTAACCAAAACCCTATTCATAGGAACATTTTGAGCCGCCTTGGCGTGTAGCGTATACACATCTTGTCCCAATAAAAAGCGTTTAACATCAGGTAGCGCTGGCGTCACCAATGTACAATCCCCGACCGCTTTGCGAAGTTTATACACACTACCAAGACCCTCAGGATGAGCGGGGTCATAATAAATCTCTTTCAATGTGTTCTCCATGCTGTAAATGAATCGTAAATGACAACATAGTGTTTGTTACACAACCTTTTTATTAGATTCTCTGATCATAACAAAAACATCTTCACACATCAAACATCATTGGCTATCAAAATAAGAAGAAAGAAAAAAAGGGTAAACAGATGGTATCAAAACAGAACGGTATCAAAAATAACCACTGATATGTTCCTCTATGGTGAGTCCTCCAAGCCATACAATATATTCATAGTTGAAGAGTGTCTCATGATCATGCACGGGGTCGATGTCCAGATTTTCTTTTATGTGCGAGAATTCTTCATAAAGTTCCAGCGCCGTGATTTCGGCTGCACCGACAAGTTTCTCCACTGAATGCTCGCTATATGTAATTTCCATCAATAGGTACTGTAGTGCAATTCCCAGGCTGGGGTAGAACACTATATCGCATATTTCAGCATAATAACTGTCCAAGACTTCGTAGTGATTGAATAAGCAGGAGTGTTGGAGCTGACTCGGGTGGTCAATTTCACAGCCATTGCACTGTTTTTTTGCCGCTTCCCATGCAACAGCCTTGAAACGTCGTCTCAAAAATTCTTTAATGAGGTCCAGACCATTTTGTGTTAGGCGCGGTTCCTCACGTGGCACCAGCGGGGATATCGCAGGTGGCGAAATAGGCCGATCCACCGCCTGCTCCCCATCTGGAGCAACCATGTATAGCGTATCATCTTGTGTTCCAGTCAGGTCTATCACAGCATCATCATCATCATCATCATCATCATCATCATCATCAGCATCATCATCATCATCATCATCATCATCATCATCATCATCATCATTTTGAGTTCCGGTCAGGTCTATCACAGCATCATCATCATCATCATCATCATCATCTTGAGTTCCGGTCAGGTCTACCACATTCGAGGGGGCCGGCAGGAAACCTCCTGAAATTCCATCTTGCGTCTCCTCATCGATCCATGGGCACAGTTTGTCCTCTAAAACACAACCAAATTTGTATTAAAAACAATGGAAAAAAATAAAATAAAATAAAACACACACACACACACACAGTCTATAATGTGTCGGAAATCACACACATAACCTACCACTTTTCAGTAGTCGAAATGTCTGATGATTTTCGGTCTACACATGGCAGGAAGGAGACCAGTTTGCGAGCCAGTCGGTAAATCATCAAAAACAAGGCGTTTTCTAACACCCTCATAAGCAGTGATGATTCTGTCTCTTTTGATAGCTTCGTCAACTTCACTAAACATCCTTTGCATAGTCCGCCAGTCGCACCACTGAATAAAGAAGACAGTTTTAAACCACGAGTCACACTCATGACGTGTGAGAGGGTAAGGGTGTAAACGCCATTCTTCACGGCCTCGGGCCGCTATCACGCTCTCCCTATCTACACAAACACTGAGGAAAATAAACTCCTCTGAGGGTCTAAAGAAACGATCCGCTTCAACCCTATATATCTCCGGACCCGTAGCGCTGTTCCACTGCGACACATAAAGTATCTCAGGAAAACCAGTGATCAAGGTCTCGGCAGACAACAGAGCGAAACAGTTTCCAATCTTTCACAGACAAAGAGTCGCTCCATGTTTCACCCTCCGCATCGCATGCCCGAGTCCGTATAGAAAACGTAACTCTGCCATCATAATATCTCACATTATACACATACCCGTTAACCCCCTCGAATTCTATCTTTAACTCTGGCGAGCCCCATCCACAGCCTCATCTGATATAGCACTGGTACACATACCTAAAGCCGCGACGGTACTAGCGAGATCATCACATCTGTCGGAAGCCATGACTATAAGGAGTCTCTCTGGTGTTTCTAGACAAAAAAACGAGTGGTAAAATAAAATTCAGTGGACCAGTGACTATATACACCGTAAGTCCAGGTAAACACGCCCACATGCCCGAGCAGAGGGGGGGGGGTGTACGCACTAGGGGTACGAGCACGTGCAGGACCACACTCACGTCATATAACGGGGGGGTGACACACTGACAGCTGCAACAACAACACCACGATCAAACACTTCCGCATTTTTATTGTCGCCTCCTATCAATGACCTTTTTGGCCATCACATCCAGATACATTCCAAATACCTACGCATTGTTATTGCACCTCAATCAAACCATTTTTTAACCCTAACCCTTTTTTATTGCCCAACCCTGTTATCACTACCACATTTTTATTGCCCCAATAGGGAGGGTGGAGGGGTGGACACGTGCTCGTGCTCGTGCACAAGCACGCGCAAACGCACACACATGCACTCACGTGCACGCGCATTTTCACATGCACGCGCAAAGTCACCATACTATTACTACTGATGGGAGATGTTAGGGGGTTAGAGAGAGGAAGAGTTGATAAGAGACATGGGCAGAATCACTCTGCCACCATGTCACCTTGGAGAGGAGGGAGAGTGGATGGATGTCTTGGTGTAGAATTAAACCGGATCACCCGGAGTAAAACCACACAGACACGGGGAAAATCACTCAACCACCATCTCACCTTGGAGAATGGATGGATGTCTTTGCGTAGAAGGAAACCGGATCACCCGGAATAAACCCATAAGTGAGGGGGTGTAAAGGGGTGGGACGGTGTTTGGTAGGAAGGGGGATGGGGATAGGGGAAGGGTGAGGAGGAGATAAGGGATGTTACTCCCCTCTCTTCTCCCTATCCTTCCTCTCCTTCTCTTGTCTTTCCAGTTCCTTCTTTTCTCTCTTCTCCTGTTGCTCCTCTGTCTTCTGTCTCTCCTGCTCCTTCTTCCTCTCCTTCTTCAGGATTTTTTCGACCAACTTCTTGTCCTTCTTCTTGTCCTTGTCCGTTTTCATAGCGAGCACCTGGAGGTCGATGCTTCGCTCGATAAGGAACTTGACGTCGTCCTCCGATTGGCTCAGTTTGTTGCGCCAATCCTCCTCGGTTTGTCTGCTCTGTTGTTGCAGCTCCTGCGCTTTCTTCAAGCTCTCGTCCTTTGCAGCCAACTGTACTTCCAGAGCGGTGAGTTTAATGCTCCACTCTGCCTCGCTCTGGATGAGAGCCTTCTTTTCCGTTGTTATTGCGGTGATCACCTGGTTCACCTCCATGACGAAGGCCTCCTGCACAGATTTGAGCTCTGCGACTGCCTCTTCCTGCCTCACAAGCCAACGATTTTCCCAGTCGGCGTTCACGGCCATCAGATTACTCTCGCTCACCTCTTGCCAAAGAGCGTTGTCCTGGTTGAGCTTGGCACTCCAGTGTTGTTCGACTGAGAGGCCGTTGTTGTGTTCTTCAGCAAGACGTTGCTGAAGAAAGCCGATGGTTTCATCCTTCTCCTTGCTCTTGGCTTTGACGTCAGTCAGCTGTTCCTTGCAAAAGGCTCTCTCAGACTGTAGAGCCTTCAGGATTTTAACATTCTGTAGAATTGGAAATTGTACTTAGTACTGTAACTATCAATTTCCAGTCTAGTGCACCTTATACACAGGTAAGTGTCCAGAATAAACGGGACGAGAGGCTGGCAGTTCAAAGAATATATATAATTTATTTATACAATTTGCATTTTAAAAACATTCTAAAAAAAGGAAAGGCAACTTAGAGCTGCACAATGCAACCTTGAATAGGTACGGTGGACCGGGCACTGCACAATCACTTGATCTAGATAGCAAAATACACAGGAATCTGTCAATGGCTACAGTAAACTTTCGGACCCAACCACACAGTTAAACACAAATATGATTCCTTAAGGGAAAATGTCACTGCACACTCTCAAGAACCACAAATCGTATATATATATTCCACCCAGGAACTGATAGGTGGATGACACTGCAACCAACGTCAGGTTATGATTACACCAGAAGGGGTCTCTAAGTTTATCTGGAGCCTTATAACTTCCACCTGGTTCTGCTATGACTCTAAGATTTCACACGCCATAAGAATTATTGCACTACACCCATCAACGCTATTGCACTATTCCCAGTGATAATAAAAATAATAATACTAAAAATAAACAAAGAAAACAAGAAAGAAAATAAAAAGGCCCGTTACTCTAAACAATGTGGGAAAAAACAGTGACAGTCAATACCACACATGAAGACAGTCCTATAACAATAAACATACAATTAGACAACAATACATTAATTCATACACATTTTAAAAACCATGTGTTCATAATTATAAAACCAATATGCCGTACCTTTAATTCATTAAGGTTACACTCGGACCTGCAGCGTGCTTACTGTTGGGACGACCAACACTAAAAGGGAAACAGGACATGCATTTAAACACCTCACAATTACATTATAGTGTGGCCGTTTAATAAATATCAAAGTGCACAACTTACAATAATAATCCCCGTTCACAAAAACGGCTGCAAGCAGATAGATGGAAGCACAATGACAGTCTGCCTATACGACAACCAGTCTTCCTTCAAACTCTGTATAAGGATAAATACATTTCAATCAGGAGAGACTTGTATGAATTGAAAATGATTTATTACAAAGTGCACAAAGATATGAATAGTTAAAAGTCTTTGGCGATTTAGACCCGACATGACATCGTAAGGGGGGAAGTGATGCCATAGTAGATTAGAAATATTCCCCCAAAGAAAAGGGAATAAATATAGATTTATTGCCTGTGATATAACAATGAAACAGCTCACGCTGTCTTACCTTACTGCATCTGTGAAATCAAAACAGAGATAAAATTAATTACATTATACTTAAACATGAATACTCACATGTTAAATGTATAACCCGACATATAAGATCAGACCAGTGTGATAAGTGCAAGAGTGGGGTGAGATAGACCGGTGCAATAGTGAGGTCACGAGGACAAGTGTGATAAGTGGAGTCCTGATAGACGTGCAGAGTGTGGGACCCGATGAATGATGAAGACCATTACCCTATGATGATGTCGAATCTGACCAGTGTAATGCGAAGGCCACAGCGGACCATGATAATGCGAAGGCCACAGCGGACCAGGGTGATTCGAAGGCCACAGCGGACCAGGGTGATGCGAAGGCCACAGCGGACCAGGGTGATGCGAAGGTCACAGCGGACCAGGGTGATGCGAAGGCCACAGCGGACCAGGGTGATGCGAAGGTCACAGCGGACCAGGGTGATGCGAAGGCCACAGCGGACCAGGGTGATGCGAAGGCCACAGCGGACCAGGGTGATGCGAAGGCCACAGCGGACCATGATAATGCGAAGGCCACAGCGGACCAGGGTGATGCGAAGGCCACAGCGGACCAGGGTGATGCGAAGGCCACAGCGGACAAGGGTGATGCGAAGGCCACAGCGGACCAGGGTGATGCGAAGGCCACAGCGGACCATGGTAATTCGAAGGCCACAGCGGACCATGGTAATTTGAAGGTCACAGCGGACCAGGTAAGTCGAAGGTCAAGAAGACCAATGTATGTATGGATTACTCAGACCAATGATGATCTAGGTCAGATACCAATATAAACAAGGGAACCCAATGTGAATAGACCCATAGACCAAGCAAGAGTGTGGTTAATAAAAAACAGTGCACTAGTAGAATTATTTAAACCAGTGCCTAAGGTTGAGTCAGGAATACTAGTGTAACGTGTCATATGATACGATGAAATAAGTGGATCAAAAGAAGCAGAATATGATAATAACCACCATCACCAGTTATATGCATGACTTACCAGAGTCAGGGTTTTAAAGATTTTTGATTAGCGAGGATAGTGTTGACATCGGGGCAAACGTAAGATGTATAAGCAGACGAAGACCATCGCCCCAATTTTTTCAGTGTAGTAGATGAAAAGCCTTGGTTTGTGGCAGATGTAGCCGCCCCTATTCTAAAAGAATGCCCTGAATAATGCTGAGTGGATATTTTAAAGTTGAAACAGCTAACCCCTTCCTCATATACGTTTTAACTGACGCCATATATTGGGACATTTGGCTCTGATTTAAAAGAGAGCTAGGACTTGGAGAGGGGGCACTGATACTGGTACTGGGCTGCGTCTGGACAGATGCTCCTGAAAATCTGAAATTTGAAACGGGATAGTGAATCAGCTAGCAGGTTGAAATGACCAGGCACGTGACGGGCTGTGATGAAGAAATTGTAAATGACAGAGGACCATGTGATGCTTCTCATGTAAGGCATGATATCTTTAGAGGAGGAGCGCCCTCTGTTGATAATGCCGACAACTGCGATATTGTCGCACAGAACGGTGATGCGTTTGCGTTTCCAGTGCTTGCCCCAGACATGGCACGCTACAGCGACTGGATAGATCTCATGTAGAGCTGTAGACGACTCGACCTGGAAAAAGAGGGAGGCCAGTGGCTTACAAACCACTGGCCTTGAAAGAATCCCCCAAAACCCACGGATGGCGCTGCATCCGTGAAGAAGTTTAGTGAGTCGGAGGAGTGCAACAACTCGTCATAGAAGAATGTTACGCCATTCCACTGATCAAGCAGGAAAGACCAGAACTGTAGGTCAGAGCGGCACCCTTCATCTAGGGAGATGAGATCGAGCAAATGGGGAACAGAATGCGCCATGACTAAAAGTCTGGAAATGAAAGAGCGCCCTTGCGGGATGACGCGCATGGCGAAGTTCAGATGACCGAGGAGGGCTGTAGGTCAGAGCGGCTCTGAATGGAACTGACGCAAAGCATGATGAATTAAGACATTTGCAAAATAAAACAATTAATATTTAGTAAACAAAAGAACGCATCATTGAGCAATTAGTCAAATGCTATGAATTGCTTGTAATGATCTGAATTAATTAATCTGAACAGATGACCTGATGATTTAAGCGGTAAGCTGTGACCGGAAACAGATAAAATAGAGGGAGGATTAGCAGCACTGCAGCCGCTACACTGAACACCACCACCAGTTATATGCATGAGAGGATCTGAGAACGCACATTAGAGAGGCTAGCATTTGCTGTCGTTACTGTGACAGGTCACGATG
Organism: Sebastolobus alascanus; assembly: GCA_916701645.2. Lineage (NCBI taxonomy): Eukaryota > Metazoa > Chordata > Actinopteri > Perciformes > Sebastidae > Sebastolobus > Sebastolobus alascanus. The sequence goes on from CAKAOJ020000315.1 coordinate 156,685, forward strand.
ACTTTGTGTGCAGATGACCGCGTGATGCTTCATTCAATCTGACGAGTGTACTATCGGGGGCGGCTGTGGCTCAGAGGGTAGAGCAGGTCGTCCACCAATCAGAAGGTCGGTGGTTCGATCCCCGGCTGCTCCGGGTCACATGTCGATGTGTCCTTGAGCAAGACACTTAACCCCAAATTGCTCCCGAAGGCGGTGTGTGAATGAGTATTTAGATTACATCCTGATGGGCAAAGGTGGCACCTTAGCAGCCTCTACCATCAGTGTATGAATGTGTGTGTGAATGGGTGAAAGCTGACATGTAGTGTAAAGCGCTTTGAGTGGTCGGTAGACTAGAAAAGCGCTATATAAATGCAAGTCCATTTACCATTTACCATATCGGGATGCCACGATTGATGGTCACATGATCTAATGCGATAGTGTTCCGATGAAGGCCCAGACAGGAGCTCCCGAGTCAATATGATGCTGAGTAGAGGGAGGCTAGTGCTGAGAACCATGCTGTGATATATTCCCTCCAAAACAACCCACGGATGACGTGTCCGTGGGAACTGAATCAGAGGAATTGCTTGCCACGCGGCCACCATGCGTCCAGTGCGTTCCCGGCATCACGCAAGAGTTCACCCAGATCTGGGGTCTCGAGTCCCATGTGAATCAAGTCGATGTTACCATGTTTATTTATTTATAATAATTATTGTTTATTATTTAATACATTTAACGTTCAAACCGATCATTCAGCTGCTTATATTATTGGTGACTACTGCTTGATAAGCTGCACTGCACGAGGTACATAACTCTGCATGTGGTGAATGTACACCATGTGGCATTTAGAGCCATAATGAGGTATAGAATCCAGTTATATCGCAGACGCTGAATTACAATATGCTGAAGGTTATTATGGAATTCTTTCCCCATGATGCCACTGCCACTTTAAGTCCTATACACTGGACTTGAAGGAACGTACGAGTGCCACGAGATGAAAACAGCAATGAGATGCCGTATGAGAACTTGCAGTGCTTATTACCACAATACACATAGTACAAGTTCCACATAAATTATGATGCTTATGAATTCTGCAGAGTGATATTTGAGGGTTAAGACGGCCTGATGTTGTCTGAGAATACCCATGCAACCCGAGAGTTGCTATATGTCACTTTAAGCACAGAAGGCTGCTTTGGTCCAAAGTCTGTTACCCTGTGCGCTATGAAATTACAGCCTACCGCTATTACCGCATTTACGGTAATAGGTCCGTGTAGTATTGATGCGCCGAGAGAATGAAACATGTTTACAGTGGACAATCGCCTCGAAAACTAGTTAAAGGCAGCTGATGATATACAAGTATTGGATCCGAGTGAGAACCCTGTTTGGATGTAACCGCTGAACTTTTATGGGATTGATTGATCAGATGATTTTGAGGAATCTGGAAATGTTTTATCTCAGTCTGATGCGGAGCGGTTTGATCATGACACATTGATATCGGAGCTTCCAAGACGTAGGACAGCGTTTCCTCAAAGGCGATATTTTCTCGCCTCGTGCCAGGTAAATGAAGCTTGTGATTCTGTGAAGCTTTACCTTTAGATGAAGAGCGGCTTGAGGTGGAATGAATGTAGCGACGAGGCGGCTGCGAGGAGGAAGCCAGACGCTGATGAAGACGCTGATGAAGACGTGAGTCTGGGCAATATGAGGCTGAAGCGAGCGTAATGTTTGCTGGAATTACCCGGAGACTGCGAGTGCGATCGTTTGTAGCCTGGAGTAGCAGAAGAGGCTGCCTGAGCAGTGAAACAAGAGGGAGAAGAAACTCCTCTACTGTGGATCAGACGTAGCTTGTCACTAACACCAGACTGGATAAAAAGGTAACGTGAAAAGTTTGCCGTTTGCATCGAGCCGCTCTGAATGGAACTGCCGCATCGGTGTGTGCTGAATATGACACTGAAAGTAACAGAGGGGAGACCAGTTTTTAAACTTTTGACAGCAACGATGTGATTGGTTCAGGGAGATATGGCAAGACCTGATTGGTCACTGATGTGAAACGCCCATAAGCAGCTGACATAATAATAGCCCATGAGAGAGAAACTTTGTGAATGAATGAGTGTAACCATAGTCTTCCTGACTGAACTTTCGCTTAAGCTTCCTTACAATACCAAAATAAATGAATGTCTGACTCCTCTTCCTCCTCTTCCTCCTCTTCCTCCTCCTCCTCCTCACAGAATCTACATAAATCACATTGTTGGATGCCCCATATTTTAACATTTTCTTAGTAGGAAAGTATTTGAAGATTAGTTTTAGTTGTATAATTCTAATGGAGACATCAAAAGAAGTTGTGTAAATACATGCAAATACTTTCCCCATGGGATACATTTGTCTAACAAATCTTCCCCTTTAGCCTGAATAGCTGCTGGTGCAGCAGACATGTTGCTGAGATGCATGAAATACTGATATATTTTTCTGTTTATTTTTCTCTTATTCATCCATGTTGTATTCTTAATGTAGAGGCAACATGCCATTTGTTTTGTACATAATGATAGCTTCCTTTTCCAGATCTGAGGTATAGCTGCACAGAGTTGATTATATGTAAAAAGGCCACAAACATTACCGGATACTATTTTAAGTTCATCATAAGACATGATTTCGTCCCCACTATTCAAGAGGTCATTTATAAATAATATTCCTTTATCAAACATTGATTCAATAAACACAGGCTGATCATTAATCAAAATATTTATATTGTACCACAACACACAAAAGTCTACAGCGATGCCATCAGCTCCTGGACTTTGACCTTTTTCAAAGGAATTAATGGCTTGATATAACAGCGTAATAAATCCCTCACAAGATTGTCTTTCTCTCTCCGTTAACTTTACAGTATTATCGTCTAGAGAATTGGGGTTAGTATTTTGATGCGATAAATCCTCTGGTGGACTCTGAAATGAGAACAATTTTGAAAAGTATTTGTGTTATTCCAGCAAAATTTACATTGGTTTTTCAATCATTTTATTTCTTATTATAAGTTTCAAAACATTTTTCTTTACAGTGTTTTTATACTGCATGTTTAAAAAATATTTGGTTGATCTCTCCTGATTTTCTATCCATTATATTGTATTTCTCAAATATGATACGTTAGCTTTCTCTGCATATAGTCTTTCTAACTCTTTTTCCTTGTGCTCAAGATTGTCCAGTAGAGTTTGTGACACATTTGTATTATTGTCTACCCGTCCTGCTAAATCTTCTATCTCAGCTATCAATGTTTTTTCTTTCTCCAAACGCTTTTGAATTTTTCTGGAGCTGTATTGAATGCAGTGTACTCTTAAGGTGCATTTAAAAGCATCCCATATAATTAAAGGATCCGCTGTGTCATTATTCACTACAAAGAAATCTTTTATGAATTTGTTTGTTGTATCTATAAACTCTTTATCTTTCAATAACCTCTGATTTAATTTCCAGTTTCCTGGGCCCCTATGAAACATTGTGGTACAAATGCTCAAGGTTATAAGATGAAGATCTGACCTAAATCTCTCTTTAATCTCAACTTTACTAATTTTTGGAGTCAAAGAAAATTATGTTAAGAAATAATCTATTCTGCTTGCCTGATTTCCTCGTCTCCATGTATCTCTTGTTTGCTTTGGATTCTGCAATCTCCATATGTCAATTAAATCTAGTGAGGTCATGATGCTAGAAATAGCATTATATGCTCTAGAATGGTAATTCTTAGTTTGTAAGCCTTTTCGATCCAGATCTATATCCAACACAGTGTTGAAGTCTCCTGTCATTATCACATTTTTATCATGTAGTCTTTTTTCCTGCAACACATTGAATATGTCTTGAAAGAAGAGTGAATCGTCAGAATTAGTTGCGTACAGATTTACTAATACAAATTCTAGGCTATCCACTAATATATCTTGTATAATATATCTACCTGCTTGATGTATTATTGTATCTTTGACCACAATATCTACTTCCTTTTTATACATTATCATTACACCTTTAGAATTTGAGCATCCATGTGAAAAGTATATGTTGTCTGTGGGATCTTGGTTTTAATGTTGATATTGCCTTTGAAATTAAGATTTTATACTCGGCGAGGATACAACATTTTTTTTATTGCTTCTCCATTGGAATCTGGTAATGGTAATATGGTTTAGTTTACTTATAATTTATTCATATTCCTTCACTTCTTACCTTTCAAATGAGATCAAATATATGCATATAAGCCTTATGGTTGAGGGGCAAGTACTGATTAATTTTGGGTAGCTATTTTAGGCATTTTAAACACAAATATACACCAGTTTTTAAGAGGTTATTAACATTGAGACCCATCTGATTCCATTGAAGTGGCCTAGTCTGCAGCATACACAGTAACGTATAGGCTTTAGGCCTACAATATGTTCCCGACTGTTGTCGCTGGACCTGTTTGTTCCAAAATAAAAACACAAATGTATCCTGTAATTATTTAGTAAGTACCCAAGAAACTGTGTAGTTTGCCTAATTTCCTCTTTTTCTAACCCTCCAGTGTTGGTAAGTAGAATTTTTTTTTTTTTACAGTTTCTTCATCTACTGGTACTTTTATATCCGATATATTTGTTTTACTTACTTGTGCCTTTTTACTAATATGTTTGCACTATGGAACTTGAACTATCTATCTATCCATCTATCCATCTATCCATCTATTTACAATATCACTGTTTCCCAAACAGACGCCCAGGTATATTAACGGTCAGGGGGGATAGAGAAAGAGAAAGAGAAAGAGAAAGAGAAAGAGAAAGAGAAAGAGAAAGAGAAAGAGAGAGGAGAGGTTGGGGGATGTGGAAGGAGTGTGCCATTAACGACCCATATATTTCCTTGATGGTGAGAGATTAGGGCTTTTCATCTCGGGCTCATCTACCGAATCACTATTTAACCACTTTTTTTGTTTTAACCTTAAAAATAAATTTCACAGTATGAACTGTTTCTGAATCACTTAAAGTTTTATTTTCTACAGAGAGTCCATTATACACAGCAGGGACAAGCTTCGATTGTAAAATACATCCAAACTAAAGACAGCGGGGTTAGGTTATTTTAGCGTACAGATAAAGATTCAGAAGCAGACAGCAGCCGGAGGGAGGCCAACATACCAGTAGGACCTCCATTTAATGACATTACTTTGGGATTACATTGTCCAAATGGTTTGTGTAGTTATTGCATGTCTTTCTGCTGAGTTTGGTCTCCCAGAACGTTATTATTGCTTCAGTCAGTTCCTCCCTGTTGAGTGATTTGGCTTCGCGTCGCACAAAGTCCTTCAGTGAATGCCAGACCAGCTCTCTCATGGAAATGAACCTGTTTTTTTACACATTTGTATGACAATTACACGACAGGATTGTTTTTCTGAGCTCACGAAATGAAGACTTTTTAGAGATACGTGGTTACAAGCTTAAACTCTAAAGCAGTAAAATGCTAAACTTAAAACTTAAAGTGATTCCAAATCAGTCTACACTGTAAGAATGTTTTTATTTTTGAGGTTAAAACAGTCCTCAGATAATAGTTATTATCAGATAACAGATAATAATATCCTTATACTTTACGGACGTTTTGAAAACCGGTGACGATAATGCAGTGATTATGGTTTCATGTTAAATAACCTCTCTTGGACGCTTGTATCACAAAACACCTGAAGGCCGTTCTTTCATCTACAGTATTGTGATACAAACGTCCAAGACAGAACGATAATGATTGCTGATGAAAGTTATTAAAAATGCGCTACTTTGGCTCTGAAGCAGCTGCCTCTCTGTCTGTAGTCACCTCTGATAGGCTCACTCTATGTCCCGCCCACTGCACTATCTGATTGGTTACACGTCACGAGTAATAGCCTATCAACACTGAAGCTGCTACAAAGCTGCTCCAGTGAGCGAGCGGAGCTGTGAGTTGAACGTAAGACAGCAGATATTGATGAAGTTGCAATAAACATCACAGAATGTCACAGAAATATCCACAGTAAGAGTAAAACAAACACTCAGTGTTTCCGCTGGTACCGTTTTGCTGTCACAGCAACAAAAACAATCCTAAAAGTAAAATAGTAGTTAGTGGATGTTCAGCGCTATGAGGCGGCCTATGAGAACACGACCGAGAGATGTGACCTATGACCAGATTATCTTATGTTTATAAAAATGCAGCGCAGTGAGGATAGAGACATTTCATACATCAGACGTATTGAAGCAGACCCGACCTGCTGATGCACATTCAACCCGTTCTGGACCGGTTCAGAGAGGCCAGTCTGCAGTGTAGTTCATACACTCTTTATTTTTATGGTAAAAACAAACAAAATATCAGTGATTTTTTTTTATTTTTTATTTTTTTTTATAAACACTGATATTTATTTTACAATCTGAGTTTTTCTATAATGGAGAAAAACACCTGAAAGACACTAAGCTACTGTAATAAAGTTTGCTTGGAAATAGCGGGCCGTTAGTAACCCGTTTTACCCGGTGAGAGGCTGAAAAGATGACCACCAGTCTCTGAGGACAAATTATAATCTGTCTTTATTTCATGAACTACAATAGACTATTTACAACATGTATACTGCAGGAGATCACTCTGCTATGGCTGCGTAGTACCGGGCGGCCGCTTCCCCCACCTGACTGTAAATACTGAACCACTCGTTGGGAAACAGTAAACGAATAATAAGGAAATATCCTAAACAAATAAAATGAAATAGGCCTAAATTCCACCATTTGTCCTCAGATAATAGTTATTATCAGATAACAGATAATAATATCCTATACTTTACGGAGGTTTTGAAAGCCTTCACATCAGTCACACAGTCAGTAAGACAAACAGATCTCAGTCAGATATTCACCTGCTACAAAAAGGTTTTTTTTAATCTCCTGTAAGGTTGTGTCGGAGTAAAAACACACCACCGCCTTTGCGTCTTTACGCATGTAGCATCCCGTCGAATTTCTCATATTTTGGCTGAAGCTTTCAGTAAAGTTAGGGAAATACGGACAGCGCCACTCTGCCATTGCTGACCACATTGTGGTCAAAGGGGAACTGTATGCAGGATCATAAAATCCTGGAATTAAGATTCAAGCTCTCTGCTGCCATCTTGCGTCTCTAGTTATGAAGCCCAGATACATCCACCCCCCTTTTACCGCCGCGACGTCACCATGGTAACGCGGCAGCAACCTGGCAAAATGAGATGCATCCTATCTGTATATGTGCTCAGAATCACCAACCTTGAGACTCTGGGGGTCTTGGGTCCTCCCCAGGAACATTTTGTTTCAGAGACTTTGTTTCCTGCATTCTAGTGACTTTTAAAGAATGGAAATAGTAAAATAATAAGTGCACTGCAACAAATTAATTAATTTTACTTTTAATTCTCAGAAAAGAACACTGAATAATCCGTCCCTCTGGCATGAATTTACATGAATCTCTGGCATAAAACAATATTCATCAGTTTTCATTCATTCATTCATTTTTTGCTCCTGCTTGAGTATTTCTTTCTCTTAGTTCTCTCCATTTTCTCTCCGTCTCTCACTCACTGATGGTCCTTTCATACACAACGCGACAACAGCACCACTGCACTGTGAAACCCATTTTCCAACGGCTTGCGCCACAACGGCTTTTCCCTGCGTCGAGCAGAGCCCGACTTCGGGCGCTGCGTGCAGTCGCGAGCAGCTCTCTTCCACCAGGAAACAACAAAGGTGGAGCTGTATTGTTGTCTGGATGGAAACAGTAGGTCTTATACACACACTGTACAGTGCCAGAAACAGGTTGAGATAACAAAAAGGAAAAAAAAGGTGTAAAAATGTGCAATAAATCGGGAGAAATACGGGAGATTGTGATCCCGGGAGGCAACAGGGAGAGGGCAATAAAAACAGGAGTCTCCTGGTTAAATCGTGAAGTTTGGCAAGTATGTGTGTGCTGTGTTCCAGAGAGGCAAATTCAGTAGCAGGTGCAGTGATCAGGAACTATCGCTTGTAATGAGTTATTAAAGGAGGCTAACAGAATGAGGGTGTTTTAGCATTTTTTGCAACTCAATCCAGTCACTAGGAGCAGCAAACTGAGATGAGTGACTGTTACGGCCTCTCAAACAAACAAAGGCTCTAGAGAGACTGAAGCATATGAAAGGACGCCAAGAGACAGTTATGTGAAAAGGATAACAATCGATTTATTATTAAATCAAGACAGAAGTACTTGTCAGAGATATAACTGAGCAAAAAGGTTGGAGATCCCAGTTAAATGAACAAAAGGAAGGGAAGTCGCTGAGCCAACCACGCAGTGGGCCGTCTCACCAGCTCATCCCTCGAACTCAAAAGTGTCTAACTTAAACCAAAAGTACGAAAACTTAACTACCGGTGATCTCCAGCCCAAAACAAAGTCATAAACTAAATGCTGAGAACTAAAGTCCGGATGCTCCACACCATCATCTCCCTCTTGCAGGAGAACAGCGCCCGCTCCCGCATCACTCGCATCCACAGACAGTTTGAAAGGAGGTCGAACGCAGCGCAGCAAGTACAGGAGCATTAGTCAACAAAGCCTTCACACACTCAAACGCGCTCTGGCAACTCTGCGACCAGTGGAAACGCACTTTTGGGCTCAACAAATCAGTGAGCCGAGCAGCAACAGCAGAAAAGTTTTAACAGAAGCTTCTGTAGTAACCTGCCATCCTCAAAAAGCGTCGCAGCTCACGCCGAGAAGCAGGAGCAGGAACGACAGGATAGCCTCAACTTTAGACAACATCTCAGAAGTTTTTAGTTGCCCAGGACATCTTCACCCAGCTCAACATCACACAATGCTGAAGCAGCCGGTGTGTCAGAGGATCAGCACTGGACAGCATCACAGCTGAGCCTCATCGATAAGTTCAGCACTGGACAGCAACAAGACAGCCTGGCTCTCCTCTCTGACAGGAGACAACGGGACCGATTCTCTGTCCAGGTACGGTTGCAACTTGTTAATATTACCAAGCCTACTTCGCCGCTTACGGCCCGGAGTAGCCAGTCCCGGACGGGAAACAACAGGTGGAGGGGGCGGAGCTGGACGAGAAACAACAGGTGGAGGGGGCGGAGCTGGACGAGAAACAACAGGTGGAGGGGGCGGAGCTGGACGAGAAACAACTGGTGGAGGGGGCGGAGCTGGACGAGAAACAACAGGTGGAGGGGGCGGAGCTGGACGAGAAACAACAGGTGGAGGGGGCGGAGCTGGACGAGAAACAACAGGTGGAGGGGGCGGAGCTGGACGAGAAACAACAGGTGGAGGGGGCGGAGCTGGACGGGAAACAACAGGTGGAGGGGGCGGAGCTGGACGAGAAACAACTGGTGGAGGGGGCGGAGCTGGACGAGAAACAACAGGTGGAGGGGGGGGAGCTGGACGGGAAACAACTGGTGGAGGGGGCAGAGCTGGACGGGAAACAACAGGTGGAGGGGGCGGAGCTGGACGAGAAACAACTGGTGGAGGGGGCGGAGCTGGACGAGAAACAACAGGTGGAGGGGGCGGAGCTGGACGGGAAACAACAGGTGGAGGGGGCGGAGCTGGACGAGAAACAACAGGTGGAGGGGGCGGAGCTGGACGGGAAACAACAGGTGGAGGGGGCGGAGCTGGACGAGAAACAACAGGTGGAGGGGGCGGAGCTGGACGAGAAACAACAGGTGGAGGGGGCGGAGCTGGACGAGAAACAACAGGTGGAGGGGGCGGAGCTGGACGAGAAACAACAGGTGGAGGGGGCGGAGCTGGACGGGAAACAACTGGTGGAGGGGGCAGAGCTGGACGGGAAACAACAGGTGGAGGGGGCGGAGCTGGACGGGAAACAACAGGTGGAGGGGGCGGAGCTGGACGAGAAACAACAGGTGGAGGGGGCGGAGCTGGACGGGAAACAACAGGTGGAGGGGGCGGAGCTGGACGAGAAACAACTGGTGGCGTGGTCAAATAGTCCGATTTTTCCATGAAACTGTTAAGTTATGTCCTCATCTGTAATGTTAGGTATGTTAACTATAAGTTGTGTTATTCTGGTGAGCACTTTAATTGTAAGTCATACGTCCTGTTTGATGTGACGTCATTTCCTGTGTAACTTTCGTGATTGTTTTCTATTACGACGTGTTTTATTACTGAACTTTACGGCAATGTTGAATATTAGCGGGAACTGCCCATGCCATGGCTACTGATGTGTTTTACCGGTGCTGTGAAGAGAAATAGAAAATAAACAAACCAAACGACATATACGGTGTGATTCTTTTACAAGATGGACAACGAAGCTGAAAGCGCAACAGGTTATGGGCCCAGGCGCAGCACAGGAGGAAGATGGCAAAGGTTAGTTTTCGACGGAGATGAAAACAACTACGAACTTTGGGAGGTAAAGTTTCTTGGCCACTTGAGAATAATTGGCTTAAAGGACACAATACTCTCCGCTGATGAACCCGATCCAGAAACTAATGCAGAATGCTACGCGGAATTAATTCAATTCCTTGATGACAAAAGCCTCTCGTTGGTGATGAGAGATGCGGCGGATGACGGAAGAAAAGCCGTACAAATACTACGGGATCATCACGCCAGTCAGGGTAAGCCAAGAGTTATCGCCCTGTATACAGAGATAACTTCCCTAAGGAAAGAGCCTGAGGAGACTGTGACAGACTATATCATACGTGCTGAAAGAGCAGTAACTTCCCTAAGAAATGCAAAGGAAGTGATTAGTGATGGACTAATAATAGCCATGATTCTGAAGGGCCTCCCAGAGTCATACAAGCCTTTCGCCATCCATACGACACAGAGCAGCGAGGAGTTGACGTTTACTAAGTTCAAAAGTAAACTCTGAAGCTATGAAGAGACAGAAAAGTTCGACGCCAAACCAAAATCGGACAAT
>CAKAOJ020000315.1:172500-440000 GCA_916701645.2 Sebastolobus alascanus
TTTTACTCTGACTTCTTTTTTTTTTTACTTTTTTACTCAGACATTTTTCAGACTTTTTCACTCAGACATTTTTCAGACTTTTTTTACACAGACATTTTTCTGACTTTTTTTACTCGGACTTCTTTTTTTTTTACAATTTTACTCGGACATATTTCAGACTTTTTTTACTCTGACTTTTTTCAGATTTATTTTACTCTGACTTATTTTTTTTTATTTTTTTACTCGGACATTTTTCAGACTTTTTTTACTCTGACTTTTTTCACACTTTTTTACTCGGACTTCTTTTTTTTTACTTTTTTACTCTGACATTTTTCACACTTTTTTACTCGGACATTTTTCACACCTCTGCTTTTTATACTTTTGTACTCGGACATTTTTCAGACTTTTTTACTCTGACTTCTTTTTTTTTTACTTTTATACTCAGTCATTTTTCAGACTTTTTTACTCTGACTTCTTTTTTTTTTTACTTTTTTACTCAGACATTTTTCAGACTTTTTCACTCAGACATTTTTCAGACTTTTTTTACACAGACATTTTTCAGACTTTTTTTACTCGGACTTCTTTTTTTTTACAATTTTACTCGGACATATTTCAGACTTTTTTTACTCTGACTTTTTTCAGATTTATTTTACTCTGACTTATTTTTTTTTATTTTTTTACTCGGACATTTTTCAGACTTTTTTTACTCTGACTTTTTTCACACTTTTTTACTCGGACTTCTTTTTTTTTACTTTTTTACTCTGACATTTTTCACACTTTTTTTTTTTTTTACTTTTATACTCAGTCATTTTTCAGACTTTTTTACTCTGACTTCTTTTTTTTTTTACTTTTTTACTCAGACATTTTTCAGACTTTTTCACTCAGACATTTTTCAGACTTTTTTTACACAGACATTTTTCAGACTTTTTTTACTCGGACTTCTTTTTTTTTACAATTTTACTCGGACATATTTCAGACTTTTTTTAATCTGACTTTTTTCAGATTTATTTTACTCTGACTTCTTTTTTTTTTTTTTTTACTCGGACATTTTTCAGACTTTTTTTACTCTGACTTTTTTCACACTTTTTTACTCGGACTTCTTTTTTTTTACTTTTTTAATCTGACATTTTTCACACTTTTTTACTCGGACATTTTTCACACCTCTTCTTTTTATACTTTTGTACTCGGACATTTTTCAGACTTTTTTACTCTGACTTCTTTTTTTTTTACTTTTATACTCAGACATTTTTCAGACTTTTTTTACTCTGACTTTTTTCACACTTTTTTACTCGGATATTTTTCACACTTTTTTTACTCTGACTTTTTTCTGACTTTTTTTACTCGGACATTTTTCAGACTTCTTTTTTTTTTACTTTTATACTCAGTCATTTTTCAGACTTTTTTACTCTGACTTCTTTTTTTTTTTACTTTTTTACTCAGACATTTTTCAGACTTTTTCACTCAGACATTTTTCAGACTTTTTTTACACAGACATTTTTCTAAACTTTTTTTACTCGGACTTCTTTTTTTTTACAATTTTACTCGGACATATTTCAGACTTTTTTTACTCTGACTTTTTTCAGATTTATTTTACTCTGACTTCTTTTTTTTTCTTTTTTACTCGGACATTTTTCAGACTTTTTTTACTCTGACTTTTTTCACACTTTTTTACTCGGACTTCTTTTTTTTTACTTTTTTACTCTGACATTTTTCACACTTTTTTACTCGGACATTTTTCACGCCTCTTTTTTTTATACTTTTGTACTCGGACATTTTTCAGACTTTTTTACTCTGACTTCTTTTTTTTTTACTTTTATACTCAGACATTTTTCACACTTTTTTACTCGAACATTTTTCACACCTCTTCTTTTTATACTTTTGTACTCGGACATTTTTCAAACTTTTTTACTCTGACTTCTTTTTTTTTTACTTTTATACTCAGACATTTTTCAGACTTTTTTTACTCTGACTTTTTTCACACTTTTTTACTCGGATATTTTTCACACTTTTTTTACTCTGACTTTTTTCTGACTTTTTTTACTCGGACATTTTTCAGACTTCTTTTTTTTTTACTTTTCTACTCAGTCATTTTTCAGACTTTTTTACTCTGACTTCTTTTTTTTTTTACTTTTTTACTCAGACATTTTTCAGACTTTTTCACTCAGACATTTTTCAGACTTTTTTTACACAGACATTTTTCTAAACTTTTTTTACTCGGACTTCTTTTTTTTTACAATTTTACTCGGACATATTTCAGACTTTTTTTACTCTGACTTTTTTCAGATTTATTTTACTCTGACTTCTTTTTTTTTCTTTTTTACTCGGACATTTTTCAGACTTTTTTTACTCTGACTTTTTTCACACTTTTTTACTCGGACTTCTTTTTTTTTACTTTTTTACTCTGACATTTTTCACACTTTTTTACTCGGACATTTTTCACGCCTCTTTTTTTTATACTTTTGTACTCGGACATTTTTCAGACTTTTTTACTCTGACTTCTTTTTTTTTTACTTTTATACTCAGACATTTTTCAGACTTTTTTTACACAGACATTTTACAGACTTTTTTTACAGAGACATTTTACAGACTTTTTTTACTCTGACTTTTTTCTGACTTTTTTTACTTGGACTTCTTATTTTTTTACTTTTTTACTTGGATTTTTTTCAGACTTTTTCACTCAGACATTTTTCAGACTTTTTTTACTCTGACTTTTTACACAGTTTTTTACGCGGACTTCTTTTTTTTTTTTACTTTTTTACTCGGACATTTTTCACACTTTTTTTACTCGGATATTTTTCCAGACATTTTTCAGACTTTTTTTACTCTGACTTTTTTCTGACTTTTTTTACTCGGACTTCTTTTTTTTTTTACTTTTTACTCGGACATTTTTACTCAGACATTTTTCAGAATTTTAGATAATCACTAGCAAATGTACTTTTGCATCAGTGTGGAGCAAGAGAAATAATCGAATCTATTTAAAGTCTAACAACAGTCACAGACTGTAGAACAATATGTAACGTTACTTTAAGCCGTTTTCTCACTCATACATCGCCGTTAAAGTAAACAGAAAATATAACACGGCCGAATAACAACATTCGATGACGCATGGTGTAACGTTACGTTACGTTACTTTACCATAACAGTGGTCCATAAAATACTTTTAACACGGTGGCGATGAAGAAACACTTTAAAAACCAACTTTAAATGACTACCGCTAACAGAAACACGACCGCGTTTTGAAAGTCTTAACAGATCATGCCTGGGTGGGGAAAGTAAACAGGACTCACGATGGTGTCTTGCTGCTGTCTTCTTCATGTGGTGAATGTACACCATGTGGCATTTAGAGCCATAAGGAGGTATAGAATCCAGTTATATCGCAGACGCTGAATTGCAATATGCTGAAGGTTATTGTTAAGTTATGTCCTCATCTGTAATGTAAGAAATGTTAACTATAAGTTGTATTATTTTGGTGAGCACTTTAATTGTAAGTCATACGTCCTGTTTTATAAGACGTCATTCCTGTGTAACTTTCGTGATTGTTTTCTGTTTACGACGTGTTGTGTTACTGCACTTTACGGCAATGTTGAATATTAGCGGTGTTGTGGAATTTCTGAATACTCAGGTTAACTCAGTCAACAGGAAGGAAGAGGCCCCGAAGCTGCTGATGTCTTACACAGAAGGTTTGTTGAAGCTTGATCAAGGAGTAATTGTCAGGTCTCCACCATAGATGTGCTCTCTGCGTGAAGGTCTCACAACTCTGCCCTTTCCCCCTGATGCTCAGTGTTTTACCCCCTTATCATGTTTTGACTTACTCGGTTCCTCTGGCATCTCTGACCCTGGTTGCCACAGCGACTGGCTCCATGGTCCCTACTACAGACACAGCTGTACAGATAATGGTGGAGCTCCTAGACAGGACTCCAACCCAATAATGTCAACAGAGGGACACTCTGACCTCTCGACCAAGGAGAGAGAGGAAGAGTAGAAAATTCCATCACAACCCCTCCTTTTTGATCGACAGATCAACACTAATTACCCCCCCAGTGTGTCCTATTAATTTGACAATTGAGCACCAGAGCATTGTCACGGTTGATACACTTCACGCAGTAATGCCTAATTTAAACAGTCAAAATCCAAAACATTAACATATCATGATATTTATGCTAAATGTCAGATGGAACAAGTGGAATAACATACAAACATATGATGAATTTAATTCAAATCGAAAACCCTTCCCTTTAGGCATTTGTTAAGTATTATTTTAGTTGCATATAATGATGATAATAAAACATGAATCATACATAATTATCAAAAGGCTCACCCTTAACCTCTAGCAATGACCTATGAGTTCCATCCTCAAGCCCATTAAGGTCTACCCAGGAAAATCACCTGTAGATCTCCAAAACCCTGTAAAGGTTTAGAGAGCTTTGACAGAGGTCGCAGGTCAGATGCCTCTACTGACAAAAGGCCAAAAACTCTGCCTCCGTTTTACAGGAGATTGAGCAAAAAGACCAGATGCGCTAACTGCTCTATCTGGACAGGACAAAGGTAAAACCTCAGATGACAAAAGAGGGAAAACCCACATAGTCCGATCCGTCAACCCGATTATCTTCAGGGTGATGTAGGGTGATTTACCTGATTAAGTTTCAAATATAATCCAACACACTTGATTAAATGACATCACACACTAAATTTTAAACTTAATATAAAGTCAATCTTCATTCTTAAACAAGATAGATAATAGAACAAGAAATGAATGGAACAAAATTTAAGTAAAGAAGTAAATCATAAATCATAAATCATAAATCATAAATCATTTCATTTTTACCCTTTGAGATGGGGATATCCTTACCCGCAGAGGTACCCGGAAGCAGGATGCAGTTTCACCCTCCTTTCGGACACCATCAATGCAGCTCGGACCCCCCCTCCCCAAATCCTTCAGTTTTCTAAATCACTCATGTAGGATCCAAGTTCATCTTAAAGAGTAAACACTTTTACTATTAATCCCTACAACCTTTGATATCAGGATACCTTGATTATTATAAAATTCACTACCTGAAAAATTGAAAACATTAAACAATTAAACCTTGAGAGAGTAACCGATCCAACTCATTCTCCGTGTTTACTGTCATCCATGTGATGAGTGTAATGTGTCTGCAGTATCTTTATAGAAAGTGTTGTGAGTGTGTACTGAGATGTGTGAGTTAATGTGATATGTATGTTTTAGTACTGCAAGATAAGTACTGTATGTGTGTGTGTTTCATGACATAATAATATGTTGTAATATTGCTTTGATTTTAACACACAGAATCATAGGAATCAATACCACTGGTCAAATAATGAATAAGGTGATTATATTAGATTAACACACATTTTCCTTTTAAATGATTATTTCTAACTGATTAAGTCTTCTTCTTCAGCTCAGGTGCTTTACGCACCACAGAGCCATCACTGTGGAGAAGATCTCAAGACATACGATGCACAGTGACGTGGGTGTCTTCCTTGCTGGCAAAATCAAATATCAATTTAAACACAAACATGAAAAATAAAACAGACGGCAGCTTATCTGACTGCCTGATCACAGTTGGAGAAATGTGAGATTACAGATCCTCTGTTTCCCCCTCCTCTTCTCCCTCCTCCTCCAGACTAAGGTCTTCTAACCCCAAACGCTGAACCCAATCTTCAAACTCCTCATTATCATAATGCCTGGTCTCTACATGATGGAGTGCTTGGCCTCCCACACTGATACGGACCTGGGGGGCTTGTACCACGGTTCTAGCAGTTTTCTGGACAACAACTCTGATTATTGCCCCTAAACATGTGAAGAGGAGGAGGAGAAGGATAATGGTCGCCACCAGAGTAGCTAGGAATCTGACCGGCCCTGAACCCCAGGAACCAAACAGCCCTGAAAAATCTCCAATATTAAAACCGTGTTCAAGATGTAATTCTTTGATACCTAAGGCGGTGTCATGTGCCATATTCATTACATCGGTGGTGGCGTCAGAAATGTAGGAACAACACTCGGTGCCTATGAGCTTACATGTTCCACCTTGAGCTGCCAGCAGCATATCAAGTGCGATGCGGTTCTGTAAAGCCACCGTCTTGACCTCTTGTAGTTCTTTGTGTTCGGCCAACATTGCCCTACTGGAAGCGTTGAGGTGACTCTCTAAGACTTTGGACAAGGAGGCAAGCTCCTGCTGGCTGACATAAATACCATACCAGGGTAGGAAGATGCTGGCTATTTTCTGAGCGGTGGAAATTCCTCGTTTATGCCTATGTAATGGGGTGTACAAAGAAGCTATTTCCTTGGACTCTACTTCTCGAATTAGGGGAATCAAATATGCTAAGTAGCAGACTCCATGGGGGAACTCTTCTGGTACGCAGCGGTAGGCTCTGTCACCACACACTAGAAACACTCTCTCAGGTAGCGCGGATTGTTTTAGAGTGACGTTCACCACATTATGACAACTACTGTCTCCTAGCTCATCATGACCTGTTCCTACTCCTCGACAGCAAAGAGAAACATTCTGTAACTCATGAATGGCCACTGGGGGCAGATATGTTGAGCAATCTCGTACGGGTGTTGGTTGTTCCTGTAACGGTGTGTTGCAATCGCGTGTTCTTATCTTTATTGATCCTACGTTTCTCGTGCCAAACCGTGGTTGTATGTACACTAATGCTTCGACTAAAGCAGTGGCGGTGTGTGGCTGAGGTACACACACCTGACCTCCTGGAGGGTTTGAACAATTAGTTTGGACAAGAATAATTTGGACTCTGTACTCAAAGCTGACTTTTATGTACGCCTCAATGTGTGCAATATGGAACAGAACCGAGTAATTAAATCCAATTGGTAGATATCTTTCATTTACTAGTTTGGTGACATAATCAGCGAGATTTTTGTTGAGTGGTGACTGAGCGGGCTCCATTGGATAAGTTGGAGTGTAACAGGAGTCTGCTTCTTTTTCCATCCTGGATGCTAAATCATTCCAATTAAGCACCTTATAATCAGCTTTTGTAAATGGGATTGGATTAAACATTGGAGCATGCATGGAAGAAGGCATATTCTGACACAACCAGCAGTTACTAAGATTTCTCTCTCTTGCGTAATCAATCATTAAGCTAATGGCCGTGTTTGTTTCCTGTTGGAGTGGTCTCTGGTCTCTGGTCTCTAAGTGACGTTTTTCCTGTAATTAGTTCTTCTCGTTCACCTATGTTGTTAGTGGATTCAAAACCTGTTGGTTGGAAGAGATAGTCTCGTATATCTTCTCTCAGAACAGTGAGGTAACAGCCCTCTACGTGACCTTTGACCTCTTGATAGCTCGCGTCCCAGTCATAACAAACTGGGTGGAGCTTGAGCTGTTGTTTTGTAAAACACCACATTTCAAGAGGCCTGGACCCCGGGGAGAGAGAGGTGGACTTTACTCGTGACCGTCCTGGGCTCCCCCTCTCTGTCTCCACCTGTCGCCCATCCTCCGTCGCCCACCACCAATTACCTCCTGTATAACTCTGGGGGCCAAAAAACACTTACCTGGTTCACATCTGTCGCTTGGACAGTCAAAGGTGATCGATGCTCTGTTTCTTTTCTGTCGGGGAAGAGCAATGAGTTTGTGTTTATTCAGTTTCTCTGTATCGCTCCCCTCCTTTTCGTCCACCACTCCGGTGTGTAACAAAGTGTCGGGTGGTGGCTCAGCCATACTCACAACGGTTGCAAGCACTGGATTGCTTGTTGTTCTACCGAGCTCAAAGCTCCGCTCGGCGCCTGGAACACGAGGTCCCCCATGCTCCGATGTCCTCGGACTAGGTTGCTCGTTCCCCTGACCGAGCCCACTCAGCAGGAAGAGGAGAAGGAGTGACCGTCTTGTCACGTGCCATCTCCCTGCATTACCTCTGCAGCAGCCGGAGGTGCTGCTCTGCACCTCGTAGCATGCACCTATTCCGCTCTGCCTTCGACCTTTACTGCTGTTCTGGTCACCAACAGTACCTGGTATGGGCCTTTCCACCTAGGAAACAAACAGAGAACACACCTTGTCCAAGGACTTAATTAGTACTTTATCACCAACTTTGAAAAGGGTAAATTTCTCTCGTCCGAGGGTTTTGGGAGCCGTTCTGCCACCTGTAATTGATACCTTCTTAAAACTTTGGTTAGTGCTTTAACATAATCAACCAGGGATTCCTCAGTCCAAAGCAGCCAAGTTTTATGTGGTGTCAACGGGGGACTTTGTTGACATTGCTCTTCCAATGAGCACCTCGTGTGGGCTTCGCCCTGTCGTAGCACTTGGTGTACTGCGAATGGAGTACAACACAATTCGTCAGTCCATTTCAGACCTGTTGTTGTCAACAAGTATTTGAAAACTTTTGAATTTGGCATATGTACAAAATCGATCTGTATATTTACAAAAGGGCCCGATGGTGACGGTGGATGGTCATGTTTTATCGAACTGTTCTTTCTCCTGGTTTGTTGGCATGTCGTGCACCTGTCTACAAGTGTTTGTGAGACCTGTGTGATGCCTGGCACAAACCACTGTGAACAAATTACCTCATTCATCCCCCCTCTTCCTACATGTGCAGGTCCATGTGCCACATGTGCTAGCCCATGTAGGAGAGAACGAGGACAGATATGGCTTTCATGGTAATTTTAATAAGTGGCTCAGAAACTCTGTTCTTACAGAAATCAATATGTTTTTATTAATCACTTCTCAGTCATTCACTATGAATGAATGAATTAATAATTAATTAATTAATAGTGAATATAAACCAACACTGTATCCATTTCACACAACAACGTTCATATACTCAGAGACTGAAAAAAGGAATAGGCTGAAGCCCCAAGGCTTATTGTTGCCTCTCCTATACAATCAATAAAATAACCCAGAATATCAGCATTACAAAGGAAAGAAAAAAATAAATTTACTCTAAATTGTAATACTTAATTATTTTACATTTCAAGGCTTTTTTTGAAGCTCAACAGAGAGCTACAAAATGTCAACTCATCATTAAGCCTGTTCCATAATTTAACTCTCAAAACTGAGACTATATTTAACATTGTTTCTCACTTTACCTGTTTCAAAAATACACAAATTATATCTTAAATTATAATGTCCTTCTCTTAATTTAAATGTTTTTGAATACTAACAGGAAGGCTTTTATTCCTAACTCGAAAAAGTATTTCTAATGTCTTTACATGCACAATATCCAAACATTTTAAGCTACCTGACGTTGTGAATAATGGATTTGTAGTTTCACGTTAAGAAGCTTTATGTATTATTTGAATAGCTCTTTTCTTGATTTTAATTATAGGGTCTATATTTGTTTTATATACATTTCCCCAAACCTCAACACAATATGACATATATGGCATTATAAGTGAGCAATACAATATATACACACACTTCTTATTCAACAGATCCTTTGTTTTGTAAAGAATAGCGATGGATTTGGATAATTTCCGTTTCATGTATTCTATATGTGGATTCCAACAAAGTTTCTGATCTATAATCACTCCCAGGAATTTTGTGTGATATACTCTTTCACTGGACAATGTCTGTCATAAATTGTCAAGAATGTCTCTAAAAATGCTTCATATGATTCATTAATATAATCTACATAAACTTCTTGCCAGTCATAATTCAAGAGTTCTGTCTTAAAAGCTATAATTGCCTCTGGTGATTTTATTCTAATCAAATTGTTCTGTTTCTTTGTTCTAAATTTTGACTTATTGTTAATCTCCAACACTGTAAAAACAGGCAAATAATCACTTACATCAGTCACTAACAGTCCACTTTTTATCTTCCCATCAATTACTTTAATGAAAATATTACCAATCAATGTTAAACTATCCTTTGTTATTCTACTTGGCTTTAAAAATTAACGGATAGAAACTCAAGCTAAACATAACATTAACAAATTCTATCGTTTTTGTATGATCATTATATTTCAGTAAATCAATATTTAAGTATGGCATAGCGAACCAACCGTTTAACGTCAGATGGTCTGCTAACAGAGCCATCAGTGTAGTAAATTACATCTGAATTTGGGATTGGTGTCTGCTGGAGGTCTGACCTTGGAGAGGAACATGTTGCAATAACGGTATCGCAGTTATGATCATCGTCGGTTTCGATCAGTGGAAGGAGAGTGGCTGGATTTAGCGGTTCTGAGCGTTTTAGTGTAATGTGTGAGCTGGACAAAATGATAGCCTCATAACCTGAGCGACGTGCTGCTGTCATGTGTTGTGTTGGTGCGGTGTTCAAAATGTGTAAAACTGCATGTGGAACGTGGACTACACAGTCATGAGCCAGTACTATGGGTTCTTATTTTATCAATCATCACAGCTACAGAGGCCACAGCTCTCAAACAACCTGGCATGCCTAACACCACGGGGCCCAATCGAGCTGAATAGTACGCAACAGGACGGTAATGTGAACCATGTTTCTGTACCAGGATACCGGTAGTAAAGCCTCCTTTTCATGCACGTGTAGATGGAACGGCAAGTTGTAGTCCGGCAGGCCCAAAGCTGGGGCCTGTAACAACACGTGTTTCACATCCTGGAAAGCTTTTAACATAGCTTCAGTCCATTCCACAACGGATGGAGCCGTTTGCAATGTAGCGGCTCGCAAAACAGAGTCCAAAGCTGCATACTCAAAAACCCAGTGTCTGCAATAATTAGCCATCCCAATGAATGAATGCATTTCTTTCTTAGTCCTCGGAGGAGGCATGTCCACCAACAGTCTCACTCTTTCTGGTGATAACAGCCGCTGGCCGTTCTTCAACACATGTCAGATCCGTGACCTCAGGCAGGCAGAACTGCAGTTTGGTGAGTGACGCCCCGTGGCCACACTCCGCCAGTCTTTTGAGCAGCAAGATGGAGTCGGAGCGACACGCGCCTAATGATGGAGATGCCACCAAAAGGTCATCTGCATATTGAAGAAGGCTTGATCCTCCTGGCAGATCGAGATCTTCCAGATCGCGTCTCACCGCTGCTGCGTACACGATCGGGGATTGGGAGTACCGCTGGACCAGTCTTCGCCAGGTCAGCTTCGACCTTTAAAAGTAAACGCAAACAGATACTGGCTGTCTGGATGCAGTGGAATGGAAAAGAAAGCTGAACACAGATCAATGACTGTGTAGTGCGTTGAGTTGGCTGGTAATGAGGCTAAGATGGAGTTGGTGTCAGGGACTAATGGAGTCATTGGAACCACAATGTTGTTAATTGCTTGCAAATCTTGCAGGAAGCGCCATTCGTCTGGTCTACCAGGCTTAAGAATTGGCAAAATGGGTGTGTTACACGGGCTGTTTGTGTAAACAAGCACATCCTGATCCAACAGAGACTGGATCACTCCTTCAATTCTGGCGAATCATAGGTAGCTTAGCATTAGCCTTAAGCGTCACTCGGTGAGGCGGAGCCGAATTTACAAAATCTACATGATTTTTATGTCTACCCCGCAAAATAGCTGGAACCTCAGCGAGTTCTGACGGAGGTCCATATTCTGTCTCCAGGGGAAGCTGCTGCACGATAAAGGTGCTGTCCGGTAACTCGATGCCTGCTGACATGTTGATCATATACAAATCATATCCTAATGTAGTTACCATTTGAGATGGAGAGCCCTCATTACTGGCTCTCAATGTCTGGCACCGAGCCACCATGTTCCCAAGTTCCCTTGGCTCATGTCCAGGTGTGACTGCCACTGCAATGTGAGGACAAGAATCGTTATCATCAAATAATTCACTTTGTCTCTCTGTCAGCAGCATTGGAAGAGCGCTCCCCTCTGGGCCTACAAACACAATTTGCTCGCATTCTAATTTTTCTTTTTTGTCTAAATGGATACCAGCCAATTGAATTAATTCTTCTGAAGGGTTAACAGCAGCTGTGCATTCACAACGTAAGAGAGACCTCATAGCAGACATCAATGTAGCGCAGATTGATGATATCTTTGCGATTTTCTGAAAATTAGACACAGTGAATGTGTCCCTAATCTGAAAATTTGGCAATGTCCAGCAGTACATTTGATCAACTGTTGATTGTAAAAACTGCATTGCCTGCACGGCCTTGTCCTCTGGAATAGTTAAATATAACCCATCCCTCTCTGCAATGAATAGATGCATGAAGTTTGCAAAGCAAATCTCTCCCCATCAAATTAATTGGACACTTTTCAGAGATCAAAAATGAGTGCAATACATCTGAGCCTTCAACTAGTGGCTCCACTGTCTACCAAAATTTCAACTGTGTTAGCATTTACTTCAATGGTAACGTGGGATCTTCTGACAAATATAGTCAATCTCTAAATTGTTGTAAAAACTTGTTGTAGCATGTATCAAGTTAAGGTTAAATAAATCAACACTTTGCTACATGTATTATTAAGTAGGCCTATGATTTAACATCAGGTTATGGTCAACAAATAAATAAAATCAACAGGGAGTTGCACAATTGTTATAATTCATAGATATACAAAACATACAATTAATATGCTCTCCTCAAAGCCACCAGACTATTGACAGAAACAGTATTTTACCCACTGATCATTATAAACACACTTTTTCAAACTGACAGAAAACATATAAAAATTCATCAAAACTGTCTTGGTCAGTCTTGCAACAATTAGCATCTCTGGTTGCTTTCTACAGAATCTTGGCATTCGTAATTTGAAGTATGTATTATAAGCTGCTTAGAGCTACTGTTAAACAGCCCTCTCTATTATCTATTTTATATCGCTGTTCACACATCTCCTTCAAACAACTGGATTTATTCAAGTCTCTTCACCAAAACTACATTTTACAAGATTACATTTGAACATATCATAATAACGTTATAATTCACCTTCGCCTAATAACGCATTGGCCCATCAAAATTAGTAAATGAGTTAGCTGAATTAGCCGTCCTTCGGCCTCTCCCCCTTACTCTGGACACAAACCCTGCAGCCTGTAGCTGTGTGTGTCTGTGTCAGTGTCTTGGTGTGTTTCTTGGCCTCGCCCCTCTGGGTGGATCATCAATGAATTCTGAGCCAGTTGCTATGCTGCCTCCTTGCAGGGCTTCCACTTCTGCTCCTCTCCGTGTATCTCCCTTTCAACTGCAGCAGTGATCGAAATACATCAACTCTTCTGTCTGCTTTCTTACTAACTCTGTCTCTGAAGCTTCTGCCTTATTGTTATCTTGGGGTAAAGTGACACAGTGAATTTGTTAAATTCAATTGAATTACTCTTAAAGTGGGATTTTAGCTTCCGTCAACACACAACAAACACTGAGGGGACGGAGTTTTACCTTGGCGTTTAATCCTATCATACCCATCGCCTTTGCACATTTTTTCACTGTCTGATTCTCACTATCTCAGCCGCTTTGGTCTGCAATATGAGCTCTAACAGAGGCATGTGACATGTTGCAATAAATGGTACACATTCAACCACCATTTTCCTGAATGCATCCGAACCCCATTCATAGCCATTCTCACTCACTTTCCCACCACGGCTCTGCAGAGCAGCGACTTTTTCTCACACCGTCACACACTTTCTCATGTATGAAAAATCCCATTCTGGATTTCCAATGTCGCCATGGCCATTTATCTTAGCCAGCTGCAGTTTCTCCGTCTCAAGTGAGCCTCCATGCAGCCATGCACCATCCGTCCAATCACACATCAATACGATTAACGGAGCTACATACTTCCATCCGGCCTGTCTGCCCACTATCCAAACGGGTCCAGAGGGCATATACATCGTTTCAAAATGTGTGGATGAAAGTTTTTTGTGGCGTTATGTGAGATTTGGTGTTAGTATGGTGTTTATCAAAGACAGGTTGTCTTCTTTCTACTGCTTTTTTACTCTCCCGGTCATTTGACTGATTTGACCTCTCAACCCTTTGCTGTTTTAAAGTCGGTCTTATGTGTAAATTTTCTGGTTCCTTTGCTGCTTTGGATTTTTGGGCACCCATTTTATTCAGCACTTGATCTAATACAGTTATTCAGCAAAATTCAGCAGCATAAGCCAGCAAAGCAGTTGCACCTCAATAAACAAGTAGCAGCAAATATTCAACAGCATTGACATACAAAAAAAGGGCGCATGCACATCAATAACACTTATCAGCATCAACAGCTTCTCCTCCTTTCTTCCCTTCCCTTCCAGCAGCGGTGTTGGTTCTTAACTCTTTTAAGACGGGGCTCCTAAAGCCCTACGCCTCGTGTACACAAACAATAAACGGCACCTATAGGCTCCCGGGGTCTCCCCCGGAGCTTCACTCTTTTCCCTCTGGACACAGAAGGAGATAGTCACCAGTCTTGGTCTGGCTGAGGTAGTTCTAGTAATACTACCCCGGAAACGTCTTTCCCCTGAACCAGACCTCATGAGAGTCTCCCCCTGGTTGAGTCTAGCCCGAAGCTGACCCGGAAACTCACCCACCCCTGTGGTGGTGCTGCGGTAGTCCCAATTGACCAAAAACACACAGATTTTTATCTTCGACACCACCCACCCTGCTGGAAGTGTAATATTACCTTCTTAATATTACCATTTTACCATAAACACAGTGTTAAACCTTATTTTCATTCCCCGGTTATTCATTAACAATTTTCCTGTTTGTTCCAAAATGTTCCAAATTTCAGAAATTACTCAACCTTGTTATTATTTTACTCCCTTAAGAATGGAGCGTTATTTTGAAGCTAAATTTTCAAATTTGCAGATTCTTTTTGATCTCGTCAAACACAGACATGGTAAGGCAAAACTGATAATTTGCACTTACCATTTCTGTTGTTGTTTTGAGATCCTGTTCGTGACGCCACTTTGTTGTGGAATTTCTGAATACTCAGGTTAACTCAGTCAACAGGAAGGAAGAGGCCCCGAAGCTGCTGATGTCTTACACAGAAGGTTTATTGAAGCTTGATCAAGGAGCAATTGTCAGGTCTCCACCATTGATGTGCTCTCTGCGTGAAGGTCTCACAACTCTGCCCTTTCCCCCTGAAGCTCAGTGTTTTACCCCCTTATCATGTTTTGACTTACTCGGCTCCTCTGGCATCTCTGACCCTGGTTGCCACAGCGACTGGCTCCATGGTCCCTACTACAGACACAGCTGTACAGATAACGGTGGAGCTCCTAGACAGGACTCCAACCCAATAATGTCAACAGAGGGACACTCTGACCTCTCGACCAAGGAGAGAGAGGAATAGTAGAAAATTCCATCACAACCCCTCCTTTTTGATCGACAGATCAACACTAATTACCCCCCAGTGTTTCCTATTAATTTGACAATTGAGCACCAGAGCATTGTCACAGTTCATCCACTTCACGCAGTAATGCCTAATTTAAACAGTCAAAATCCAAAACAGTAACATATCATGATATTTATGCTAAATGTCAGATGGAACAAGTGGAATAACATACAAACATATGATGAATTTAATTCAAATCGAAAACCCTTCCCTTTAGGCATTTGTTAAGTATTATTTTAGTTGCATATAATGATGATAATAAAACATGAATGATACATAATTATCAAAAGGCTCACCCTTAACCTCTAGCAATGACCTATGAGTTCCATCCTCGAGCACATTAAGGTCTACCCAGGAAAATCACCTGTAGATCTCCAAACCCTGTAAAGGTTTAGAGAGCTTTGACAGAGGTCGCAGGTCAAATGCCTCTACTGACAACTGGCCAAAAACTCTGCCTCCGTTTTACAGGAGATAGAGCAAAAAGACCAGATGCGCTAACTGCTCTATCTGGACAGGACAAAGGTAAAACCTCAGATGACGAAGGAGGGAAAACCCACATTGTCCGATCCATCAGCCCGATTATCTTCAGGGTGATGTAGGGTGATTTACCTGATTAAGTTTCAAATATAATCCAACCCACTTGTTTAAATGACATCACACACTAAATTTTAAACTTAATATAAAGTCAATCTTCATTCTTAAACAAGATAGATAATAGAACAAGAAATAAATGGAACAAAATTTAAGTAAAGAAGTACATCATAAATCATAAATCATAAATCATAAATCATTTCATTTTTACCCTTTGAGATGGGGATATCCTTACCCCCAGAGGTACCCGGAAGCAGGATGCAGTTTCACCCTCCTTTCGGACACCATCAACGCAGCTCGGACCCCCCCTCCCCAAATCATTCAGTTTTCTAAATCACTCATGTAGGATCCAAGTTCATCTTAAAGAGTAAACACTTTTACTATTAATCCCTACAACCTTTGATATCAGGATACCTTGATTATTATAAAATTCACTACCTGAAAAGTTGAAAACATTAAACAATTAAACCTTGAGAGAGTAACCGATCCAACTCATTCTCCGTGTTTACTGTCATCCATGTGATGAGTGTAATGTGTATGCAGTATCTTTATAGAAAGTGTTGTGAGTGTGTGTACTGAGATGTGTGAGTTAATGTGACATGTATGTTTTAGTACTGCAAGATAAGTACTGTATGTGTGTGTGTTTCATGACATAATAATATGTTGTAATATTGCTTTGATTTTAACACACAGAATCATAGGAATCAATACCACTGGTCAAATAATGAATAAGGTTGATTATATTAGATTAACACACATTTTTTTTTCTTTTAAATGATTATTTCTAACTGATTAAGTCTTCAGCTCAGGTGCTTTGCGCAGCACAGAGCCATCACTGTGGAGAAGCTCTCAAGACATACGATGCACAGTGACGTGGGTGTCTTCCTTGCTGGCAAAATCAAATATCAATTTAAACACAAACATGAAAAATAAAACAGATGGCAGCTTATCTGACTGCCTGATCACAGTTGGAGAAATGTGAGATTACAGATCATCTGTTTCCCCCTCCTCTTCTCCCTCCTCCTCCAGACTAAGGTCTTCTAAACGCTGAACCCAATCTTCAAACTCCTCATTATCATAATGCCTGGTCTCTACATGATGGAGAGCTTGGCCTCCCACACTGATACGGACCTGGGGGGCTTGTACCATGGTTCTAGCAGTTTTCTGGACCACAACTCTGATTATTGCCCCTAAACATGTGAAGAGGAGGAGGAGGATAATGGTCGCCATCAGAGTAGCTAGGAATCTGACCGGCCCTGAACCCCAGGAACCAAACAGCCCTGAAAAATCTCCAATATTAAAACCGTGTTCAAGATGTAATTCTTTGATACCTAAGGCGGTGTCATGTGCCATATTCATTATATCGGTGGTGGCGTCAGAAATGTAGGAACAACACTCGCCCTACTGGAAGCGTTGAGGTGACTCTCTAAGACTTTGGACAAGGAGGCAAGCTCCTGTTGGCTGACATAAATACCATACCAGGGTAGGAGATGCTGGCTATTTTCTGACCGGTGGAAATTCCTCGTTTATGCCTATGTAATGGGGTGTACAAAGAAGCTATTTCCTTGGACTCTACTTCCCGAATTAGGGGAATCAAATATGCTAAGTAGCAGACTCCATGGGGAACTCTTCTGGTACGCAGCGGTAGGCTCTGTCACCACACACTAGAAACACTCTCTCAGGTAGCGCGGATTGTTTTAGAGTGACGTTCACCACATTATGACAACTACTGTCTCCTAGCTCATCATGACCTGTTCCTACTCCTCGACAGCAAAGAGAAACATTCTGTAACTCATGAATGGCCACTGGGGGCAGATATGTTGAGCATCTCGTACGGGTGTTGGTTGTTCCTATAACGGCGTGTTGCAATCGCGTGTTCTTATCTTTATTGATCCTACGTTTCTCGTGCCAAACCGTGGTTGTATGTACACTAATGCTTCGACTAAAGCAGTGGCGGTGTGTGGCTGAGGTACACACACCGGACCTCCTGGAGGGTTTCAACAATTAGTTTGGACAAGAATAATTTGGACTCTGTACTCAAAGCTGACTTTTATGTACGCCTCAATGTGTGCAATATGGAACAGAACCGAGTAATTAAATCCAATTGGTAGATATCTTTCATTTACTAGTTTGGTGACATAATCAGCGAGATTTTTGTTGAGTGGTGACTGAGCGGGCTCCATTGGATAAGTTGGAGTGTAACAGGAGTCTGCTTCTTTTTCCATCCTGGATGCTGAATCATTCCAATTAAGCACCTTATAATCAGCTTTTGTAAATGGGATTGGATTAAACATTGGAGCATGCATGGAAGAAGGCATATTCTGACACAACCAGCAGTTACTAAGATTTCTCTCTCTTGCGTAATCAATCATTAAGCTAATGGCCATGTTTGTTTCCTGTTGGAATGGTCTTTGGTCTCTGGTCTCTAAGTGACGTTTTTCCTGTAATTAGTTCTTCTCGTTCACCTATGTTGTTAGTGGATTCAAAACCTGTTGGTTGGAAGAGATAGTCTCGTATATCTTCTCTCAGAACAGTGAGGTAACAGCCCTCTACGTGACCTTTGACCTCTTGATAGCTCGCGTCCCAGTCATAACAAACTGGGTGGAGCTTGAGCTGTTGTTTTGTAAAACACCACATTTCAAGAGGCCTGGACCCCGGGGAGAGAGAGGTGGACTTTACTCGTGACCGTCCTGGGCTCCCCCTCTCTGTCTCCACCTGTCGCCCATCCTCCGTCGCCCACCACCATTTACCTCCTGTATAACTCTGGGGGCCAAAAAACAGTTACCTGGTTCACATCTGTCACTTGGACAGTCAAAGGTGATCGAGGCTCTGTTTCTTTTCTGTCGGGGAAGAGCAATGAGTTTGTGTTTATTCAGTTTCTCTGTATTGCTCCCCTCCTTTTCGTCCACCACTCCGGTGTGTAACAAAGTGTCGGGTGGTGGCTCAGCCATACTCACAACGGTTGCAAGCACTGGATTGCTTGTTGTTCTACCGAGCTCAAAGCTCCGCTCGGCTCCTGGAACACGAGGTCCCCCATGCTCCGATGTCCTCGGACTAGGTTGCTCGTTCCCCTGACCGAGCCCACTCAGCAGTAAGAGGAGAAGGAGTGACCGTCTTGTCACGTGCCATCTCCCTGCATTACCTCTGCAGCAGCCGGAGGTGCTGCTCTGCACCTCGTAGCATGCACCCATTCTGCTCTGCCTTCCACCTTTACTGCTGTTCTGGTCACCAACAGCACCTGGTATGGGCCTTTCCACCTGGGAAACAAACAGAGAACACACCTTGTCCAAGGACTTAATTAGTACTTTATCACCAACTTTGAAAAGGGTAAATTTCTCTCGTCCGAGGGTTTTGGGAGCCGTTCTGCCACCTGTAATTGATACCTTCTTAAAACTTTGGTTAGTGCTTTAACATAATCAACCAGGGATTCCTCAGTCCAAAGCAGCCAAGTTTTATGTGGTGTCAACGGGGGACTTGACCCTGTTGACATTGATCTTCCCATGAGCACCTCGTGTGGGCTTCGCCCTGTCGTAGCACTTGGTGTACTGCGAATAGAGTACAACACAATTCGTCAGTCCATTTCAGACCTGTTGTTGTCAACAAGTATTTGAAACCTTGTGAATTTGGCATATGTACAAAATCGATCTGGATTTGGTCATGTTTTATCGAACTGTTCTTTCTCCTGGTTTGTTGGCATGTCATGCACCTTTCTCCAAGTGTTTGTGAGACCTGTGTGATGCCTGGCGCAAACCGTTGTGAACCAATTACCTCATTCATCCCCCCTCTTCCTACATGTGCAGGTCCATGTGCCACATGTGCTAGCACATGTAGGAGAGAACGAGGACAGATATGGCTTTCATGGTAATTTTTATAAGTGGCTCAGAAACTCTGTTCTTAACAGAAATCAATATGTTTTTATTAATCACTTCTCAGTCATTCACTATGAATGAATGAATGAATTAATTAATTCATTAATTAATAGTTTTGTTTCGGTCATACATCAAAAAGAACAAAACTTTACAATCTGTGTGAATATAAACCAACACTGTATCCATTTCACACAACAACGTTCATATACTCAGAGACTGAAAAAAGGAATAGGCTGAAGCCCCAAGGCTTATTGTTGCTCTCCTATACAATCAATAAATTAACCAGAATATCAGCATTACAAAGGAAAGAAAAAATAAAATTTACTATAAATTGTAATCCTTACTTATTTCACATTTTAAGGCTTTTTTGAAGCTCAACAGAGAGCTACAAAATGTCAACTCATCACTAAGCCTGTTCCATAATTTAACTCTCAAAACTGAGACTATATTTAACATAGTTTCTCACTTTATCTGTTTCAAAAATACACAACCCTCTTAAATTATAATGTCCTTCTCTTAATTTAAATGTTTTTGAATACTAACAGGAAGGCTTTTATTCCTAACTCGAAAAAGTATTTCTAAAATCTTTACATGCACAATATCCAAACATTTTAAGATACCTGACGTTATGAATAATGGATTTGTAGTTTCACGTTAAGAAGCTTTATGTATTATTTGAATAGCTCTTTTCTTGATTTTAATTATAGGGTCTATATTTGTTTTATATACATTTCCCCAAACCTCAACACAATATGACATATACGGCATTATAAGTGAGCAATACAATATATACACACACTTCTTATTCAACAGATCCTTTGTTTTGTAAAGAATAGCGATGGATTTGGATAATTTCCGTTTCATGTATTCTATATGTGGATTCCAACAAAGTTTCTGATCTATGATCACTCCCAGGAATTTTGTTTGATATACTCTTTCAATGGACAATGTTGGTCATAAATTGTCAAGAATGTCTCTAAAAATGCTTCATATGATTCATTAATATAATCTACATAAACTTCTTGCCAGTCATAATTCAAGAGTTCTGTCTTAAAAGCTATAATTGCCTCTGGTGATTTTATTCTAATCAAATTGTTCTGTTTCTTTGTTCTAAATTTTGACTTATTGTTAATCTCCAACACTGTAAAAACAGGCAAAGAATCACTTATATCAGTCACTAACAGTCCACTTTTTATCTTCCCATCAATTACTTTAATGAAAATATTACCAATCAATGTTAAACTATCCTTTGTTATTCTACTTGGCTTTAAAAATGAACGGATAGAAACTCAAGCTAAACATAACATTAACAAATTCTATCGTTTTTGTATGATCATTATATTTCAGTAAATCAATATTTAAGTATGGCATAGCGAACCAACCGTTTAACGTCAGATGGTCTGCTAACAGAGCCATCAGTGTAGTAAATTACATCTGAATTTGGGATTGGTGTCTGCTGGAGGTCTGGCCTTGGAGAGGAACATGTTGCAATAACGGTATCGCAGTTATGATCATCGTCGGTCTCGATCAGTGGGAGGAGAGTGGCTGGATTTAGCGGTGCTGAGCGTTTTAGTGTAATGTGCGGGCTGGACAGAATGATAGCCTCATAACCTGAGCGACGTGCTGCTGTCATGTGTTGTGTTGGTGCGGTGTTCAAAATGTGTAAAACTGCATGTGGAACGTGGACTACACAGTCATGAGCCAGTACTATGGGTTCTTATTTTATCAATCATCACAGCTACAGAGGCCACAGCTCTCAAACAACCTGGCATGCCCAACACCACGGGGCCCAATCGAGCCGAACAGTACGCAACAGGACGGTAATGCGAACCATGTTTCTGCACCAGGATACCGGTAGTAAAGCTCTCCTTTTCATGCACGTGTAGATGGAACGGCAAGTTGTAGTCCGGCAGGCCCAATGCTGGGGCCTGTAACAACGCGTGTTTCACATCCTGGAAAGCTTTTAACATAGCTTCAGTCCATTCCACAATGGATGGAGCCGTTTGCAATGTAGCGGCTCGCAAAACAGAGTCCAATGCTGCATACTCAGAACCCAGTGCCTGCAATAATTAGCCATCCCAATGAATGAATGCATTTCTTTCTCAGTCCTCGGAGGAGGCATGTCCACCAACAGTCTCACTCTTTCTGGTGATAACAGCCGCTGGCCGTTCTTCAACACATGTCAGATCCGTGACCTCAGGCAGGCAGAACTGCAGTTTGGTGAGTGACGCTCTGTGGCCTCACTCCGCCAGTCTTTTGAGCAACAAGATGGAGTCGGAGCGACACGCTCCTAATGATGGGGATGCCACCAAAAGGTCATCCGCATATTGAAGGAGGCTTGATCCTCCTGGCAGATCGAGATCTTCCAGATCGCGTCTCACCGCTGCTGCGTACACGCTCGGGGATTGGGAGTACCGCTGGACTAGTCTTCGCCAGGTCAGCTGTCGACCTTTAAAAGTAAACGCAAACAGATACTGGCTGTCTGGATGCAGTGGAATGGAAAAGAAAGCCTAACATAGATCAATGACTGTGTAGTGCGTTGAGTTGGCTGGTAATGAGGCTAAGATGGAGTTGGTGTCAGGGACTAATGGAGTCATTGGAACCACAATGTTGTTAATTGCTTGCAAATCTTGCACGAAGCGCCATTCGTCTGGTCTACCAGGCTTAGGAATTGGCAAAATGGGTGTGTTACACGGGCTGTTTGTGTAAACAAGCACATCCTGATCCAACAGAGACTGGATCACTCCTTCAATTCTGGTGAATCATAGGTCGCATAGCATTAGCCTTAAGCGTCACTAGGTGAGGCGGAGCCGAATTTACAAAATCTACATGATTTTTATGTCTACCCCGCAAAATAGCTGGAACCTCAGCGAGTTCTGACGGAGGTCCATATTCTGTCTCCAGGGGAAGCTGCTGCACGATAAAGGTGCTGTCCGGTAACTCAATGCGTGCTGACATGTTGATCATATACAAATCATAACCTAATGTAGTTACCATTTGAGATGGAGAGCCCTCATTACTGGCTCTCAATGTCTGGCACCGAGCCACCATGTTCCCAAGTTCCCTAGCCTCATGTCCAGGTGTGACTGCCACTGCAATGTGAGGACAAGGAATCGTTATCATCAAATAATTCACTTTGTCTCTCTGTCAGCAGCATTGGAAGAGCGCTCCCCTCTGGGCCTACAAACACAATTTGCTCGCATTCTAATTTTTCTTTTTTGTCTAAATGGATACCAGCCAATCAAATTAATTCTTCTGAAGGGTTAACAGCAGCTGTGCATTCACAACGTAAGAGAGGCCTCATAGCAGACATCAATGTAGCGCAGGTTGGTGATATCTTTGCGATTTTCTGAATATTAGACACAGTGAATGTGTCCCTCATCTGAACATTTGGCAATGTCCAGCAGTACAATTGATCAAATGTTGATTGTAAAAACTGCATTGCCTGCACGGCCTTGTCCTCTGGAATAGTTAAATATAACCCATCCGGAGTGAAATGAACTGATGCATGAAGTTTACAAAGCAAATCTCTCCCCATCAAATTAATTGGACACCTTTCAGAGATCAAAAATGACTGCAATACATCCGAGCCTTCAACTAGTGGCTCCACTGTCTACCAAAATTTCAACTGTTAACAATTACTTCAATGGTAACGTGGGATCTTCTGACAAATCTAGCCAATCTCTAAATTGTTGTAAAAACTTGTTGTAGCCTGTATCAAGTTAAGGTTATATAAATCAACACTTAGCTACATGTATTATTAAGTAGGCCTATGATTTAACATCAGGTTATGGTCAACAAATAAATAAAATCAACAGGGAGTTGCACAATTGTTATAATTCATAGATATACAAAACATACAATTAATATGCTCTCCTCAAAGCCACCAGACTATTGACAGAAACAGTATTTTACCCACTGATCATTATAAACACACTTTTTCAAACTGACAGAAAACATATAAAAATTCATCAAAACTGTCTTGGTCAGTCTTGCAACAATTACCATCTCTGGTTGCTTTCTACAGGATCTTGGCATTCGTAGTTTTAAGTATGTGTTATAAGCTGCTTAGAGCTACTGTTAAACAGCCCTCTCTATTATCTATTTTATATCGCTGTGAACACATCTCCTTCAAACAACTGGATTTATTCAAGTCTCTTCACCAAAACTACATTTTACAAGATTACATTTGAACATATCATAATAACGTTATAATTCACCTTCGCCTAATAACCCATTGGCCCACCAAAATTAGTAAATGAGTTGGCTGAATTAGCCGTCCTTCGGCCTCTCCCCCTTACTCTGGACACAAACCCTGCAGCCTGTAGCTGTGTGTGTCTGTGTCAGTGTCTTGGTGTGTTTCTTGGCCTCGCCCCTCTGGGTGGATCATCAATGAATTCTGAGCCAGTTGCTATGCTGCCTCCTTGCAGGGCTTCCACTTCTGCTCCTCTCCGTGTATCTCCCTTTCAACTGCAGCAGTGATCGAAATACATCAACTCTTCTGTCTGCTTTCTTACTAACTCTGCCTCTGAAGCTTCTGCCTTATTGTTATCTTGGGGTAAAGTGAAACAGTGAATTTGTTAAATTCAATTCAATTGCTCTTAAAGAGGCTATATGTAAGAATCAGAAATTGCTTGTTCACAGCGACACCTGTGGCTGCAGTGTCAACGAAAGTCAGCGTCCTGTAGCTCGTGCTCGCGCACCGGTCTAAACAGCGAGGCGACACACATCAGCTAACACACAATATCACTCTATATTTCACCTGCTTGGCAGTAATGTTAGCTGACCAGAGGAGGGTCTCTCTATGAATCAATGCTGATCCTAGTGCTGGCTTTTCCTGCTTCCTGCAGACCGCGGAGGGAACGGGGGTGGGGGGGGGGGAGACACCGACACCCGGTCGGGACGATAACGTAACTCTCTGCAGTGTGCGTGGAGTGGGAGCGAGCCGAACGGGTGAGAACGAGCGCTTCTGCAGGCAGGCAGCAGACTGCAGGAGCAGCGCGTACCCACACGCGAGCGCGCATGGGATTGCGACCCGTTAGGATTTATGCGCGTGATAAGTTACAAATAGTCCCTTTAAGGTGGGATTTTAGCTTCCGTCAACACACAACAAACACTGAGTGGACAGAGTTTTACCTTGGCGTTTAATCCTATCATACATCATCGCCTTTGCACATTTTTTCACTGTCTTATTCTCACTATCTCAGTCGCTTTGGTCTGCAATATGAGCTCTAACAGAGGCATGTGACATGTTGCAATAAATGGTACGCATTCATCCACCATTTTCCTGAATGCATCCGAACCCCATTCATAGCCATTCTCACTCACTTTCCCAACACGGCTCTGCAGAGCAGCGACTTTTTCTCACACCGTCACACACTTTCTTATGTATGAAACTTCCCATTCTGGATTTCAAATGTCGCCATGCCCATTTATCTCAGCCAGCTGCAGTTTCTCCGTCTCAAGTGAGCCTCCATGCGGCCATGCACCATCCGTCCAATCACACATCAATACGGTGAACAGAACTACATACCTCCATCCGGCCTGTCTGCCCACTATCCCAGCGGGTCCAGAGGGCATATACATCGTTTCAAAATGTGTGGTTGAAAAATCTGGCTTTATGTGAGATTTGGTGTTAGTATGGTGTTTATCAAAGACAGGTTGTCTTCTTTCTACTGCTTTTTTACTCTCCCGGTCATTTGACTGATTTGACCTCTCAAGCCTTTGCTGTTTTAAAATCGGTCTTATGTGTAAATTTTCTGGTTCCTTTGCTGCTTTGGACTTTTGGGCACCCATTTTATTCAGCACTTGATCTAATACAGTTATTCAGCAAAATTCAGCAGCATAAGCCAGCAAAGCAGTTGCACCTCAGTAAACAAGCAGCAGCCAATATTCAACAGCATTGACATACAAAAAGGGCGCATGCACATCAATAACACTTATCAGCATCAACAGCTTCTCCTCCTTTCTTCCCTTCCCTTCCAGCAGCGGTGTTGGTTCTTAACTCTTTTAAGATGGGGCTCCTAAAGCCCTTCGCCTCGTGTACACAAACAATAAACGGCACCTATAGGCTCCCGGGGTCTCCCCCGGAGCTTCACTGTTTCCCTCTGGACACAGAGGGAGATAGTCGCCAATCTTGGTCTGGCCGAGGTAGTTCTAGTAATACTACCCCGGAAACGTCTTTCCCCCTGAACCAGACCTCATGGGAGTCTCCCCCTGGTTGAGTCTTGCCCGAAGCTTGACCCGGAAACTCAACCACCCCTGTGGTGGTACTGTGGTAGTCCCAATTGACCGAAACGCACAGATTTTTATCTTCGACACCACCCACCCTGCTGGAAGTGTAATATTACCTGTTTAATATTACCATTTTACCATAAACACAGTGTTAAACCTTATTTTCATTCCCCAGTTATTCATTAACAATTTTCATGTTTGTTCCAAAATACTCCAAATTTAGAAATTACTCAACCTTGTTATTATTGTACTCCCTTAAGAATGGAGCGTTATTTTGAAGCTAAATTTTCAAATTTGCAGATTCTTTTTGATCTCGTCAAACACTGACATGGTAAGGCAAAACTGGTTATTTGCACTTACCATTTCTGTTGTTGTTTTGAGATCCT
The DNA here is from genome assembly GCA_916701645.2 of Sebastolobus alascanus. Lineage (NCBI taxonomy): Eukaryota > Metazoa > Chordata > Actinopteri > Perciformes > Sebastidae > Sebastolobus > Sebastolobus alascanus. Next base: position 198,739 of record CAKAOJ020000315.1, read on the forward strand.
GTTCGTGACGCCACTTTGTTGTGGAATTTCTGAATCCTCAGGTTAAGTCAGTCAATAGGAAGGAAGCTGCTGATGTCTTACACAGAAGGTTTATTGAAGCTTGATCCAGGAGCAATTGTCAGGTCTCCACCATTGATGTGCTCTCTGCGTGAAGGTCTCACAACTCTGCCCTTTCCCCCTGATGCTCAGTGTTTTACCCCCTTATCATGTTTTGACTTACTTGGCTCCTCTGGCATCTCTGACCCTGGTTGCCACAGCGACTGGCTCCATGGTCCCTACTACAGACACAGCTGTACAGATAACGGTGGAGCTCCTAGATAGGACTCCAACCCAATAACGTCAACAGAGGGACACTCTGACCTCTCGACCAAGCAGAGAGAGGAATAGTAGAAAATTCCATCACAATAGTATAGTATGTCGAAAATTTTTGCGAAAAATTGTCAGAGTATAGTATGCCAAAAAATGTCATTAAAAAAACGTCATAGTATAGTATGTCGACAAATGTCATTAAAAAAACGTCATAGTATAGTATGTCGAAAATTTTTGCAAAAAAAAGACAAAGTAAAGTATGTCTAAAAATTTCATAAGAAAAAACCTCATAGTATAGAATTTCGAAAAATTTCATGAAAAAAAACTTCAAAGTATAGTATGTCGAAATTTATTGTTAAAAAAAAGTCATAGCATAGTATGTCGTAAAATTTCATGAAAAAAACGTCCTAGTAAAGTATGTCGAAATGTTTTGCGAAAAAAAGTCATAGTATAGTATGTCGAAATTTTTTGCAAAAAAAAAGTCATAGTATAGTATGGCGAAAAATTTCTTGAAAAAAACGTCCTTGTATAGTATGTCGGAATTTTTGGCGAAAAAATGTCATAGTATAGTATGTCGAAATATTTTGCGAAAAAAAAGTCATAGTATAGTATGTCGAATTTTTTTGCGAAAGAAAGGCATAGTATAGTATTTCGGAAAACTTTCCTGTAAAAAACGTCATAGTATAGTATGTGGAAAAATTTCATGAAAAAAAATATACAGTATAGTATGTCGAAATTTTTTGCAAAAAAAAAATCATAGTACAGTATGACGAAAATAATTCCATGAAAAAAACGTCCTAGTATAGTATGTTGAAATTTTTTGCGAAAAATTGTCATAGTATAGTATGTCAAAATGTTTTGCGGAAAAAAGTCATAGTATAGTATGCCGAAAAATTTCATTAGAAAAATGTCATAGTATAGTATGTCAAATTTTTTTGCGAAAAAAAAAGTCATAGTATAGAATGTCGAAAAATTTCATATAAAAAACGTCATAGTATAGTATGTTGAAATTTTTTACAGAAAAAAAGTTATAGTATAGTATGTCGTAAATTTTCCTGAATAAAATGTCATAGTATTGTATGTCGACAAATTTCATTAAAAAAACGTCATAGTATAGTATGTCGTAAAATTTCATGAAAAAAAGTCATAGTATAGTATGTCGTAATGTTTTGCGAAAAAAGTCATAGTATAGCATGTCGAAAGGTTTTGCGAAAAAAAGTCATAGTATAGTATGTCGAAATTTTTTACCAAAAAAAAGTCATAGTGTAGTATGTGGAAAAATTTCATTAAAAAAACGTCATAGTATAGTATGTCAAGATTTTTTGCAAAAAAAAAAGTCATAGTATAGTATGTGGAAAAATTTCATGAAAAAAAACGTCATAGTATCGTAAATTGTAAAATTTCCTGAAAAAAACGTCATAGTATAGTATGTCGAAAAATTTCATAAGAAAAAAAGTCATAGTATAGTATGTCGAAATTTTTTGAGAAAAAAGTCATAGTATAATATGTCGAAAAATTTCATTAAAAAAACGTCATGGTATAGTATGTCGTAACATTTCATGAAAAAAACGTCATAGTACAGTATGTCGTAAAATTTCCAGAAAAAAATGTCATATAATAGTATGTCGAAATATTTTGCGAAAAAAAAGTCATAGTATAGTATGTCGAAAAAAAGGAAAAGCAGCAAATCGTCACATTTGTGAAGCTTGAAACATGAAATGATTTTGCTTAAAAAATGACATAATCAAAAATAGTTGCCAATTAATTTCAGTCAATCGATTAATAAGTTAATCGACTAATCGTTTCAGCTGTGCATTTTCATATGTTTGTAAAGTAACTAACTGAAGCTGTCAGATAAATGTAGAGCGTAAATGCAGATAAATGGAATAAAAAGTACAACTTCTCCCTCTGAAATGTTCTGGAGTAGAAGTATAAATGTACTGGAGTAGAAGTATAAATGTTCTGGAGTAGAAGTATAAAGTGGCATGAAAGGAAAATACTCAAGTACTTAAAATCTAGTACTTGAGTAAATGTACTTTCTAACACTGTGTAACGTTAGACCATCAAATCAGCAGAAAAACAGGAGATTGATTTATAGAAAATAATCTATTTAAATAACAATATTAGTAAGAAAAATCACAGCTTGATATATATTTTTTAAATGTTCAGCCCAACTGGCTAAGTTAGCTAAAGCTAACCAGATGAATATGTCTAGTTAGCTAAAGACCACTTTAACTAGCTAACAGCTAACTAAATGAAGATAACTTGCTAAGGTCAGTTTGAGTGTAAATAAATAAAAGTCATGTATAGTGTGTCAAATAAATAAATAAAAGTCATAGTATAGTGTGTCAAATTAATAAATAAAAGTCATAGTATAGTATGTCAAATAAATAAATAAAAGTCATAGTATAGTGTGTCAAATAAATAAATAAAAGTCATAGTATAGTGTGTCAAATAAATAAATTAAAGTCATAGTATAGTATGTCAAATAAATAAATAAAAGTCATAGTATAGTGTGTCAAATAAATAAATAAAGTCATAGTATAGTATGTCAAATAAATAAATAAAAGTCATAGTATAGTGTGTCAAATAAATAAATAAAGTCATAGTATAGTATGTCAAATAAATAAATAAAAGTCATAGTATAGTATGTCAAATAAATTAGTAAGTCATAGAATAGTATGTCAAATAAATAAATAAAAGTCATAGTATAGTGTGCCAAATAAATAAATAAAAGTCATAATATAGTGTGTCAAATAAATAAATAAAAGTCATAGTATAGTGTGTCAAATAAATAAATAAAAGTCATAGTATAGTATGTCAAATAAATAAATAAAAGTCATAGTATAGTGTGTCAAATAAATAAATAAAGTCATAGTATAGTATGTCAAATAAATAAATAAAAGTCATAGTATAGTATGTCAAATAAATTAGTAAGTCATAGAATAGTATGTCAAATAAATAAATAAAAGTCATAGTATAGTGTGCCAAATAAATAAATAAAAGTCATAATATAGTGTGTCAAATAAATAAATAAAAGTCATAGTATAGTGTGTCAAATAAATAAATAAAAGTCATAGTATAGTGTGTCAAATAAATAAATAACCATGAATCCCTTTCTTGCATCCTCCTCCTAAATAAACTTTTATATTATTTGGTTTCTTCAAAAAATCCACCACTGTCTTCTTGTTTGAGAATATGCACCAAAAGCACAATATCACCTGAAATCATAGGAGCCTCAAGGTAGGAGAGGCACATCCTGATTCTGTACAAGCCAATGTCATTTTGCTCAGAGGTATTTCATTACATTTTGCAACACCACATGGAAAAGACCACGGGGTGCAGTAGAGCGCTAATGCACTCTACCAGGCTCTACTGTAAGCCAGTATCATCAAGCGCATGTGTGTAAGCTCCAGGTTCTGCCTACAAATAAGGTTTAACATCAAAATGAGTGCGTTCAGGATATTATAAAGCTCTCTTAAGGATTTAATGAATGACTTTCTCTGGTCATAAATCTGATTATTAACTATAAAAACAAGGCTGGAGGATCAGCCGATGTTCAGTACCCGGGAAATATGTTCACCCATGGTACAGACAATTTCCTCGCCAAGCTTCAGCACTTTGTTGCTGTGAAGCTGTGAACTGCTGCTCAGCAGGTTTTGGTTGGTGGACAGGACAGGCAGAGAGAATCTGACCTCTGACCTCAACTGGTCCTCTTTCAGTGCAAGACGTTGCCTAACAGTGTGACAAATCACTTACGGTGTTTTGAAACAGATTTTGTCAAACGTATTCAGTATTTGACTAAATGCCGAGTAAGACGACATGACAATAATACAGCATTTTGAAACTGAACAGATGTGCTTACCACATTATTTTGGTTTTTTTCTAATGAATCAAATGTAAAATCTCGACTCAACAAGGTTAGCTGCTGAAACACTTTGGCCAATATCATGAATTAAATACCTCACAGTCAAGGTTCCTCGACCCTCAGTAATAATGACGTGAACAATATTTGTATAGCACCTTATAACAAGGCAAGCCATCCTCATGGATGATTGTTTTCTGAATATCTTAAACCGCATCCTCTCCCATTTTAGTGTCTAGATCCGGTTCTGGATCCCTGATGGAAGTAACATGAAAGACTGGTTGAGTGGTGTCAAGGGTCGTCTGCTGTAAGACCAAGCCTTTACTGTAAAATACAAGTATTGTTGTGTTTAATAAGAATGTTTGGATTTGAATAGGAAATAAAGTGTAATATTTCATATTGTAACATTGTTAAGAAGGGCCTAAGTGAACTTCATATCATAGGTCATGTTGGGCTGTAGGCAGTTCTGCTTTTAGCACTTTTATTTTACAGTTTTTCAGTCTGGAGAAGTCATGTGACCAAAAGTGTACACTGTGCAGGGTGACATCATATTCAGAATGGGATGACATCATATTCAGAATGTGCTGACATCACATTCAAAATGTGATGTCATCACATGTGATGTCATCACATTTTGAATGTGATGTCAGCATTGACATGTCATCACATTCCAAAACGTGTCACCAGTGCCTTTGAAGTGAGAATGTCAGAATGTTACATCTCCGTGGAATCCTCAACTCTAACTCAGTTACAATCTGATCTCTATGAGAGACGCATCTCTTCGTGGAAACAGAGCGAGAACTATTCCAACGCACAAACGCAAACTGTGTATCGTATCAGTATTACAGCTACATACAGTAATACTCGTACCCCAACAAATATCTTCCTTATTTGATATCTGTTCGGTTATAATGGCCCAAATCGTCCAATCTGAAAACAAGGTAAGATTTTCTCAACCAGCCACAGCTTTAAACAAACTTTTTTCAGTATTACACTGATCTAGACCAAACTATATTTTCATCTTCTAAACTTTTGACAAATACAACTACTTTAGAAATATAAGATAACTTAAAGAAAAAGTAGCTTCACGATGCTTTTTAAAAGCAGATGTAGTTGGCTACAGTACATTCAACTGTCTTTGTGTGTATCCAAAGTTAGGATGGGACTGTATTCTTATCTTTTGCATTTGTGTCTTTCAGTCACTTGGACATGAGCTGGTTGAAGCTGCTGCTCAAGCTCCCAGCAAACAGTTGCAGGACCTGCAAAAAGCCCTGGCCTTGCTGGCCACAGAACATGCTGCCCTGAATGAGCAGATGGCCAGCAAACAGTCCGGCTGGGAGCAAGAAAAGGCAAGAATTCTGAAGGCTCTAAAATCAGAAAGAGTCCTTAGAAAAGAAGCTCAGAGGAAGACCGAGGAGGCGGACAGTCAGTCAACTCCCAGCAGTCAGGTGGACTCTGAAAGCACAAACAGTGCGCTGGCCACCGAAATCGCTTCTCTGAAGGAGCAGCTGGCCACACAGGAGTCCGGTTTGCAGCAGGAGAAAGCTAAAATCCTGAAGGCTCTAGCATCCGAGAGAGTCCTTTGGAAAGTGTTGTGACACATTTTCAGGCTGTTTTATAAAGCATAACCTAAGACAAATATAAATCATATATTTACACAAAATGTTCATATACTAGGGTATTTTTGGTTAAAGTATAAATCAAATGTACCATTTAGTCTTTTATATATGTTAATGTTGATTCTACATAAAATAATGTGTGTCTGATGCATTAGAATAGGAAGGCCTTCCTAGTGTAGAGTAAAGCATGGACGGCCCTTTGAAGTCAGAGAGTCGAGCATGCCTGGCGTCAGCCTGGCTGTAGAGAGAGCATGGCAAAGGTGTGCGAAGAGGGGGGGGGGGCTGCCTCTCGAGCAGGATGGGAGGCAGAGAATCAGCCTTTCGAATGAAGAGGCGAGTGCTTGCACTCCTGAGTTCTAACACCCTAGCGGCGGCAAAAAGAGGAGGGGGATTAGGTAAAAAGGTTAAAGTCGTAAATTTGTCACAGATAAGACCAAAATAACTCAAAATCCCTGACTTTGCAAGAAAATAATGAGTTTTGGGCATTTTGCCAACTGAGGGTACAGAACATGAAAGAGAATGGTAAATGAAGTCTATAGTATATAAGAGGGCATGGCTTGTCGAGAAGTCAGTCCTCCGTTCGAACTGACGACTCGTGTTTGTTTTTGGCGACAGAAATAAACACTTTTGCATCAAGATCTGTAGTTTTCTCTCGACCAATTTTAAACCTGATTTTTTGAGAACTCCAAAAAGTTTTAAGTATTATAAGGATAAAAATGCTGAAGGAGGACGCCCTATCTTCTGCTGGCCCACGGTCGGGGCACTTTTTCTTCAACATAACACAGAGAAAATTATACATGCTCTGATATCATCCCGTCTCGATTACTGTAATTCCTTGTATACTTGTTTAAACAATCGAGCAACAGAGCAGCTCCAAATAGTTCAGAACTCTGCAGCTAGACTGCTGACAAAAACTAAGCGATTCTGTCATATTACACCAGTTCTGGCTTCACTACATTGGCTTCCAGTAGCTTTTAGAATTGATTTTAAAGTGCTTTTAATCACTTATAAAGCTCTGAATGACCTGGCACTGGAGTATATAACTGAGCTCCTCACACGGTACTGTCCGAACAGGCCCCTCAGGTCTGCCAGTCTGGGTCTTTTAACGGTTGCAAAGACCAGGCTAAAAACAAAGGGTGATCGAGCCAGTCTTAAAACTCACTTTTATAAAATGGCTTTTCCAATCAGCTGAATTTTTGAGTCCTTTGTATGCTTGTGTGCTGATGTGTATGAATGTGCACATGTAATTGTATGAATATGTACATGCTTATTTCTTTATTTACCTATTTTTTACTGTTTTTATTTTTTACTGTTTTTATTTTTATTTTACTGGTTTTTATTTCATTATTTATGGCTCATTGTATTCTATGTCTTTGATGTGAACTTCTTTGGAAAGCACTTTGTGGTTTGTGCTTGAAAAGTGCTCTACAAATAAAATTATTATTATTATTATTATTTTCAGTGTGATGAGTGAGGTCATGATGGATCAAAGCAATGAGTGAGATCATGATGGATCAGTGTGATGAGTGAGGTCATGATGGATCAGTGTGATGAGTGAGGTCATGATGGATCAGAGTGATGAGTGAGGTCATGATGGATCAGTGTGATGAGTGAGGTCATGATGGATCAAAGCGATGAGTGATGTCATGATGGATCAGAGTGATGAGTGAGGTCATGATGGATCAAAGCGATGAGTGAGGTCATGATGGATCAAAGCGATGAGTGAGGTCCTGATGGATCAGTGTGATGAGTGAGGTCATGATGGATCAGTGTGATGAGTGAGGTCATGATGGATCAGAGTGATGAGTGAGGTCATGATGGATCAGTGTGATGAGTGAGGTCATGATGGATCAAAGCGATGAGTGATGTCATGATGGATCAGAGTGATGAGTGAGGTCATGATGGATCAAAGCGATGAGTGAGGTCATGATGGAACAGAGTGATGAGTGAGGTCATGATGTTTCAGAGTGATGAGTGAGGTCATGATGGATCAGTGTGATGAGTGAGGTCATGATGGATCAGAGTGATGAGTGAAAGAGTCTGAAAAATGTCTGAGTAAAAAAGTCTAAAAAAATGTCAGAGTAAAAAAGTGTGAAAAATGTCCGAATAAAAAGGTAAAAAAAAAGAAGTACGACTAAAAAAGTGTGAAAAAAGTCAGAGTAAAAAAAGTCTGAAAAATGTCTAAGTGAAAATGTCTGGAAAAATATCCGAGTGAAAAAAGTGTGAAAAAGTCAGAGTAAAAAAAGTCTGAAAAAAGTCCGAGTAAAAAGGTAAAAAAAAAAGATGTCAGAGTAAAAAAGTCTGAAAAATGTCTGAGTAAAAAAGTGTGAAAAAAGTCAGAGTAAAAAAGTAAAAAAAAAAGAAGTCTGAAAAATATCTGAGTAAAAAAAGTCTGAAAAATTTTAGATTAAAAAAGTAAAAAAAAAAGATGTCAGAGTAAAAAAGTCTGAAAAATATCTGAGTAAAAATGTCCGAGTAAAAAAAGTCTGAAAAATTTTAGATTAAAAAAGTGAAAAAAAAAGATGTCAGAGTGAAAAAGTCTGAAAAATGTCTGAGTAAAAATGTCTGGAAAAATATCCGAGTAAAAAAAGTGTGAAAAAGTCAGAGTAAAAAAAGTCTGAAAATTTCAGAGTAAAAAAGTAAAAAAAAAAGATGTCAGAGTAAAAAAGTCTGAAAAATGTCTGAGTGAAAAAGTCTGAAAAATGTCAGAGTAAAAAAGTGTGAAAAATGTCCGAGTAAAAAAGTATAAAAAAAAGAAGTCTGAAAAATGTCTGAGTGAAAATGTCTGGAAAAATATCCGAGTAAAAAAAGTGTGAAAATTTCAGAGTAAAAAAGTAAAAAAAAAAGATGTCAGAGTAAAAAAGTCTGAAAAATGTCTGAGTGAAAAAGTCTGAAAAATGTCAGAGTAAAAAAGTGTGAAAAATGTCCGAGTAAAAAAGTATAAAAAAAAGAAGTCTGAAAAATGTCTGAGTGAAAATGTCTGGAAAAATATCCGAGTAAAAAAAGTGTGAAAAAGTCAGAGTAAAAAAAGTCTGAAAATTTCAGAGTAAAAAGGTAAAAAAAAAAGATGTCGGAGTAAAAAAAGTCTGAAAAATGTCTGAGTGAAAAAGTGTGAAAAATGTCTGAGTAAAAAAGTCTAAAAAAATGTCAGAGTAAAAAAGTGTGAAAAATGTCCGAGTAAAAAAGTGTGAAAAAAGTCAGAGTAAAAAAGTAAAAAAAAAAGATGTCAGGGTAAAAAAAGTCTGAAAAATGTCTGAGTGAAAAAGTCTGAAAAATTTCTGAGCAAAATAGTCTAAAAAAAATGTCCGAGTACAAAAGTATGAAAAAATGAAGTCTGAAAAATATCTGAGTAAAAAAAGTCTGAAAAATTTTAGATTAAAAAAGTAAAAAAAAAAGATATCAGAGTAAAAAAGTCTGAAAAATATCTGAGTAAAAATGTCCGAGTAAAAAAAGTCTGAAAAATTTTAGATTAAAAAAGTGAAAAAAGAAGATGTCAGAGTGAAAAAGTCTGAAAAATGTCTGAGTAAAAAAAGTCTGAAAAATGTCTGAATGAAAAAGTCTGAAAAATGTCCGAGTACAAAAGCATAAAAAAAAGAAGTCTGAAAAATATCTGAGTAAAAAAAAAAGAGTAAGAAAAGTCTGAAAAATGTCTGAGTGAAAAAGTCTGAAAAATGTCTGAGTAAAAAAGTAAAAAAAAAGAAGTCTGAAAAATGTCCGAGTAATAAAAGTCTAAAAAATGCCTGAAAAATGTCTGAGTAAAAAAGTATAAAAAAAGAAGTCTGAAAAATGTAAGAGTAAAAAAGTAAAAAAAAAAGAAGTCAGAGTAAAAAAGTGTGAAAAAAGTCAGAGTAAAAAAAGTCTGAAAAATGTCCGAGTAAAAAATTATAAAAAAAAAATGTCTGAAAAATGTCGGAGTAAAAAAGTAAAAAAAAAAGAAGTCTAAAAAAATGTCCGAGTAAAAAAGTATAAAAAAAAGAAGTCAGAGTGAAAAAGTGTGAAAAATGTCTGAGTAAAAAAGTCTAAAAAAATGTCAGAGTAAAAAAGTGTAAAAAAAAGTCAGAGTAAAAGAGTGTAAAAAAATGTCCGAGTAAAAAAGTAAAAAAAAAGAATTCTGAAAAATCTCCGGGTAAAAAAAGTCTGAGAAATGTCCGAGTAAAAAAGTAAAAAAAAAAGAAGTCCGAGTAAAAAATGTGAAAATGTCGGAGTAAAAAAAGTCTGAAAAATGTCTGAGTAAAAAAGTCTAAAACAATGTCCGAGTAAAAAAGTATAAAAAAAAAGGCTGAAAAATGTCGGAGTAAAAATGTCTGGAAAAATCTCCGAGTAAAACAGTATAAAAAAAAAAAAGTCTGAAAAATGTCTGAGTGAAAATGTCTGAAAAATGTCTGAGTAAAAAAGTAAAAAAAAAAGAAGTCTGAAAAATGTCCGAGTAAAGAGGTCAAAAAGAAAGAAGTCCGAGTAAAAGTGTGAAAAAGTCAAAAGTAAAAAAAGTCTGAAGAATGTTTGAGTAAAAAAGTATAAAAAAAAAAAGTCTGAAAAATGTCTGAATGAAAAAGTCTGAAAAATGTCCGAGTACAAAAGCATAAAAAAAAGAAGTCTGAAAAATATCTGAGTAAAAAAAAAAGAGTAAGAAAAGTCTGAAAAATGTCTGAGTGAAAAAGTCTGAAAAATGTCTGAGTAAAAAAGTAAAAAAAAAGAAGTCTGAAAAATGTCCGAGTAATAAAAGTCTAAAAAATGCCTGAAAAATGTCTGAGTGAAAAAGTCTGAAAAATGTAAGAGTAAAAAAGTAAAAAAAAAAGAAGTCAGAGTAAAAAAGTGTGAAAAAAGTCAGAGTAAAAAAAGTCTGAAAAATGTCCGAGTAAAAAATTATAAAAAAAAAAAGTCTGAAAAATGTCGGAGTAAAAAAGTAAAAAAAAAAGAAGTCTAAAAAAATGTCAGAGTAAAAAAGTGTAAAAAAAAGTCAGAGTAAAAGAGTGTAAAAAAATGTCCGAGTAAAAAAGTAAAAAAAAAGAATTCTGAAAAATCTCCGGGTAAAAAAAGTCTGAGAAATGTCCGAGTAAAAAAGTAAAAAAAAAAGAAGTCCGAGTAAAAAATGTGAAAATGTCGGAGTAAAAAAAGTCTGAAAAATGTCTGAGTAAAAAAGTCTAAAACAATGTCCGAGTAAAAAAGTATAAAAAAAAAGGCTGAAAAATGTCGGAGTAAAAATGTCTGGAAAAATCTCCGAGTAAAACAGTATAAAAAAAAAAAAGTCTGAAAAATGTCTGAGTGAAAATGTCTGAAAAATATCTGAGTAAAAAAGTAAAAAAAAAAGAAGTCTGAAAAATGTCCGAGTAAAGAGGTCAAAAAGAAAGAAGTCCGAGTAAAAGTGTGAAAAAGTCAAAAGTAAAAAAAGTCTGAAGAATGTTTGAGTAAAAAAGTATAAAAAAAAAAAGTCTGAAAAATGTCTGAGTAAAAAAAGTCTGAAAAATGTCTGAATGAAAAAGTCTGAAAAATGTCCGAGTACAAAAGCATAAAAAAAAGAAGTCTGAAAAATATCTGAGTAAAAAAAAAAGAGTAAGAAAAGTCTGAAAAATGTCTGAGTGAAAAAGTCTGAAAAATGTCTGAGTAAAAAAGTAAAAAAAAAGAAGTCTGAAAAATGTCCGAGTAATAAAAGTCTAAAAAATGCCTGAAAAATGTCTGAGTAAAAAAGTATGAAAAAAGAAGTCTGAAAAATGTAAGAGTAAAAAAGTAAAAAAAAAAGAAGTCAGAGTAAAAAAGTGTGAAAAAAGTCAGAGTAAAAAAAGTCTGAAAAATGTCCGAGTAAAAAATTATAAAAAAAAAAAGTCTGAAAAATGTCGGAGTAAAAAAGTAAAAAAAAAAGTCAGAGCAAAAGAAGTGTGAAAAATGTCCGAGTAATAAAAGTCTGAAAAATGTCAGAGTAAAAAAGTAAAAAAAAAAGATGTCAGAGTAAAAAAAGTCTGAAAAATGTCTGAGTAAAAAAGTCTAAAAAAATGTCCGAGTACAAAAGTATAAAAAAATGAAGTCTGAAAAATGTCTGATTAAAAATGTCTGGAAAAATCTCCAAGTAAAAAAAGTCTGAAAAAAGTCAGAGTAAAAAAAGTCTGAAAAATGTCAGAGTAAAAAAAGTCTGAAAAAATGTCCGAGTAATAAAAGTGTGAAAAATAGAAGTCTGAAAAATGTCCGAGTAAAGAGGTAAAAAAAAAATGAAGTCCTAGTAACAAAGTGTGAAAAAAGTCAGAGTAAAAAAAGTCTGAAAAATGTCTCAGTGTAAAAGTAAAAAAAAAAGAAGTCTGAAAAATGTCTGAGTGAAAAAGTAAAAAAAAAAGAAGTCTGAAAAATGTCCGAGTAAAGAGGTCAAAAAGAAAGAAGTCCGAGTAAAAGTGTGAAAAAGTCAAAAGTAAAAAAAGTCTGAAGAATGTTTGAGTAAAAAAGTATAAAAAAAAAAAGTCTGAAAAATGTCTGAATGAAAAAGTCTGAAAAATGTCCGAGTACAAAAGCATAAAAAAAAGAAGTCTGAAAAATATCTGAGTAAAAAAAAAAGAGTAAGAAAAGTCTGAAAAATGTCTGAGTGAAAAAGTCTGAAAAATGTCTGAGTAAAAAAGTAAAAAAAAAGAAGTCTGAAAAATGTCCGAGTAATAAAAGTCTAAAAAATGCCTGAAAAATGTCTGAGTAAAAAAGTATGAAAAAAGAAGTCTGAAAAATGTAAGAGTAAAAAAGTAAAAAAAAAAGAAGTCAGAGTAAAAAAGTGTGAAAAAAGTCAGAGTAAAAAAAGTCTGAAAAATGTCCGAGTAAAAAATTATAAAAAAAAAAAGTCTGAAAAATGTCGGAGTAAAAAAGTAAAAAAAAATGTCAGAGTAAAAAAGTGTGAAAAATGTCCGAGTAAAAAAGTGTGAAAAAAGTCAGAGTAAAAAAGTAAAAAAAAAAGATGTCAGAGTAAAAAAAGTCTGAAAAATGTCTGAGTGAAAAAGTCTGAAAAATGTCTGAGCAAAATAGTCTAAAAAAAATGTCCGAGTACAAAAGTATAAAAAAATGAAGTCTGAAAAATGTCTGATTAAAAATGTCTGGAAAAATCTCCAAGTAAAAAAAGTCTGAAAAAAGTCAGAGTAAAAAAAGTCTGAAAAATGTCAGAGTAAAAAAAGTCTGAAAAAATGTCCGAGTAATAAAAGTGTGAAAAATAGAAGTCTGAAAAATGTCCGAGTAAAGAGGTAAAAAAAAAATGAAGTCCTAGTAACAAAGTGTGAAAAAAGTCAGAGTAAAAAAAGTCTGAAAAATGTCTCAGTGTAAAAGTAAAAAAAAAAGAAGTCTGAAAAATGTCTGAGTGAAAAAGTAAAAAAAAAAGAAGTCTGAAAAATGTCCGAGTAAAGAGGTCAAAAAGAAAGAAGTCCGAGTAAAAGTGTGAAAAAGTCAAAAGTAAAAAAAGTCTGAAGAATGTTTGAGTAAAAAAGTATAAAAAAAAAAAGTCTGAAAAATGTCTGAATGAAAAAGTCTGAAAAATGTCCGAGTACAAAAGCATAAAAAAAAGAAGTCTGAAAAATATCTGAGTAAAAAAAAAAGAGTAAGAAAAGTGTGAAAAATGTCTGAGTAAAAAAGTCTAAAAAAATGTCTGAGTAAAAAAGTAAAAAAAAAGAAGTCTGAAAAATGTCCGAGTAATAAAAGTCTAATAAATGCCTGAAAAATGTCTGAGTAAAAAAGTATGAAAAAAGAAGTCTGAAAAATGTAAGAGTAAAAAAGTAAAAAAAAAAGAAGTCAGAGTAAAAAAGTGTGAAAAAAGTCAGAGTAAAAAAAGTCTGAAAAATGTCCGAGTAAAAAATTATAAAAAAAAAAAGTCTGAAAAATGTCGGAGTAAAAAAGTAAAAAAAAATGTCAGAGTAAAAAAGTGTGAAAAATGTCCGAGTAAAAAAGTGTGAAAAAAGTCAGAGTAAAAAAGTAAAAAAAAAAGATGTCAGAGTAAAAAAAGTCTGAAAAATGTCTGAGTGAAAAAGTCTGAAAAATGTCTGAGCAAAATAGTCTAAAAAAAATGTCCGAGTACAAAAGTATAAAAAAATGAAGTCTGAAAAATGTCTGATTAAAAATGTCTGGAAAAATCTCCAAGTAAAAAAAGTCTGAAAAAAGTCAGAGTAAAAAAAGTCTGAAAAATGTCAGAGTAAAAAAAGTCTGAAAAAATGTCCGAGTAATAAAAGTGTGAAAAATAGAAGTCTGAAAAATGTCCGAGTAAAGAGGTAAAAAAAAAATGAAGTCCTAGTAACAAAGTGTGAAAAAAGTCAGAGTAAAAAAAGTCTGAAAAATGTCTCAGTGTAAAAGTAAAAAAAAAAGAAGTCTGAAAAATGTCTGAGTGAAAAAGTAAAAAAAAAAGAAGTCTGAAAAATGTCCGAGTAAAGAGGTCAAAAAGAAAGAAGTCCGAGTAAAAGTGTGAAAAAGTCAAAAGTAAAAAAAGTCTGAAGAATGTTTGAGTAAAAAAGTATAAAAAAAAAAAGTCTGAAAAATGTCTGAATGAAAAAGTCTGAAAAATGTCCGAGTACAAAAGCATAAAAAAAAGAAGTCTGAAAAATATCTGAGTAAAAAAAAAAGAGTAAGAAAAGTCTGAAAAATGTCTGAGTGAAAAAGTCTGAAAAATGTCTGAGTAAAAAAGTAAAAAAAAAGAAGTCTGAAAAATGTCCGAGTAATACAAGTCTAAAAAATGCCTGAAAAATGTCTGAGTAAAAAAGTATGAAAAAAGAAGTCTGAAAAATGTAAGAGTAAAAAAGTAAAAAAAAAAGAAGTCAGAGTAAAAAAGTGTGAAAAAAGTCAGAGTAAAAAAAGTCTGAAAAATGTCCGAGTAAAAAATTATAAAAAAAAAAAGTCTGAAAAATGTCGGAGTAAAAAAGTAAAAAAAAATGTCAGAGTAAAAAAGTGTGAAAAATGTCCGAGTAAAAAAGTGTGAAAAAAGTCAGAGTAAAAAAGTAAAAAAAAAAGATGTCAGAGTAAAAAAAGTCTGAAAAATGTCTGAGTGAAAAAGTCTGAAAAATGTCTGAGCAAAATAGTCTAAAAAAAATGTCCGAGTACAAAAGTATAAAAAAATGAAGTCTGAAAAATGTCTGATTAAAAATGTCTGGAAAAATCTCCAAGTAAAAAAAGTCTGAAAAAAGTCAGAGTAAAAAAAGTCTGAAAAATGTCAGAGTAAAAAAAGTCTGAAAAAATGTCCGAGTAATAAAAGTGTGAAAAATAGAAGTCTGAAAAATGTCCGAGTAAAGAGGTAAAAAAAAAATGAAGTCCTAGTAACAAAGTGTGAAAAAAGTCAGAGTAAAAAAAGTCTGAAAAATGTCTCAGTGTAAAAGTAAAAAAAAAAGAAGTCTGAAAAATGTCTGAGTGAAAAAGTAAAAAAAAAAGAAGTCTGAAAAATGTCCGAGTAAAGAGGTCAAAAAGAAAGAAGTCCGAGTAAAAGTGTGAAAAAGTCAAAAGTAAAAAAAGTCTGAAGAATGTTTGAGTAAAAAAGTATAAAAAAAAAAAGTCTGAAAAATGTCTGAATGAAAAAGTCTGAAAAATGTCCGAGTACAAAAGCATAAAAAAAAGAAGTCTGAAAAATATCTGAGTAAAAAAAAAAGAGTAAGAAAAGTCTGAAAAATGTCTGAGTGAAAAAGTCTGAAAAATGTCTGAGTAAAAAAGTAAAAAAAAAGAAGTCTGAAAAATGTCCGAGTAATACAAGTCTAAAAAATGCCTGAAAAATGTCTGAGTAAAAAAGTATGAAAAAAGAAGTCTGAAAAATGTAAGAGTAAAAAAGTAAAAAAAAAAGAAGTCAGAGTAAAAAAGTGTGAAAAAAGTCAGAGTAAAAAAAGTCTGAAAAATGTCCGAGTAAAAAATTATAAAAAAAAAAAGTCTGAAAAATGTCGGAGTAAAAAAGTAAAAAAAAATGTCAGAGTAAAAAAGTGTGAAAAATGTCCGAGTAAAAAAGTGTGAAAAAAGTCAGAGTAAAAAAGTAAAAAAAAAAGATGTCAGAGTAAAAAAAGTCTGAAAAATGTCTGAGTGAAAAAGTCTGAAAAATGTCTGAGCAAAATAGTCTAAAAAAAATGTCCGAGTACAAAAGTATAAAAAAATGAAGTCTGAAAAATGTCTGATTAAAAATGTCTGGAAAAATCTCCAAGTAAAAAAAGTCTGAAAAAAGTCAGAGTAAAAAAAGTCTGAAAAATGTCAGAGTAAAAAAAGTCTGAAAAAATGTCTGAGTAAAAAAGTCTAAAACAATGTCCGAGTAAAAAAGTATAAAAAAAAAGGCTGAAAAATGTCGGAGTAAAAATGTCTGGAAAAATCTCCGAGT
Source organism: Sebastolobus alascanus (assembly GCA_916701645.2). Lineage (NCBI taxonomy): Eukaryota > Metazoa > Chordata > Actinopteri > Perciformes > Sebastidae > Sebastolobus > Sebastolobus alascanus. The sequence goes on from CAKAOJ020000315.1 coordinate 214,817, forward strand.
AAAACAGTATAAAAAAAAAAAAGTCTGAAAAATGTCTGAGTGAAAATGTCTGAAAAATATCTGAGTAAAAAAGTAAAAAAAAAAGAAGTCTGAAAAATGTCCGAGTAAAGAGGTCAAAAAGAAAGAAGTCCGAGTAAAAGTGTGAAAAAGTCAAAAGTAAAAAAAGTCTGAAGAATGTTTGAGTAAAAAAGTATAAAAAAAAAAAGTCTGAAAAATGTCTGAGTAAAAAAAGTCTGAAAAATGTCTGAATGAAAAAGTCTGAAAAATGTCCGAGTACAAAAGCATAAAAAAAAGAAGTCTGAAAAATATCTGAGTAAAAAAAAAAGAGTAAGAAAAGTCTGAAAAATGTCTGAGTGAAAAAGTCTGAAAAATGTCTGAGTAAAAAAGTATAAAAAAAGAAGTCTGAAAAATGTAAGAGTAAAAAAGTAAAAAAAAAAGAAGTCAGAGTAAAAAAGTGTGAAAAAAGTCAGAGTAAAAAAAGTCTGAAAAATGTCCGAGTAAAAAATTATAAAAAAAAAAAGTCTGAAAAATGTCGGAGTAAAAAAGTAAAAAAAAAAGAAGTCTAAAAAAATGTCCGAGTAAAAAAGTATAAAAAAAAGAAGTCAGAGTGAAAAAGTGTGAAAAATGTCTGAGTAAAAAAGTCTAAAAAAATGTCAGAGTAAAAAAGTGTAAAAAAAAGTCAGAGTAAAAGAGTGTAAAAAAATGTCCGAGTAAAAAAGTAAAAAAAAAGAATTCTGAAAAATCTCCGGGTAAAAAAAGTCTGAGAAATGTCCGAGTAAAAAAGTAAAAAAAAAAGAAGTCCGAGTAAAAAATGTGAAAATGTCGGAGTAAAAAAAGTCTGAAAAATGTCTGAGTAAAAAAGTCTAAAACAATGTCCGAGTAAAAAAGTATAAAAAAAAAGGCTGAAAAATGTCGGAGTAAAAATGTCTGGAAAAATCTCCGAGTAAAACAGTATAAAAAAAAAAAAGTCTGAAAAATGTCTGAGTGAAAATGTCTGAAAAATATCTGAGTAAAAAAGTAAAAAAAAAAGAAGTCTGAAAAATGTCCGAGTAAAGAGGTCAAAAAGAAAGAAGTCCGAGTAAAAGTGTGAAAAAGTCAAAAGTAAAAAAAGTCTGAAGAATGTTTGAGTAAAAAAGTATAAAAAAAAAAAGTCTGAAAAATGTCTGAGTAAAAAAAGTCTGAAAAATGTCTGAATGAAAAAGTCTGAAAAATGTCCGAGTACAAAAGCATAAAAAAAAGAAGTCTGAAAAATATCTGAGTAAAAAAAAAAGAGTAAGAAAAGTCTGAAAAATGTCTGAGTGAAAAAGTCTGAAAAATGTCTGAGTAAAAAAGTAAAAAAAAAGAAGTCTGAAAAATGTCCGAGTAATAAAAGTCTAAAAAATGCCTGAAAAATGTCTGAGTAAAAAAGTATGAAAAAAGAAGTCTGAAAAATGTAAGAGTAAAAAAGTAAAAAAAAAAGAAGTCAGAGTAAAAAAGTGTGAAAAAAGTCAGAGTAAAAAAAGTCTGAAAAATGTCCGAGTAAAAAATTATAAAAAAAAAAAGTCTGAAAAATGTCGGAGTAAAAAAGTAAAAAAAAATGTCAGAGTAAAAAAGTGTGAAAAATGTCCGAGTAAAAAAGTGTGAAAAAAGTCAGAGTAAAAAAGTAAAAAAAAAAGATGTCAGAGTAAAAAAAGTCTGAAAAATGTCTGAGTGAAAAAGTCTGAAAAATGTCTGAGAAAAATAGTCTAAAAAAAATGTCCGAGTACAAAAGTATAAAAAAATGAAGTCTGAAAAATGTCTGATTAAAAATGTCTGGAAAAATCTCCAAGTAAAAAAAGTCTGAAAAAAGTCAGAGTAAAAAAAGTCTGAAAAATGTCAGAGTAAAAAAAGTCTGAAAAAATGTCCGAGTAATAAAAGTGTGAAAAATAGAAGTCTGAAAAATGTCCGAGTAAAGAGGTAAAAAAAAAATGAAGTCCTAGTAACAAAGTGTGAAAAAAGTCAGAGTAAAAAAAGTCTGAAAAATGTCTCAGTGTAAAAGTAAAAAAAAAAGAAGTCTGAAAAATGTCTGAGTGAAAAAGTAAAAAAAAAAGAAGTCTGAAAAATGTCCGAGTAAAGAGGTCAAAAAGAAAGAAGTCCGAGTAAAAGTGTGAAAAAGTCAAAAGTAAAAAAAGTCTGAAGAATGTTTGAGTAAAAAAGTATAAAAAAAAAAGTCTGAAAAATGTCTGAATGAAAAAGTCTGAAAAATGTCCGAGTACAAAAGCATAAAAAAAAGAAGTCTGAAAAATATCTGAGTAAAAAAAAAAGAGTAAGAAAAGTCTGAAAAATGTCTGAGTGAAAAAGTCTGAAAAATGTCTGAGTAAAAAAGTAAAAAAAAAGAAGTCTGAAAAATGTCCGAGTAATACAAGTCTAAAAAATGCCTGAAAAATGTCTGAGTAAAAAAGTATGAAAAAAGAAGTCTGAAAAATGTAAGAGTAAAAAAGTAAAAAAAAAAGAAGTCAGAGTAAAAAAGTGTGAAAAAAGTCAGAGTAAAAAAAGTCTGAAAAATGTCCGAGTAAAAAATTATAAAAAAAAAAAGTCTGAAAAATGTCGGAGTAAAAAAGTAAAAAAAAAAGAAGTCTAAAAAAATGTCCGAGTAAAAAAGTATAAAAAAAAGAAGTCAGAGTGAAAAAGTGTGAAAAATGTCTGAGTAAAAAAGTCTAAAAAAATGTCAGAGTAAAAAAGTGTAAAAAAAAGTCAGAGTAAAAGAGTGTAAAAAAATGTCCGAGTAAAAAAGTAAAAAAAAAGAATTCTGAAAAATCTCCGGGTAAAAAAAGTCTGAGAAATGTCCGAGTAAAAAAGTAAAAAAAAAAGAAGTCCGAGTAAAAAATGTGAAAATGTCGGAGTAAAAAAAGTCTGAAAAATGTCTGAGTAAAAAAGTCTAAAACAATGTCCGAGTAAAAAAGTATAAAAAAAAAGGCTGAAAAATGTCGGAGTAAAAATGTCTGGAAAAATCTCCGAGTAAAACAGTATAAAAAAAAAAAAGTCTGAAAAATGTCTGAGTGAAAATGTCTGAAAAATATCTGAGTAAAAAAGTAAAAAAAAAAGAAGTCTGAAAAATGTCCGAGTAAAGAGGTCAAAAAGAAAGAAGTCCGAGTAAAAGTGTGAAAAAGTCAAAAGTAAAAAAAGTCTGAAGAATGTTTGAGTAAAAAAGTATAAAAAAAAAAAGTCTGAAAAATGTCTGAGTAAAAAAAGTCTGAAAAATGTCTGAATGAAAAAGTCTGAAAAATGTCCGAGTACAAAAGCATAAAAAAAAGAAGTCTGAAAAATATCTGAGTAAAAAAAAAAGAGTAAGAAAAGTCTGAAAAATGTCTGAGTGAAAAAGTCTGAAAAATGTCTGAGTAAAAAAGTAAAAAAAAAGAAGTCTGAAAAATGTCCGAGTAATACAAGTCTAAAAAATGCCTGAAAAATGTCTGAGTAAAAAAGTATGAAAAAAGAAGTCTGAAAAATGTAAGAGTAAAAAAGTAAAAAAAAAAGAAGTCAGAGTAAAAAAGTGTGAAAAAAGTCAGAGTAAAAAAAGTCTGAAAAATGTCCGAGTAAAAAATTATAAAAAAAAAAAGTCTGAAAAATGTCGGAGTAAAAAAGTAAAAAAAAATGTCAGAGTAAAAAAGTGTGAAAAATGTCCGAGTAAAAAAGTGTGAAAAAAGTCAGAGTAAAAAAGTAAAAAAAAAAGATGTCAGAGTAAAAAAAGTCTGAAAAATGTCTGAGTGAAAAAGTCTGAAAAATGTCTGAGCAAAATAGTCTAAAAAAAATGTCCGAGTACAAAAGTATAAAAAAATGAAGTCTGAAAAATGTCTGATTAAAAATGTCTGGAAAAATCTCCAAGTAAAAAAAGTCTGAAAAAAGTCAGAGTAAAAAAAGTCTGAAAAATGTCAGAGTAAAAAAAGTCTGAAAAAATGTCCGAGTAATAAAAGTGTGAAAAATAGAAGTCTGAAAAATGTCCGAGTAAAGAGGTAAAAAAAAAATGAAGTCCTAGTAACAAAGTGTGAAAAAAGTCAGAGTAAAAAAAGTCTGAAAAATGTCTCAGTGTAAAAGTAAAAAAAAAAGAAGTCTGAAAAATGTCTGAGTGAAAAAGTCAGAAAAATGTCTGAGTAAAAAAGTATAAAAAAATGTCCGAGTAAAAAAGTATAAAAAAAGAAGTCTGAGAAATGTCAGAGTAAAAAAGTCTGAAAAATTTCGAGTAAAAAAATCTGAAAAATAGAAGTCTGAAAAATTTCAGAAAAGAAGTCAGAAAAATGTTCCAGTAAAAAGTATGAAATAAAGAAATCTGAAAAAATGTCTCAGTAAAAAAGTCTATGAAAACAGAAGTCAGAAAAATGTCCGAGTAAAAAAGTGTGAAAAATGTCTGAATAAAAAAATTTGAAAAATGTCCGAGTAAAAAGTATAAAAAGTCTGAAAAAAAGAAGTCTGATAAATATCAGAAAAATGTCCGAGTAAAAAAAGTCCGAAAAATGTCTCAGTAAAAAAGTCAAAAAAAATGTCAGAGTACAAAAGCATAAAAAAAAGAAGTCTGAAAAATGTCTGAGTAAAAATGTCTGGAAAAATCTCCGAGTAAAAAAAGTCTGAAAAATGTCTGAGTAAAAAAGTAAAAAAAAAAGAAGTCTGAAAAATATCTGAGTAAAAATGTCCGAGTAAAAAAAGTCTGAAAAATGTCCGAGTAAAAAAGTAAAAAAAAAAGAAGTCAGAGTAAAAAAGTGTGAAAAAAGTCAGAGTAAAAAAAATCTGAGTGAAAAAGTGTGAAAAATGTCTGTGTAAAAATGTCCGAGTAAAAAAAGTGTGAAAAATGTCAGAGTAGAAAAGTAAAAAAAAAAGAAGTCTTAGTAAAAAAGTGTGAAAAAAGTCAGAGTAAAAAAACTGTGAAAAATGCCCAGATATAAAAAGTCTGAAAAATGTCCGAGTAACAAAAGTCTGAAAAAAAGAAGTCTGAAAATATCAGAAAAAAAGTCTGAAAAATGTCAGAGTAAAAATGTCTGGAAAAATCTCCGAGTAAAAAAGTAAAAAAAAAAGAAGTCAGAGTAAAAAAGTCTGAAAAATGTCTGAGTAAAAATGTCTGAAAAATGTCCGGATATACAAAGTCCGAAAAATGTCCGAGTAATAAAAGTCTAAAAAAACGAAGTATGAAAAATGTTGGAGTAAAAAAAGTGTGAAAAATGTCCGAGTAAAAAAGTGTGAAAAATGTCCGAGTAGAAAAGTAAAAAAAGTCTGAAAAATGTCTGAGTAAAAAAAGTCTGAAAAATGTCCGAGTACAAAAGTATAAAAAAAAGAAGTCTGAAAAATATCTGAGTAAAAATGTCTGAGTAAAAAAGTTGGAAAAATGTCCGAGTAAAAAGTAAAAAAAAAAAAGGTCATAGTATAGTATGTCGAAAAATTTCATAAGAAAAAAAGTCATAGTATAGTATGTTGAAATTTTTTGAGAAAAAAGTCATAGTATAGTATGTCGTAAAATTTCATGAAAAAAACGTCATAGTACAGTATGTCGAAATTTTTTTCGAAAAAATGTCATATAATAGTATGTCGAAATATTTTGCGAAAAAAAAGTCATAGTATAGTATGTCGAAAAAAAGGAAAAGCAGCAAATCGTCACATTTGTGAAGCTTGAAACATGAAAAGATTTTGCTTAAAAAATGACAATCAAAAATAGTTGCCAATTAATTTCAGTCAATCGATTAATAAGTTAATCGACTAATCGTTTCAGCTGTGCATTTTCATATGTTTGTAAAGTAACTAACTGAAGCTGTCAGATAAATGTAGAGCGTAAATGCAGATAAATGGAATAAAAAGTACAACTTCTCCCTCTGAAATGTTCTGGAGTAGAAGTATAAATGTACTGGAGTAGAAGTATAAATGTTCTGGAGTAGAAGTATAAAGTGGCATGAAAGGAAAATACTCAAGTACTTAAAATCTAGTACTTGAGTAAATGTACTTTCTAACACTGTGTAATGTTAGACCATCAAATCAGCAGAAAAACAGGAGATTGATTTATAGAAAATAATCTATTTAAATCACAATATTAGTAAGAAAAATCACAGCTTGATATATATTTTTTAAATGTTCAGCCCAACTGGCTAAGTTAGCTAAAGCTAACCAGATGAATATGTCCAGTTAGCTAAAGACCACTTTAACTAGCTAACAGCTAAGTAAATAAAGATAACTTGCTAAGGTTAGTTTGAGTGTAAATAAATAAAAGTCATAGTATAGTGTGTCAAATAAATAAATAAAAGTCATAGTATAGTGTGTCAAATAAATGAATAAAAGTCATAGTATAGTGTGTAAAATAAATAAATAACCATGAATCCCTTTCTTGCATCCTCCTCCTAAATAAACTTTTATATTATTTGGTTTCTTCAAAAAATGGAGAAGGCTGAGCTGGATTATTCTAACCTGGGTGTTCCTGCAGCTGAAGGAGGAAGGAGCTCAGGGAGCAGAGTAGCACCTCCAAGGAGCTCATCTAACATCCAGATGGATTTATAACACACAACCCAGCAGCAGCTCCTTTTATAGGAATGTTCCCTTTAAACAAGAAGGATGGATTCATTCTATTACATTATATACTATATGTGTCTTACTCTCAACATGAAAACCAACAACGTGTTAGTCTCTTCATACGTTCTGACTTCCTGTCAGAACGTATTTAGCCCATTGGTTCCTACTGAAGATGTAAATCTCTAAAAACACCTCACAAACATAAAGTGTCATTAAAAACTAGACTTGAAAGCAGGAATACCGGCAGGAGTCCGACCCAGGCCGATCGGGAACAATGCTATATATTAAATTAAAATAAATGTGAAACATTGATATATATCCTCTAAACTTGGTGTCACCAATCAAATTTGAGGACAACTGAAGACTTAAATCCTGAGATAAGAGTAAAAACATGTCACAGAGCCACCTACTGTTGGATCTGTAGATCTGGAGCACATCCGGCGTTGGTGAACCAAATCTGCTGCCACGATGACAATCTGTTGGTGTTTGTGATTCAACAATATATAATGAATGAATCAAAGTCATGTAGCTAGCAAACAAAGTAGAGTATTAAAAACCAGAGGCTGTTTTCACACCAGTTTCATCTTGTTAGTGAGACATGAACTTTATGAGCTCACTTTAGCGCTCCCTTGTGGTTCACATGGCTCATTTAATGTTGTGAGCAGGAACACATTTAGCTAAAAAAATAACCATAATAATACAAATGGGAGCAAAATAAAAGAGTATCAACAGCTTATAGTGTGATGAAAGAATTTTCGTATTTCATTCGAATTTTGCTTAAAGGGACTATATGTAAGAATCAGAAATTGCTTGTTCACAGCGACACCTGTGGCCGCAATGTCAACGAAAGTCAGCGTCCTGTTGCTCGCGCTACATAGACATGAACGAGCACCGGTCTAAACAGTGAGGCGACACACGTCAGCTAACACACAATATCACTCTATATTTCACCTGCTGGCAGTAATGTTAGCTGACCAGAGGAAGGTCTCTCCATGGATCAATGCTGATCCTAGTGTTGGCTTTTCCTGCTTCAGCCTGCCGACCCGGAGGGAACCGGGGGGGGGGGGGGGGGGGGGGGGAGACCGACACCCGGTCGGAGACAATAACGTAACTCTCTGCGGAGCTCCGTCACTTCACAAGACACGGGAAACCTCTGTTGGTCTGGAGGAGCTGCAGCATTTATTTCTGCACAAACGTCCACTGCACATTCACTAGATATTCTCAGAGCTAAACTAACTCTTCTGCAGTGTGTAGTTTGCGCGCGTGCACGTGGAGTTGGAGCGAGCCGAGCGGGTGAGAACGAGCACGGTGTGCAAGCAGGTAGAAGCAGGCTGGAGCCTTGTGTTGGAGTCTGCGTGCTCGCGTACCCACACGCGAGCGCGCATGGGACACCGACCCGGTATGATTTATGCGCGTAATAAGTTACATATAGTCCCTTTAATTTTGCACATAAGGAAAAATTATAATGGAGGATTTTACTTTTACTACTTTTTCTTTTAATGAAGCATTTTGCTGTTTTCATAAGAATTTCACTTAATGTTGTCATCAAGAATTTAATGATTTTAATAATTAAGTAAATTATTTATTTTTTAAGGATTTTACTTAATTTTGTAATTAAGGAATTTTCTTATCTGATAAGAATTTTACTTAATTTTATTTCATCAGAATTTTCCTTAATTTTGTACATAAGGAGTTTACCTAATTTTGCACTTAAAGAATTTACTTAATTTGTATGATTTTTATTTACTTTTGTATTTAAGGAATTTACTGAATTTTGTACTTTTGGGACTTTCTTAATGGTGTACTTAACTTGAGGATTTTACTACTTTTTTTCTAATGGAGGATTTTGCTTATTTCGTAAGAATGTCGCTTAATATCGTCATAAAGGATTTTGCAAATGTTCCTAGTAAAGTAATGTACTTATTTTTAAAGAATTTTACTTAATTTTGTAATTAGGGAATTTTTTTATTTCATAAGAATTTTACTTAATTTTATTTCAGTAGAATTTGGCTTATTTTTGTACTCAAGAATCTTGTGTATTTTTGTATTTAAGAATATTGATTCATTTTGTAGTTAAGGAACTTGCTTTTTATAATTGAGGAATTTTCTTTATTCAAAATAATTTTGCTTAATTTTGTATATAAGGAGTTTAATTCATTTTGCACTTAAAGAATTTACTTAATTTCTATGAATTTTACTTACTTTTGTATTTAAAGAATTTACAGAATTTTGTACTTTGGAATTTTACTTTATTCATAAGAATTTTCTTAATGTTGTACTTAACAAATTTACACAAATTTATAATTGAGGATTTTACTTTTACTACTTTTTTTCTAATAAAGTATTTTGCTTATTTTATAAGAATTTCACTTAATGTTGTAATAAAGAATTTTGCAAATTTCCATAATTTTCAAAATTTACTTGATTTTAAATAATTAAATTTGTAATTGAGGAATTTTCCTTTTTAAAAGAATTTTGCTTAATTCTTTAATTAAGAGTTTTGTACTTGGATTTTGTTACGAAATATCCTCATAACTAAGCAAACAATCTGAATAAAAATATGAACACGTGTGTAGCAGGAGTCTTCAGAAATCAGAGAGATTAAAACATGAATGAAAATTGGGGTTTATTCTACGTGGAGATGAGGTCACTTTAGGACGCACATACTTGTATTGCACAGAGAAATGTAGTACTAGTACTACTTAAGCAAAGTACTTTAAGGGTTAGTGAAGTCGGGTCCAAGCGGATCATTATTGGACGACACCATGTGACCAAAACCAAACCTGAGCGACATCAGAAGGAGAATTTTTGACTCACCTGTTCAGATCTGTGTCCAAATATTTCGTTTTCATGTCCCCATTGTTGCTGTTGGATCACGACTGAGGTTTGCTGAGCTTCAATACACAGAGAGAAGAAGTGATTTAGATCACTGTAATAAATCTACATCTACTATGTTCAAAAAAATAAAATAAAACTATGAAACTCTGTCAATGAGCTGATTTTAAGTGGTTCAGAAGAATCTGTATTTTTTCTCTGACTGACTAACGGGGAAGTGGCAGCAGGTGAGCAGGTGAGCAGGTGAGCGGGTGAGGAGGTGAGGAGGTGAGCAGGTGAGGAGGTGAGCAGGTGAGGAGGTGAGCAGGTGAGCAGGTGAGGAGGTGAGGAGGTGAGCAGGTGAGCAGGTGAGCAGGTGAGGAGGTGAGGAGGTGAGCAGGTGAGCAGGTGAGAGCAGGTGCAGGTGAGCAGGAGGGACAGGTGAGAGCAGGTGAGCAGGTGAGCAGGCGAGCAGGTGCAGGTGAGCAGGAGGGACAGGTGAGCAAGTGAGCAGGTGAGGAGGTGAGCAGGAGGGACAGGTGAGCAGGTGAGGAGGTGAGCAGGTGAGCAGGTGAGGAGGTGAGCAGGTGAGCAGGTGAGCAGGTGAGCAGTGAGCAGGTGAGCAGGTGAGCAGGTGAGCAGCAGGTGAGCGGGTGAGCGGGTGAGCAGGTGAGCAGGTGAGCAGCAGGTGAGCAGGTGAGCAGGTGAGCAGGTGAGACTAATCAGGGCGGGGCAGACAGCAAAACAAAAGGCAGGAAGTGAAGATGAAGTATCACAGAGTATCAAAATAAAACAGGAAACCTGAATGAATAACATAAAAAGCCAGAAGATGTAGATCCTCTAGATAAGTGATCAACCTGTGATGCAACACAGTCCAGTCCTCACAGAAAGTCAGAGGGAGAGAGCCAGACTGTGACGGACAAAGTCAGACATCTGAGATGCATCCGAACGGACTTTCACCGTATTCACATTGTGACAGCTGCCGACCAAAACATGAGACCAAATATTCCACCCGATTTGACTGTTATCAGGCTATTGAAGAGGCATTATCAACACACATCTGTCCTAAATGAGTTGGCTAGTAGGGCCCTACCAACCTAAATAATAGGTTCAAGAGGCTGTTATCACCTATTTATTTTAGTGAGCAGTCAGGCCCAACAAAAAAAGGAATCCACAGAAGAAGAAGTATAACCAACCAACCAACCAACCACAGAAGAAGAAGACAACCACAAAAAGTTTTGGCGGATAATTTAGAGAGGGAAAGTAGGAAGAAGAAGACAACCAGGAAAACATTTGTGCGGATAATTTAGTTAACTATACATTATTGACATGCGCTAACAACTAGGTACGTCTTTTATTATTTATGTTGTGGTTGTGTGCTATGTATCATGTATGATAACCTAAAGCTCAGAATAAAGTGAAATACTGCATAGATCTAAGTGTGCGGATATCTTTTCTACCATTTTTGGACTCATTGATTTTTCCAGCACCTTAGCAAAGATTAAGACCGGTTGAGCGGTTGTCATCCTGCATTAGCTATGTTGTGGGAAATAACTTTACCGGGAGGTGTTTTAACATGTTAACTATACGTTACTGACAAGCGCTAACAACTAGGTACGTCTTTTATTAGCTAAATAACTTTACCCGTCACCTGTTTTAATATGAAATGTATGACGCCTGCAAAACACAGCGTATCGTCTACGTTAGACTAACGTTATACGTTACACGTTAGACGATACGCCGTGTTTTGCATGCGTGATAATGTTTGACACAATGCTGAAGTGGACTGAAATGGCATCTCAATTTTCATTGTTCTTTAGGCTATTGTTAACTCTTCCTGCTTCAATCTCCCGACCGTAGTCAGAACATACAGGGGAGACCGTAGTGTGGTCTCCAGGGCCGGAGTCGGTACCGTACTCGCTCCGGAGTTAACCCCCCTCACTTAACTCAACAGCAGGGAAACAAGACGCTGGAAACCTCCGTTAGTCTTGAGGAGTTGTAGCATTTATTTCTTGTACAAACTGCAACTTCCATCGAACATCCACTTTATATTTGCTAAGCTAAAACCAACTCTCTTCGGCTCCTGCTGCTCGCTTATTTTCATTCATACTCCGCCCCCGTTCTCCCTCGCTCCACCTCTCACATGCACGCACACACACGCTACACACTGACTCTGCTATTCTCCAAATGACCTACGCCACTCTCACAACACTACCCCCACTCTGGATGACAATGATAACATTTTTCCAATCCAGCACAGTAGCATACATCAACACATACATTTCCTCATACAGGTATAGTCCTCATGTGCATTCAGTCCATTTGAGAGGTTTCAATGTAACCAGTAGATTTAAAATCCATTGCCAGTGGGGCACTAGCAGAAGGTGCAGTTTCTCAGTGCAAATGTAGACATGTAGTAGTCCATTTTTGTTCAGTGTGCTCACTCTATAATAGAGCATAACAAATCCTGAAAGACATTGATAACATCCATTTTACAGGTCATGACTTAATCTGAGCTCTGAAGTGGCGACCTGGAGCAACTAACTTCTCTAAACTTAACTCAAAATATTCCCTTTAACAGAAAAATACAACAGTTTGTCACAGTGCATATGGTAATTAACCCATTACTCCTCAAGTTTTTTTTTTTTTATATATAGAAATGAACATATAAAACTAGCAATTAGACGATTAGCCGGAACAATAATAAACAGTATAAAACAGGCCTAGTTTTTAACTGGTTTTCTTCATTTTCAACACTGAATACAGTCCTTTAACTCTGAAAACGGTCCATGAACGGTTCTACTCAGTGAGCCAACCACTCACCATACCAGACACGAGGTCTTTGTTGACGACGGGGTCTTTGAGAACGTTGACTCCACTGATGTTGCTCTGCCACCCCACCCCCACTATCCTGAGGGTCCTCAGGAACAGAAAAGTCCAGGCGAGGAGAAGTGAAGGGGAGTGAAGCGGCAGTTGTAGGAATGTCTACTGCTGGATCTGATGGAGTGAAAACCGAAGGCTTCCTCTGTGTCCGTGTCGGAGAATAGCTGGGACAGACCCACGCCAGGGTCTTCGAGATCCATGTCCAAGGTTGGAGGCGACACCTCCGTAGGTGTCCAGTTCCGAGCCTGCTCCATGACCCAGGTATTGTCCAGTGGGTCGCGGCAGCGATAGGGCTTCAGTTGGTCGTGATGAACCACTTTCACTTTGGTCCTTGGGCCTTTCTGGATGCGTTACACCAGATCATCCAAATGCCCCATTACAAAGTATGGTCCTTCGTATGATGGGAGAAACTTCTTGACCTTGTCTTTGACTTTCCGCGTGCCTTTGATGAGGAACCACACAGCATCCCCAATCTTGTACTGTGTGCGGCAGCAGTTCTTGTCATATTGTCTCTTTGCGCGTTTCACAGACTCACCGAGAGCATCTCTGGTGATTTGGTGCGCCAGCTCCAGTCGCTCCCGCAGCTGTCGGACATACTCAGGAGTTGAAGGGACCGTGTCAGGGTCCGGAGGCAGGCCGGTTACCAGATCCACTGGTTCACTCACCTCCCGGCCGAACATCATGAAGTTGGGAGTGAAACCTGTTGCACTGTGCTTTGTCGCTCTGTAGGCCATGATAGCATAGGGGATCATGAGGTCCCAATCCCAGTGGCAACGCTCTGCTGTTGTGGCCAGTATCTTTTGCAGGGTGGCGTTGAACCTTTCAACCTGGCCATCCGACTGAGGTCGGAAAGGTGTGGTGTGTGTTTTATCGATGCCGAACAATGTGCACATCTTCTGGAACACTTCAGACTCGAAGTTCCGGCCTTGGTCGCTATGCAATGTCTGTGGTGCTCCATAACGACACACCCACTCTGATGCCACAACTTCAGCCACAGTTACAGCCTTTTCATTTGGCAGGGGGAACGCTTCCACCCATTTTGTAAAATAGTGCTGTATCACGAGCACATATGAGTTGTTGCGCTCTGTCTCATTCAGTGGCCCCATGATGTCCAATGCAATGCGTTCCATAGGGGCTCCCACTCTAACAGTTCCCATAGGGGCCTGGGCTTTCTTATGGGGCCTGGCTTTGGACGCACAGTTGGTACAGGTGCTGCACCAGAGGGCAACGTCTTCTCTCATCCGGTACCAGAAGTATCGAGTCTGCAACCGGGCTACAGTGCGCTCCACCCCAAAATGTCCACCAACTTGCCCTTCATGCATTTGTCTCATGATGTCAGGCCGCAAGATGTGAGGCAGCACAACTTGTGGGTAGAACTGGGTGTCATCCAGACAGCAGAACCGTCTAACCAGTATTCCATCTCGGATGTAGAGTCGCTTCCACTGGCTCCAATATGTCTTTGTGGCTGGACTGCATGGTGAGACTGTTACCCATGGAGGGCGCTCTCTGCTGGCCTCTATCCATGCTCTGATAGGGGCAATGTCTGGATCAGCTTCCTGAGCCTGTCGCAGCTCCTCTAGGGACCAGCCGCCAAACAGTTCATTGTCATTAGTCTTAGTCAGGTAGATTCTCTCAGGAGGCTTTAAGTCGTCCATGTCAGCAGGCAACGTTTCGTCTACCCCCACTAGACTCACTGCTGTGGACGCTGGCCGTCCCTCTACCCCCACTGGACACAGCATCTGGTTGATGTGAGAGTCCAAAACGCACTGCACAGCCTGATGACTGACACTGACTGATTGAGGGGAGGGGCCTGGCAGCTTGCACGGACAGGACTGGCGGCAGGGCACCCTGGAGAGGCTGTCTGCGCTGATGTGCAGCCGGCCGGGGCGATGGATGATCTCAAAGTTGTACTCGCCGAGTCTCTCGAGCCACCTGGCAAGCTGTCCCTCCGGTTCCTTCATTTTCGTTAGCCACTGAAGGCTACTGTGGTCGGTGCGTACGGTGAAGGACCGCCCCAGGAGATACTGCCGGAAATGTGATGTGAATTCCACCACGGCTAGCAGTTCTCGCCGTGTGGTGCAGTAATTCTGTTCAGTTTTTGAAAGCTTGCGACTCCCATAGGCCAACACACGTTCCTCGCCATTCTGGATTTGTGAGAGGACGGCGCCGATGCCAACGTCGCTGGCGTCGGTGTCCAGAATCATGTTACCCTGGTCGAGTGGATAACCCGGGACAGGCGCAGTAGTCAACATGCGCTTGAGTTCGTTAAATGCCGCCTGGCAGCCCTCAGTCCACTGGAATCTGGCGTCTTTCTTTGTCAGGGCATGAAGGGGCTCAGCTATGGAGGCGAAGTCTTTTACGAACCGCCGATAATATGATGCAAGGCCGACGAATCGGCAGAGCTCTTGAAGTGAAGTTGGCGTTGGCCACTCCTGCACCTTCTGGACTTTACTGGGGTCAGTGGCCACACCGTCCTCCGAGACAATGTGGCCTAAATAGGCTACTTGGCTGCGAAAGAGGAAACACTTGGCAGGTTTCAGTTTCAGGTTGGCTTGGTGAAGTCGGTCGAAAACCTAGCCCAGCCGCTGCAGCATCTCTGACATATCCCTGCCCAGCACGATGATGTCATCCAAATAGACCAGGCAAGTCTCCCACTGCAACCCAGCCAACACGCGGTCCATCAGTCACTGGAATGTCGCTGGAGCGTTACACAGTCCGAATGGCATAACATTCCACTCAAACAGTCCATTTCTGGTGCAAAAGGCAGCTGCTTTGCGCGCCCTGGGGGACAGTTCAACTTGCCAGTAGCCGGAGGCGAGGTCCAGCGTGCTGAACCATTTGGCAGTGGAGAGCGTTTCCAGTGTGTCTTGGATGCGGGGCAATGGGTACGCATCTTTAATGGTACAGTCATTCAGGGCTCTATAGTCTATGCAGAGACGGTAAGTCCCATCCTTTTTGCGTACCATCACTATGGGCGACGCCCAGCTGCTGTGGCTGCGGCGAGCCAGCCCCCCCTCCAAACCTTGTTGTATCTGTTGGTCAGCACTCTGTTGTTTCTCCAACGCCATCCGGCGCGGTGGCTGCTTGACTGGGACGCCTGGCCGTGTCATGATGTCATGCTGCACCAGACTGGTGCGGCCAATGTCATTGGGACCAGTGGAGAACACGCCGCCATAGGAGCACAACAGCTGTGCCAGCTGGAGCTGCTCCTCTGTGTTAAGCTCAGTGGAACTCTGGGCATAAAGCTCCTGCAGGTGCTGGGGAACAGTGGGGGGGTTTGTGACTGGCTGTTCTAGGTGGGCGGTGGTGTCTGCCGGCTGCAAGGCTTCCGCAGGTTGGAGAAACCCTGCGATGGCGCCCTTCTTGATGGTTACGGCAGTGTTTCCTGGGTTGAAGATGCGGAGGGGCACAGCTTTAAAAGGGCATGCTTCCACCAGAACTCGTGCGACCAGCACTCTGTGTTTTTCAACAAAACCTTTAGTGGGGCTCAGCACCACCTCCCCTTTAACCTGTCCCTTGAAACGAGTGCGGCCTCGCACAACATACTCCCGTCCGGCCTCCAACACCACAGTCCGGGCAACTCTCACTGCGTGTGTTTTTGATTTGCTACGTGACTGGAAATATGGCACTTCTTCACCAAACAGTACCATGCGCTGGTTTCCAAAATCAAGGCGTGCTCGAGCTTGAGTCAGGAAGGGGTGGCCCAGGAGAGCTTCATCGCCAGCGATGTCAGCAACCAGGAAGTGCACGCTCACCTGGCGGTTGTTGATCCGTACAGGGATGTGAGCTTCCCCCAGTACTGGTACCTCAACAGGGCCCACACCAAGCAGAGTCTTTACAGTTGATGGCTGCAGTGGAGGTCGACCATCTCGGTGAATAGTGTTGTAGTGGCACAGGGTAACACACTCCTCCGTGCCCCACTGACCAAAAAAGCGCACACTTCCAGTTCATACACGACCATGTGAATGCTCATTTCTTGACCTTGGCCTTTAAGGTGAAACACAGCAGGCTCCGGGCTTTCGTGGCAGGCTGTCAAAACTTGGGCTGTGGTCGTTTGCCTTGGTGAGGGGCAATCTCTCCTCATGTGACCCAGGCCTGAACAGTTATGACAGCGAATCTCTTCCCCTTTAATGTCTCTATAGCCTCTTTGCTTATACGGTGTGCCGTACTTGGTGTAGTTGGGGTCAGGAGGCTTACTTTTCCAGCTGGCGGCCGGGGGCGTTGCAGCAGTATCTGCTTCCTCCTCTTTGGTGCCCTCCCGGACCATAGCCGCACGGGGTCTCCGTTCAGCCAAGCTGCGTGCCCCTGATTGCATGAGGCTGGTGACATATGACGCTGCCCGCTTGGTGGTTTCATGGCGGCGAGCGATGTCATAGGCCTGAGACAGTGTGTGGGGCCGCTGCTCTAGCAATTTCTGCACAGTCTCTGCATCTCCTACAGCGGTTGTGAAAACTTCAACGCCTATGGCGTCCTGCTCAGTCTCAGTTCTATCACTGTAGGCTACTGACACTTTTTCATAAATGTCATCTCTTAAAAGATGAAGAGCCTCACCCAACTTGTGGACCCTCTGTCTCAGTTCAAGGGCCACTGCAGTAGCATGCTCTGAAGACGGTCCATGCGCAGTCTCCATCTCCTCCACCAGGCGGCAGTAGTCCCACCGAGCAGACCGTGGATTTTTGTGGATGCTTGCCCCTGCTGTACCCACCAAGCAGAACTTTAACTGGACAGCCATTGTCTTTTCTGACCAGTGATTAGCTTGAGCACAGCTCTCAAACCGGTGTAGAAACTCTCTCCAGGACGTGGTGCCATCAAACTGACCAGGACGTAAGGTGGGGACTCTTTCTCTGTTATCATAGTCTTCCTCACTCTCAGATGAAGCTTGGTAGTGTGCATGAGGTGGCTGGCGTGCTCGTGACTTGAGCCACTCACATTTAGTAGAAGAGTCCTTTAACTGCACAGTCTGACAATATTTCTGTGCTTGTGAATGTCAATTGTGAGTGTCTTTCATGGCGTCACAGCAGGGGGTGTGCAACCCTGGGCATGTGGAACATGGGAGATGACATGGTACTGGTGTGCTCTGGATGAAACTCCCGGGGTGGACAGGGGAAAAGGGGTTAGCATGGGGCGTTGTAACAACAGCTTGTGGTATAACCATGTTGTGCAGCTTTAATGGCTGGTGAGCTTGGTGATTGCGCACATGGAGGCCCCGGTCCTGGTCATCCACGCCGAGCACACTGTCTTCCAAACAGTAACTTCTCCCCTCAGCATCAACAAAGGGGTTTGTGCTCGAAAACCTCGGCCGGGTGGCCTCGTATGGCTCTTTAATCACTCCGTGCCTCGTGTTAGCTGGCCCATCTTCACAAAGGAAAGGATTCAAATGTTCACTTTTCCTGTTTCTTCCACTCACATAGTCTGTATTTGTCTCGATTTCATTTTCATTTATTTCAGTTAGCGTCATGAATGGGTTGGAGTGACTCGTAACTTTTCCACATACATCGTGTGTGTTTTCGGCAGCAGGGCTTTGGCTAGCGGCCGCCATGTTAGCTTAGCACCTTTGCTAGGTAAACGATGAATGTTTTGGCTAACTGTCCCGGTTTATTTCACCGTTCTTTTGCTCACCACTGCTGTAACTTGTCGAACGTGAGAGGGTCCCTTCGTGGTCGCCAGTGTTAACTTTTCCTGCTTCAATCTCCCGACCGTAGTCAGAAGATACAGGGGAGACCGTAGTGTGGTCTCCAGGGCCGGAGTCGGTACCGTACTCGCTCCGGAGTTAACCCCCCTCACTTAACTCAACAGCAGGGAAACAAGACGCTGGAAACCTCCGTTAGTCTTGAGGAGTTGTAGCATTTATTTCTTGTACAAACTGCAACTTCCATCGAACATCCACTTTATATTTGCTAAGCTAAAACCAACTCTCTTCGGCTCCTGCTGCTCGCTTATTTTCATTCATACTCCGCCCCCGTTCTCCCTCGCTCCACCTCTCACATGCACGCACACACACGCTACACACTGACTCTGCTATTCTCCAAATGACCTACGCCACTCTCACAACACTATCCTTCTGATCGACAACGGCTGCACCTAAAGGTAAGGTATACATTTGCAAATCTAAAAATGAGGCTGTAGTTATTAATGAGAAAGCTATGAGAGAAATGTGAGTTCACCCTTACTAATGAAAGACTAGGATTGCTATCTAGTTCTACCATGACCACTTGTGTGTTGTTGTAAACAATCAGTTTTGTCTAAAATGCCTGGATGAGCTTGATGTCACTCTGTCATTGACCTAAATTCATTATAATCATGGCATATGGAGCTATGATCTACATTAATTTGTTACTAACTCCTTTCCCTTTTTTCCCTTATAACCACGCGGAGCGAACAGTAATTGACCAGGAGACCAGAGCTCTCCTTAAGTCCTTTTTTGATAAGGGAATGACCCGGGTAGGGTCTCCCTCATCCAGGATGCTGTACATGCTTAGACACATATATCATAGAGGTATGGTTTATTTTCTGTCTCTTCTTAAATTAGTGAAATCAGAACGTTTTAAGCCGTAAACGGAGACACCGAGTTGCACCACAAAATGCCACAGGAGGTCTTTTCTACCATCGGCCATCAAACTGTCTCTGAAATATCGTATCAATATCATGTGCAATATTACTTTTTCAACATGATGTGTAATATTACTTTTCAATATCACAAGCAGTATTACTTTTCTATTGTAGTTGACTTTACTAAATTTATCTTACTTTTATTGTTATCTTATTCTATTTTGGCACTGGTGTTAGCATTTACTTCTTATACACTTTACATTTATTTCAATCAGGAGAGACCCCGTATAGAATGAACAATACATTTATTACATGATACATAATAGCAGAAGTGCAAAGTCTTTGACGATTAGACTCTATTGTGATGTAGTATATCAAAGGGGGGTCGTGATGCCGTGATGAGATTAGGTATACCCCCCCCCCCCCCCCACTGGAGTCTAGACCTGGTGGTGGTGAAGGGAGCAGCTGAAGATCTAATGAAGGAATGCAGAGCCGGACTGGAAACAGAATATGAAGAAGACTGGAGGGGATGGGGTTGAGGCGGGTTGTCTGAAGTCGCTGACAGCAGAAGAGAGGAGAACAGTTTTACATTTTGATTGCAACGATATGATTGGCTCTGAGAGAGCGTGGTAGAATCTGTTTGGTTATTAAGAGTGAACCACCCACGGTCAGCTGATAGAGAAGGAGCCAGTAAAGAGAGAGAGAGAGACAGAAAGGTTGTGAATGAGAGAGTGTTCAGAGGTCTTCCTGTCTGAACTTTCGCTTTAAGCTTCATTACTCTGTTATTTTCATGCAATCTCTGGCACAAGGATTTCCTTCGGGATTAATAAAAGTTATATTCTTATCTTATCTTATATTAGTCTGTTGCAGTAGTGTTACGATAATGTTGCAGCTGAAACTCACATGAAGAGATAGGGAATTGGTATTTCTAAATATTTTACACAAGATTATAATGTTGCTGAAATATTTCTCTTCGCTTTAATGACATGGTCACTTTAATTTTCTCTATTTCAGAACTGGATTGGTAATCATAAGAGGGTGTTCATGGGTCCCTCCCATCCACCCAAGGCAAAATGATTCACACGGGATTTGTCAGCTTACAATTTATTTTGTCGCGACGTTTTAAAAAAAAACAAGGGTAAGTAATTTTGTGAAAGTTTTTACACTAATACTTTACGTAAATGGGTGAAGGCTGTGTGCTTTTGCTAGGCATATCCATCAACATTTCTCTTGCATCTTTGCATCTTTCTCTACACTGCTCTGCTCCTGCAGCTCAGCTTGCATTAGCAACTGGGTCTGAATTGACGTTTTACATACTAAGGTTTTGTGTCATGTCTAGAACAGTTTCCACAACACAACCAGCTGATTGTAACATGAAATTGAAAATTGAGACACGGGACACGAACAGTGGTCTCCTGGATGAAAGCCTTGTGTTTGTTGAATGCATAATTTGTTTATTCATGCACCTTGAAATGACTCTTTATATTTATTACCAAAGCAAAAGGTAGTGTGACATCATAGATCAACAAAAAGTTTTAGGGAGAAAATCCGGGATGTGATGGATGTACAAGACTTGATTTACTTATATCACAAGGTCTGTCTTTTCCTGACCTTTAAGGACCAGTGTACAATATACAAAATATGTCTTATTTAGTGTATAATAAGAATTATCATAATATCATAATAAGAATTGTTTTGTGTTCATTAGCTTAGAATGAGCCATTTATAGAATAGAATAGAATAGAATAGCCTTTATTGTCATTGCACAGTCTCCTATACAACGAAATTGGGGATGTCACAACTGAAGGTGTATTTGCAATAAAACCAAGAATAAAAACACGTAAAAAGCAACAAGAATAAATAATAATAATAATAATAAAATAAATAAAAAAGAACACTTAGGTCATAACAGAACAGATGATGTCACAGTAAATAAATCAGGATGAGGTAATAGATATATTGCACGTTAGATGGTTGTGGATGTGTTAATACTGCACATTTCTTTGACAGCTGAGGGAGGTTAGTGGCTACAGTACTCTAGAGACCGCATTTTGCCTTTTCCTATCGGCCGCTGTAGCTCTCCCAACATGCTCGACCCATGGGAGAAGTTGTAATCCGTAACCTCACCGCTAGATACCGTCAGATCCTACACACTGTTCCTTTAACCAAGTCATTTTAGGTGCTGCATAGCATAATAGCTAAATAATAATAATAATGATAATAATAATAATAATAATAATAATAGCTAATGTTGAAGAGAGCGAACCTACAAAATATTTGACAGATTTTTTTATGATTACTAATAAAATGTGTGTGTTACTCTGTTGGCTGACAAAGAATGTATTGTAGTAAAGTAGATGACGACCCTAGACTGTGCTTTGTCGTGAGAAATTTATTTTCCTTTATAAATGTTTTTTTTTTAAAGAAAGACTTTCTGATTGTAAAATATGAGTGCAGAGTTATCAAATGCCCTTAACTTTTTTTTCCAGGCACTATGAAAGATATGAATGGGTTGGTTCACTGTAAGCCAGAAGACAGGGAGAGATTCAGGGAGAGATTCAGGGAGAGATTCAGGGAGAGATTCAGGCAGAGATTCAGGGAGAGATTCAGGCAGAGATTCAGAGAGAGATTCAGGCAGAGATTCAGGGAGAGATTCAGGGAGAGATTCAGGCAGAGATTCAGGGAGAGATTCAGGGAGAGATTCAGGCAGAGATTCAGGGAGAGATTCAGGGAGAGATTCAGGGAGAGATTCAGGGAGAGATTCAGGCAGAGATTCAGGGAGAGATTCAGGCAGAGATTCAGGGAGAGATTCAGGCAGAGATTCAGGGAGAGATTCAGGGAGAGATTCAGGGAGAGATTCAGGCAGAGATTCAGGGAGAGATTCAGGAGAGATTCAGGCAGAGATTCAGGGAGAGATTCAGGCAGAGATTCAGGGAGAGATTCAGGGAGAGATTCAGGCAGAGATTCAGGGAGAGATTCAGGGAGAGATTCAGGGAGAGATTCAGGCAGAGATTCAGAGAGAGATTCAGAGAGAGATTCAGGCAGAGATTAAGGCAGAGATTCAGGGAGAGATTCAGGGAGAGATTCAGGGAGAGATTCAGGCAGAGATTCAGGGAGAGATTCAGGGAGAGATTCAGGGAGAGATTCAGGGAGAGATTCAGGAGAGATTCAGGCAGAGATTCAGGAGAGATTCAGGAGAGATTCAGGCAGAGATTCAGTGAGAGATTCAGGGAGAGATTCAGGGAGAGATTCAGGCAGAGATTCAGGAGAGATTCAGGAGAGATTCAGGGAGAGATTCAGGGAGAGATTCAGGCAGAGATTCAGGGAGAGATTCAGGCAGAGATTCAGGGAGAGATTCAGGGCAGAGATTCAGGCAGAGATTCAGGGAGAGATTCAGGGCAGAGATTCAGGCAGAGATTCAGGGAGAGATTCAGGGAGAGATTCAGGCAGAGATTCAGGCAGAGATTCAGGGAGAGATTCAGGGAGAGATTCAGGCAGAGATTCAGGCAGAGATTCAGGGAGAGATTCAGGCAGAGATTCAGGGAGAGATTCAGTGAGAGATTCAGGCAGAGATTCAGGGAGAGATTCAGGGAGAGATTCAGGGAGAGATTCAGAGAGAGATTCAGGGAGAGATTCAGGAGAGATTCAGGGAGAGATTCAGGCAGAGATTCAGGGAGAGATTCAGGAGAGATTCAGGAGAGATTCAGGCAGAGATTCAGGGAGAGATTCAGGAGAGATTCAGGCAGAGATTCAGGGAGAGATTCAGGGAGAGATTCAGGCAGAGATTCAGGGAGAGATTCAGGGAGAGATTCAGGGAGAGATTCAGGGAGAGATTCAGGGAGAGATTCAGGAGAGATTCAGGAGAGATTCAGGGAGAGATTCAGGGAGAGATTCAGGCAGAGATTCAGGAGAGATTCAGGGAGAGATTCAGGAGAGATTCAGGGAGAGATTCAGGGAGAGATTCAGGAGAGATTCAGGGAGAGATTCAGGCAGAGATTCAGGGAGAGATTCAGGGAGAGATTCAGGAGAGATTCAGGCAGAGATTCAGGGAGAGATTCAGGCAGAGATTCAGGGAGAGATTCAGGGAGAGATTCAGGAGAGATTCAGGAGAGATTCAGGAGAGATTCAGGGAGAGATTCAGGGAGAGATTCAGGGAGAGATTCAGAGAGAGATTCAGGGAGAGATTCAGGAGAGATTCAGGGAGAGATTCAGGGAGAGATTCAGGGAGAGATTCAGGAGAGATTCAGGGAGAGATTCAGGGAGAGATTCAGGAGAGATTCAGGGAGAGATTCAGGGAGAGATTCAGGGAGAGATTCAGGGAGAGATTCAGGAGAGATTCAGGCAGAGATTCAGGGAGAGATTCAGGGAGAGATTCAGGCAGAGATTCAGGGAGAGATTCAGGGCAGAGATTCAGGGAGAGATTCAGGAGAGATTCAGGGAGAGATTCAGGCAGAGATTCAGGGAGAGATTCAGGCAGAGATTCAGGGAGAGATTCAGGGAGAGATTCAGGGAGAGATTCAGGCAGAGATTCAGGGAGAGATTCAGGGAGAGATTCAGGCAGAGATTCAGGGAGAGATTCAGGGAGAGATTCAGGCAGAGATTCAGGGAGAGATTCAGGGAGAGATTCAGGGAGAGATTCAGGGAGAGATTCAGGGAGAGATTCAGGAGAGATTCAGGAGAGATTCAGGAGAGATTCAGGGAGAGATTCAGGAGAGATTCAGGGAGAGATTCAGGGAGAGATTCAGGAGAGATTCAGGCAGAGATTCAGGGAGAGATTCAGGGAGAGATTCAGGCAGAGATTCAGGCAGAGATTCAGGGAGAGATTCAGGCAGAGATTCAGGGAGAGATTCAGGCAGAGATTCAGGCAGAGATTCAGGGAGAGATTCAGGGAGAGATTCAAGGAGAGATTCAGGG
The DNA here is from genome assembly GCA_916701645.2 of Sebastolobus alascanus. Lineage (NCBI taxonomy): Eukaryota > Metazoa > Chordata > Actinopteri > Perciformes > Sebastidae > Sebastolobus > Sebastolobus alascanus. Next base: position 238,475 of record CAKAOJ020000315.1, read on the forward strand.
AGAGATTCAGGGAGAGATTCATGGAGAGATTCAGGGAGAGATTCAGGGAGAGATTCAGGGAGAGATTCAGGGAGAGATTCAGGCAGAGATTCAGAGAGAGATTCAGGCAGAGATTCAGGGAGAGATTCAGATAGAGATTCAGGGAGAAGACAAGGAGAGATTCAGGGAGAGATTCAGGGAGAGATTCAGGGAGAAGACAAGGAGAGATTCAGGGAGAGATTCAGGGAGAGATTTAAGGAGAGATTCAGGGAGAGATTCAGGCAGAGATTCAGGGAGAGATTCAGGGAGAGATTCAGGGAGAGATTCAGGGAGAGATTCAGGCAGAGATTCAGGGAGAGATTCAGGGAGAGATTCAGGGAGAGATTCAGGGAGAGATTCAGGAGAGATTCAGGAGAGATTCAGGAGAGATTCAGGGAGAGATTCAGGGAGAGATTCAGGGAGAGATTCAGGAGAGATTCAGGGAGAGATTCAGGAGAGATTCAGGGAGAGATTCAGGCAGAGATTCAGGAGAGATTCAGGAGAGATTCAGGGAGAGATTCAGGGAGAGATTCAGGCAGAGATTCAGGGAGAGATTCAGGGAGAGATTCAGGCAGAGATTCAGGGAGAGATTCAGGGAGAGATTCAGGAGAGATTCAGGGAGAGATTCAGGGAGAGATTCAGGAGAGATTCAGGGAGAGATTCAGGAGAGATTCAGGGAGAGATTCAGGGAGAGATTCAGGAGAGATTCAGGGAGAGATTCAGGCAGAGATTCAGGGAGAGATTCAGGGAGAGATTCAGGCAGAGATTCAGGAGAGATTCAGGGAGAGATTCAGGGAGAGATTCAGGGAGAGATTCAGGGAGAGATTCAGGAGAGATTCAGGCAGAGATTCAGGGAGAGATTCAGGGAGAGATTCAGGCAGAGATTCAGGGAGAGATTCAGGCAGAGATTCAGGGAGAGATTCAGGGAGAGATTCAGGGAGAGATTCAGGAGAGATTCAGGAGAGATTCAGGGAGAGATTCAGGGAGAGATTCAGGGAGAGATTCAGGGAGAGATTCAGGAGAGATTCAGGAGAGATTCAGGAGAGATTCAGGGAGAGATTCAGGCAGAGATTCAGGGAGAGATTCAGGGAGAGATTCAGGGAGAGATTCAGGGAGAGATTCAGGAGAGATTCAGGAGAGATTCAGGGAGAGATTCAGGGAGAGATTCAGGGAGAGATTCAGGGAGAGATTCAGGAGAGATTCAGGGAGAGATTCAGGAGAGATTCAGGGAGAGATTCAGGGAGAGATTCAGGGAGAGATTCAGGAGAGATTCAGGGAGAGATTCAGGGAGAGATTCAGGAGAGATTCAGGGAGAGATTCAGGGAGAGATTCAGGGAGAGATTCAGGGAGAGATTCAGGCAGAGATTCAGGGAGAGATTCAGGAGAGATTCAGGAGAGATTCAGGGAGAGATTCAGGGAGAGATTCAGGGAGAGATTCAGGCAGAGATTCAGGAGAGATTCAGGGAGAGATTCAGGGAGAGATTCAGGCAGAGATTCAGGGAGAGATTCAGGGAGAGATTCAGGAGAGATTCAGGGAGAGATTCAGGAGAGATTCAGGCAGAGATTCAGGGAGAGATTCAGGGAGAGATTCAGGGAGAGATTCAGGGAGAGATTCAGGGAGAGATTCAGGAGAGATTCAGGGAGAGATTCAGGGAGAGATTCAGGGAGAGATTCAGGCAGAGATTCAGGAGAGATTCAGGGAGAGATTCAGGGAGAGATTCAGGGAGAGATTCAGGGAGAGATTCAGGAGAGATTCAGGGAGAGATTCAGGAGAGATTCAGGAGAGATTCAGGGAGAGATTCAGGGAGAGATTCAGGCAGAGATTCAGGGAGAGATTCAGGGAGAGATTCAGGAGAGATTCAGGGAGAGATTCAGGGAGAGATTCAGGGAGAGATTCAGGAGAGATTCAGGGAGAGATTCAGGGAGAGATTCAGGAGAGATTCAGGGAGAGATTCAGGGAGAGATTCAGGAGAGATTCAGGAGAGATTCAGGGAGAGATTCAGGGAGAGATTCAGGCAGAGATTCAGGGAGAGATTCAGGGAGAGATTCAGGAGAGATTCAGGGAGAGATTCAGGGAGAGATTCAGGGAGAGATTCAGGGAGAGATTCAGGAGAGATTCAGGGAGAGATTCAGGAGAGATTCAGGGAGAGATTCAGGGAGAGATTCAGGGAGAGATTCAGGCAGAGATTCAGGAGAGATTCAGGGAGAGATTCAGGGAGAGATTCAGGGAGAGATTCAGGGAGAGATTCAGGGAGAGATTCAGGAGAGATTCAGGGAGAGATTCAGGGAGAGATTCAGGGAGAGATTCAGGAGAGATTCAGGGAGAGATTCAGGGAGAGATTCAGGAGAGATTCAGGGAGAGATTCAGGGAGAGATTCAGGGAGAGATTCAGGGAGAGATTCAGGGAGAGATTCAGGAGAGATTCAGGAGAGATTCAGGGAGAGATTCAGGGAGAGATTCAGGAGAGATTCAGGGAGAGATTCAGGGAGAGATTCAGGCAGAGATTCAGGAGAGATTCAGGAGAGATTCAGGGAGAGATTCAGGAGAGATTCAGGGAGAGATTCAGGAGAGATTCAGGGAGAGATTCAGGGAGAGATTCAGGAGAGATTCAGGAGAGATTCAGGGAGAGATTCAGGGAGAGATTCAGGGAGAGATTCAGGGAGAGATTCAGGGAGAGATTCAGGGAGAGATTCAGGGAGAGATTCAGGGAGAGATTCAGGAGAGATTCAGGGAGAGATTCAGGGAGAGATTCAGGGAGAGATTCAGGGAGAGATTCAGGAGAGATTCAGGGAGAGATTCAGGGAGAGATTCAGGGAGAGATTCAGGGAGAGATTCAGGGAGAGATTCAGGGAGAGATTCAGGGAGAGATTCAGGAGAGATTCAGGGAGAGATTCAGGGAGAGATTCAGGAGAGATTCAGGAGAGATTCAGGGAGAGATTCAGGGAGAGATTCAGGGAGAGATTCAGGAGAGATTCAGGGAGAGATTCAGGGAGAGATTCAGGGAGAGATTCAGGGAGAGATTCAGGAGAGATTCAGGGAGAGATTCAGGGAGAGATTCAGGAGAGATTCAGGGAGAGATTCAGGGAGAGATTCAGGGAGAGATTCAGGGAGAGATTCAGGGAGAGATTCAGGGAGAGATTCAGGAGAGATTCAGGAGAGATTCAGGGAGAGATTCAGGGAGAGATTCAGGGAGAGATTCAGGGAGAGATTCAGGAGAGATTCAGGGAGAGATTCAGGGAGAGATTCAGGGAGAGATTCAGGCAGAGATTCAGGGAGAGATTCAGGGAGAGATTCAGGGAGAGATTCAGGGAGAGATTCAGGAGAGATTCAGGGAGAGATTCAGGAGAGATTCAGGGAGAGATTCAGGAGAGATTCAGGAGAGATTCAGGGAGAGATTCAGGAGAGATTCAGGAGAGATTCAGGGAGAGATTCAGGGAGAGATTCAGGCAGAGATTCAGGGAGAGATTCAGGGAGAGATTCAGGGAGAGATTCAGGGAGAGATTCAGGCAGAGATTCAGGGAGAGATTCAGGGAGAGATTCAGGAGAGATTCAGGGAGAGATTCAGGAGAGATTCAGGAGAGATTCAGGGAGAGATTCAGGGAGAGATTCAGGGAGAGATTCAGGAGAGATTCAGGAGAGATTCAGGAGAGATTCAGGGAGAGATTCAGGGAGAGATTCAGGCAGAGATTCAGGGAGAGATTCAGGGAGAGATTCAGGGAGAGATTCAGGAGAGATTCAGGAGAGATTCAGGGAGAGATTCAGGGAGAGATTCAGGCAGAGATTCAGGGAGAGATTCAGGGAGAGATTCAGGAGAGATTCAGGGAGAGATTCAGGCAGAGATTCAGGAGAGATTCAGGGAGAGATTCAGGGAGAGATTCAGGAGAGATTCAGGGAGAGATTCAGGCAGAGATTCAGGGAGAGATTCAGGGAGAGATTCAGGAGAGATTCAGGGAGAGATTCAGGCAGAGATTCAGGGAGAGATTCAGGGAGAGATTCAGGGAGAGATTCAGGGAGAGATTCAGGGAGAGATTCAGGAGAGATTCAGGGAGAGATTCAGGGAGAGATTCAGGGAGAGATTCAGGAGAGATTCAGGGAGAGATTCAGGGAGAGATTCAGGGAGAGATTCAGGGAGAGATTCAGGAGAGATTCAGGGAGAGATTCAGGGAGAGATTCAGGGAGAGATTCAGGAGAGATTCAGGGAGAGATTCAGGAGAGATTCAGGGAGAGATTCAGGAGAGATTCAGGGAGAGATTCAGGGAGAGATTCAGGGAGAGATTCAGGAGAGATTCAGGGAGAGATTCAGGGAGAGATTCAGGAGAGATTCAGGAGAGATTCAGGAGAGATTCAGGAGAGATTCAGGGAGAGATTCAGGGAGAGATTCAGGAGAGATTCAGGGAGAGATTCAGGCAGAGATTCAGGGAGAGATTCAGGCAGAGATTCAGGAGAGATTCAGGAGAGATTCAGGCAGAGATTCAGGGAGAGATTCAGGCAGAGATTCAGGGAGAGATTCAGGCAGAGATTCAGGGAGAGATTCAGGCAGAGATTCAGGGAGAGATTCAGGGAGAGATTCAGGCAGAGATTCAGGGAGAGATTCAGGGAGAGATTCAGAGAGAGATTCAGGGAGAGATTCAGGGAGAGATTCAGGGAGAGATTCAGGCAGAGATTCAGAGAGAGATTCAGGGAGAGATTCAGGGAGAGATTCAGGCAGAGATTCAGGGAGAGATTCAGGGAGAGATTCAGGCAGAGATTCAGGGAGAGATTCAGGGAGAGATTCAGGCAGAGATTCAGGGAGAGATTCAGGGAGAGATTCAGAGAGAGATTCAGAGAGAAGACAGCGGCTCTGAAGATTAAAGATTAAAAAGCACTTAAAACAGCTTAGGCTATAGGTTTGTTAGATCTACTGCATTTCTTTAAAGTGCCCATGGAGTTGGATTAGGACAAGTTTTGCATCAGCGAGTTGACATGATTCTGTTCGGTGTAATACCAAATGAGACTGTTGAGTGTTAACGAAGTTTAATGTTAAAATGGGCTGTGACAGTAGGCTAGTCAGAATTCCATTGTTGAGAATAAAAAAGGTGTGATGTTTTCATTGCACTTACCTCATCAAGTGCTGAGTAATTCTTTTGATAAAGTCACAAGTTTTCATGAATAAACTTTATTACAGAGCTACACAGTCCAAGAAGGCGTAAGAAAACTGGTTAGTTTTGACATAACTTCTTGGGCACTTTGATTTCTTTAGTTATTTTCATGCAACATTATTTCTGAGCTTATATAATTAATCAAATTTAATGTTGCTTCAGTAATAGATATCATTTTGATTTTTTTGATTTTTTATATTCTAAATTTGACAAAGGTGTCCGGACTGGAGGAGCTGTGGAAACAGCAGCTGTCTGTGGATGTAGGAAACCCTGCAACAGAGTCCCAGCTGTCCAGAGGAAAAGCTGCAGGCTTCCTGGACCTGACACATATTACAATTAAGTTTGCGCTTCATTTTGCAGGTAACGTCTTTAAAAGAATGTAACACCTTATTTACATGTTATTTAGCTTAGCAGTAGTTAAACATATTGACTGAGTAGTTGACATGTACTTAAGCAGTGCAAGGCTGATGTAGAATCAAACTTTCCCAACTTATAGCAAGCAGTATCCTGACATTTTTCATATCATGTCTTTACAGCAGCACTACCTCGCCTAACAGTCAAAATGTTGAAGTGTCAGTTATATAACGATTGTGGACCAAACTGCCCTTGGAACAGATTTTAATCCCTGCTGTACAAAGTCAAGCAGTGAATATATACAGCAGTGACAGCCATTGTGTACAAACTAAACAACTTGTAATTCAGCTCAGCTCAGGCTGTTGGTTATGATATTGTTTGCTTTGAACTACCTTCAATATTTGTCAGTTAAGTTCATTTTTAATTAATGGCAATTGCAAGGAACTACACGTACTTCAGCCGGTAGAAATAAAAGTGATGCCATTGTCCAGCGTATGAATAAGCACACAGTTGCTGCTGTACTACTAACTGTACAGTACTGTTAGTTCAAACCAAGTGTTGTGGCAATGGCTTCTCCTGATCTTCTCTGGCTTGGAGTGTAGCTCATTTGTATCTCACTTTCTTCCAAATGAATAAAAACTTTAATGTATTGTAGCACCTCATGTCGGATGAAATCCACATGCATAGATATACATGATATATTAAGAATTATGCAAGCTCATATGTTTATAGGAAATCCAGCTAGTGTTAAAATAGGTTTTTAACTTAACATGTTCTCTCAATATATGTTTATCCAGCTCTTCATCAGCAGCCACAGCTGAATCCAGGGATGTCCACACTCTGGTGAAGAAGCTCCAGGACATCTTCAACCAGAAATACAGTAAGCTCTTTTTTCTGCATTTTCAGTTGCATGTATTTCTTCTCTATTGTTGAGTTCTATATTTCTTAATGTATATAACTATTATAGAGCTGTCGTGCAATTGACTGCACAAACAGTTTCTGACATAATTCAGACTAACACATTTAATGAAATTAGAGTAAACATGTTCACAGACGAGCTAAATATGATCTGAATGAACACATCTTAGCTCTCCAAATTGTCATTTCCCTCATTTGCCTCTTGCCCTCGAGTATTACTTCTTCTCATCAAAAATGCAAGGGACACATGTAAAAACACGCAAAGAAAGAGGAACAGAGGAAATATCCATTCCTTTCATACTTCATACATATAATGTGATGTATATGATGTGATAATTAGTGATGTTCCCAACGACAAATTTCCTTGACATTTAAACAGAAGTTTAAACTTCCATTAGCCGCAGCTCTCTGCAGCAACAGCTGAGACAGCATATGTCAATATGTCATTTAAATGTGTACATTAATAAAATAATAATGATATTAATAATGCATTCAACCGACTTGTATTTCTGGTGCCGACTAGCGAGGGTAGCAACGTTTAATCGACTAGACGACTAATCGCACATATGCCTCTAGTCAGTACACAGGAATATATTTGAGGCACTTGAGTCTTGTGATGGAGGTCATTTGGTATACGGATGAGAGGGCACTGAAACATTTCCAAAACAAACTGTGTTGCACACTCACTGTCAGTGGTTTAGTGGAGGCTATAGGCAGGAACACTGAGTATACCCATCTCTTTTTCCTGGAGGTTTACACTATACCCAGTACCTATCAGCTGAAAAGCCATTGGAATATATAGGAGTATACCCACTTCCTCCTTGGTAACCTACCCATCTCTACCTAGCAGTACAAACATCTCATCAACAATCACTGCTTAGTGCTAGTGTGCCGTTGGTTAAGCTTCTATGGTTTCCGACCCCGGCTCCAGAGACTGTTGTGGTCAAAATCACAGGAGATCAAAGACACTGAGATCACATTTTCTCCATTCTGATGTTTGTTCCTAGTAAAGTGCTCAGTGAGTCTGTATCCTGTTCTATTCTTTCACATGTGAAGGTCTATAAACTTTGTATATTGTATTGTATAGAATGCTCAAAATCATGATGAACTTTACTTTAAAAAAAATGGTTTGTTTTACACAGAATGACCTCATACATAACCTATGTTAACCTTTTTTCTGAATTTATATATGCCCTAACTGTTGTCTTTATTATTTTAAAGTGTCAGCGGGTGGATGTGGACGGCTCCCCTACCGGGTCCGGGTCAACAGAACTTTACACATCGAGGTCACCGGTCTGCCCAATGACCTCGTGCTGAGGAAGCCGGCATTTTACGGACGGAATCAGCTCGAGGCCGTTATAAAACAGGAGGAACAGATTTCCTTTGAAATAAGTATGAATTTTAGCTGATTGTGTTTCATTATGAATTGTGATGTAAATACATTACATAATGTGCAGTGCAGGTTTTTTCTGTGGCACTTGCATAGCCAAATACTAAGTCTGTAAATACTGTGACTTAATGCCACCTTTGTCAAATGTGTCTCCCTTACAGCAGGAACACAGCGAGATCTGGAACTGGAGACAGTGGAGACAATGGAGACAGACCAATCTGTACCACAAGGTATGACATAATGCCTACATCAGTCACAACCACTGACAATAGTGGTGAATTAAGGTGTAAATATGTGAAATAAAGTATGCTCACTGATCTAGACAGAATCTGTTATACCATGTGGCTATTGTATATATGTAAGGGATAATGTACAGGGTTTTGAAACTAAATTTGAACCTAAATTTAAGATAAATATTTTCTTTTGGTGCTAGTTTATGCTTGAGGTTTGCCATATAATATGTTACAGTGTGAGGAACACAGTTTAAAGTTTTCCCCTACTGTGGTGATAACAGCAGCCTGATAACTACACTACATTTCTTTGTAGAAAAACATTATGTTCAGATTAATATACAGTACATGTAATAAATCTTCTGTAATTATTCTACAACTGTATCTGGAAATTGTTGATTTTTTTAGGTGCACAAGCCAGGCGTCCACAGTTTTCAGATGGAGTCACAGACATTGCTGAAGCAAAGAATGTCAATGAAGGTACACTTATATTATATATATATATATATATATATATATATATATATATATATATATATATATATATATATGTAGCCCGGTGTTAAAACAGTCAGGGACTAAAACAAGTGAGCCTAATAAAGTTAGGTGGAAAAATGCACTAAGGCAATTAAACTGAAAGTAATTTAGTTTAAGGAAGAAAGAACAAATGGTTAACTGAAAAATAAGTTAGTCATAAATAATGTAGGATGTGAATGTGTTAATGAGTAGTTAAAATGAATAGCTCTATATTGTTTTAATGTAAACAGTGGATGTAAACTAAGTGATAAAACACAGATTGTGCCTTTAGTTTCAGCTATTTTGTTTGTATTAGTTACTGGAGTTATCAGTCAATAACACCTGTGGTGATTGGTTGTAGTTAAGGAAGCGAACAGTAGGGGGCGGGAGGAGAGAGAAAAACACGAGGAAGAGACGCGGAGGAAAGTGAGGAGAAAAAAGGAAAACGTAGAAGAGACGCGGAGGAAAGTGAGGAGAAAAAAGGGAAACGTAGAAGAGACGGGGAAAAAGAGAGAACGACGGAGTGGGAAGAGTTGTGGAGTAATGCTGGCTGATAGCCTGGTGAAGGTTTCTGTAAACAGAAGAAAAGTGTAGCTGTAGACTAGCGCACCGTTTTGCTTGTGTTACAGTGGATTAATGCGAATGTTTGGTGTGAGCTGTGTCGCTGCTATGCTAAAGTCAGCTAGTTGCTAGCCAAGAGGACGCGATTAAGCTAAGACTGTTGCTCGCTTCGTGAGGAGGATTTCGTCTCCGTTGCCGTTGGATTCATCTCGGACCTGAACTGTTTCCCCCGAACTACAAACTGTTTCTTCAAGGAAGACTTCGAACTGTAAGTTTGACTTTGCCCGTTTTTGTTCGCGGATGAAAAGGATGTTGACGGCCGCACCGCACCCGAGCAACGTACAGGCCTAAAACTTTTCTTATTTTGCGTGCGAGCGTGCGTGTGTGTGAGTGTGTGTGTGTGTGTGTGTGTGTGTGTGTGTGTGTGTGTGTGTGTAGGCCCACTGGAGTGTTTAGAGTTTAATTTAGCTCAGTGTTGGATCTGAGTGTGTTTATCTACTATAGGGAAATAGTGGTAAAAACAACAAGGGAAGAAATAGGATTTTTCCAAAAGGAATCTAAGAGGATTTAAGTCTGGTGTTTCAGTATGTTTATGTAAGCTAATTCAGTTTTGCATAATTTCCCAGTAACTGGTCAGGTAATCTGATAATTTCTGTATTGTCTAATATTTCCAGTGTCTGCTTATTTTTAAGTTTAAAGGGGCATAAAGTGTGTTATTTGTGTATATTTTTATTTTAACAAAAAGAGTCAATATTATGTTTACATTGCATAAAACGGTCAGTAAACTGTTCCTGTTCATTCAGAGAAGTTGTCTGGGGTCAATTATTTAAAATACATCACTGTGAGTGTAAATAGATTGTGTATCAATAGGGTAATATAATTTTCACCCAAATCAGGTAAACCTTTTTGGTAGCTACCTTAAGAAACCGAACCCAAACACCCCTTCATCTTAGTTTAAGGTTATTTATAGCTGCTACAGCGTGTCGGGGTGCTACACAACCATCTTTGGAGCTTATCTTTTGCCATCCGTGCAGCTTGTCTCTGAAGGACTTCCCTATTATGAACGGGTCTCCAAAACGTTTTTCCAACAGCTGCCAGGCTGAGTCGTATGCTGAGTCGGTGCCCAGTAGGAAAAATCCTTCAACTGCTTTCTTTGCGGTGCCAACTAAGTACTTTCTTAGGTAATACAGTTTTTCATTCTTTGGAATGTTTTTCCTGTCTATTAATGTTTCAAAGGATAATCGCCAGTCTTTGAATTTCAAAGGATCTCCAGTGAACAATGTAGGCTCTGGTGTTGGAAGACGATTAGCGCTTATAGCTTCTGCTAGCATGCTGACCAAATCAGAGCTGTTCTGCACTTGAGACATGAAAGTTGTTGGAGCTGGACTTGTAACTGGTAGAGGTCGAGGAACGAATGGGGAACTTGAGGCATTGAGGGTTTGCATTACAACTGGCAGAGATTGAGGAATGACTGTAGGAATCATGAGGTTTACAACTTGGCTTCCTCCTGCTAGTTCAACATCTTGCGGCAAGTCAATAGCTTCAAAGTTTTCTTCAACTTGATTGTAGACCTTTACTCGAGCCCTTGCAGCATTTAACTTCTTCACTTCCTCTAGACGCTCAAGCTTTCTACGCTTGTCTTGCATTGCCTATTGTCTGGCTAGGTTCTCAGATTCAAATTGTGCCAGCTGTTGTTTATCTGCAGCCTCTAGCCTTTGGAGTTCTGTCACTTCCTTTTCTTGTTCAGCCAACACTGCTAAAACTTCCTGAGACGCGGCAGCTTCAGCCACAGCTTCATTTCTTTTGACTGAGTAGATGCTAGACCGCATAGAACCACATTTTGATTGACGAGACAATGGTCTTGAAAAAGAACCTGTCGAGTCTAGGATCGATCCAACATCGGGCCAAGGTTCTTCTTCTTCAGCTGCTGTATGCCCTTTAAGTTGCCTTTTTGCCTTTTGAATAATGAATCCTGAAAGCGATATGCATGTGTCAACTCTGCGCCGCAGTTCTGGTTCAGGAGTTTGTGTTCGCCGTAACTCTTCATAAATGACCTTTATATCAGAGCAGGTGCTTTCTATGTTCTCAATCAGTTCACTCAATTCATCGTTGGAAGCCTCATCAGTCAATATTTCCTTGCCTATTCTTGCGTGATACCTCCACTTCTCATAGACGATTCTGAACCTGCGTTGTACACTCTTAAGCCTTTCCCTTTCAAGTTCTCTTCCTTTCTCGGTCAGGGTTCGGGTTCTTTCATTTCTTCGAAACCCTTCCACTTCTTCTGCAGATTCAGTGTCAGCTTCGGGTTGAGTAGGCGATTTGGCATTTTCGCGGCAGGTCTCAGTGCTTGAAACTGACATTTTGAGAACTTGAATGGCTAAAGAATATGTGCAAATATTGAATTGGATTTCTATTAGACTATGTGTACATGTAAGCTACAGCAAGCCTAAATGTGAGAAGCGAGGACTGTTGTTAACTGTATGAAATCCTTGATAACGGTGTGAAGACTATATGGGAAGCCTAATTTTAAATATAGACTTCAATATTGCATCAAGACAACTATATCAACATTTAAAGTTATCTGGATTTCAAGTGGACTTCAATTTTCAAAACAAAAATAAGATTTGAAATCACTTTGGCACAAATATGCAAACAAACTTTAATTGCAGAGCTAATATGCTTAGAAATGCATTAAATCACTTATCCTTCACATAAGAAAAGGTTTTCATATCAATAGAGTTACCCTTTAAATTTCACTTTAGTTGCCCTTTAAACTTGGTTACTTTCATAAAACTCACAATTTTACAAATCTTAATTTCAACTGATAATGTCCTTTTTCCTTTAATCTTTACAAAAGACTTTCACTCACTAATGGATTCATATTGCTGTTGAACCTCACTTAAGGGATGGAGTTCCCCTTTAAACCTTATAACATGTAACAACCACGAACACCAGCACATTAGATTTATCCCCAAACACATAGGCTAAGCACATTGTGCAAGGTTAATAGACATGAGTCCTTAGTTGCAGTTTCCAAGTTGAACCACTTCTCACACCACTTTAACTTGAAGATTGTGGTAGAGCACTTCTTGGCTTTAGCATGAAAAGTTGCGCTTTTGACACAGTCTAATCACCGTTGCTTGCAGTTGCTATGGCGACAATGCGTCATGGGCTTTGCTTATCTGTTCCGCTGGATCTCCGTCGCGCCGTTACCCGCTGCGGTGTCGTCTCTCCTACCCGTGTTGAGCAGGCGAGTTCTCACTGTAGCTCTCTCCACAACAACACAGACACAGGTCGGTTCTTTGATACGGGCGTTTATTGCTTGGACACGTCTTTTCTCTGATGCTTCACTTCGTAGTCATGCCTTGCTCACGCCGTGAGAACTATGAATCAACATAGCACAAACGTATGAGTAAAATACACTTCACATAGCATGAAAACAAAGGAAAATACAAATTGACGCGAATACGAATTAAAGGTGCATTTACAGGTAGAACAAAATACCTCGTTGGCCACTTGTCATGAAAAGAGGTTCTTGAGTTCATGAAAGTCCTTCTAAAAGTGTCTTTGACTGTCTGCTATTAGCTTCAGACGTCGATAATCATAACCTTAAACACTTTACAGAGCCCCGCGAAAGGCGTCTGCTCCTTAGCTCACGTTGGATTGTTTACAGTGCATCAACAAATTCCGTCGTTGGGGTACTACACAGAGAACATTAGTTCCGGGGGCGGAACGTAAAACACAGTGGACTAATGTACTGTTGGTTACAACACTTTTACCTGTTACACATTTGAACTGTATGAAACAAATCATTTTACTCACATCATATTTAAATTTTTAACTTTGCATTAGATGAATTGTATATTTATTTATTTATTGCATGAACTTGTGGGACCAATTACTAATTATGTATCATGAACACATTTGTGCAACAGCACTTACAGCAATACCTCGACCGATCGTAGCAACTTGGAATTGGATTTCTTGCCCTCGGAGGGTTTTGAGTCATTTTATCAAATTTCTCTGATTTACTTCAAACTTGGCACATGAGAAGATCTGCCTACAGGAATGAATGTCCCAAAATTTCAGCTTTAGAAAATCAATGGTTTTGGAAATATAAACACTGCAAATGTCAATGTAAATGTATGGCCAGTGGACACGTCGACCTTTCACGACCTTTAAACAATTAAGGCCATATTTTCAATTCTGCCATGAATTTTGACTCCAAAATCGCACCACGTGATCTCTGCGACCTCCTGAATCAATTGGCCTTGGAACTGTATTGCTACGATGACCCTGAAAGGAAGTAGCCATCGAGGAGAGATAGAAGCCTGAAACATAGGATTCTGGATCAGAGGGCCAATGTTAGGTGCCTCTATCAATTTCACATCTAACGCTTTAGAGGTGTGAAGATGAGGTCATTTTTTTGCAGAGCACCTAGAACCACCAAAGTTTAGGTGCTTAATTTTGACCCCAAGAACTAGCGCTGCTCCAAATTTGGGGCCTGTAGGTCATCTGGTGCCCGAGTAATAGCCATAAGAAATGTGAAGATTTTGGTGGAAAAATTGGGTGAGCAATAACCTTCTTTCTAAGGCATCCAGAGCTTCCAAATTTAAGGGACTGTTTCTCCGCCCAACAAAGAGTATTTGCTGCAAATGTGAGCTCTATAGCTGCTCAGGAGCCCGAGCAGCAGCCTAAACTAAAACTCATATTTTTTTGATTGCAAGTGAATTTGAAATGGACAAAATGTCCACTTAAAATACCTTTTATATTGTCGACTTTGTCTCACTTTGGGGGCCATTTGTGGCTCCTACCAAGGGTCTAGAGCAGTGGTCTCAAACTTGCGGCCCGCGGGCCAATTGCGTCCCGGGGGACGATGTTTTGTGGCCCCCGGCTTGAAATGAAAGTTTAATGTTAGTGCGGCCCGCGAGTTTTATGTGAATGGCACTTTGACGCGTTGTGTGTGGAAGGTCCCTTTGTTGCGCGAGCCCGAGCTGAACGAACCTACCAATCACAGTGGGGTATAACGAACCTACCAATCACAGTGGGGTATATGGCTCCCGAGGGCGGGCAATCGGCCGGGCTTGACGCAAGCAGAGAAACATTTCACAACTATGGCGGCGCCCGTGTAACATCGCATAAGTTTGATTAAAGCTTGATTTATACTTCTGCGTTGAATCGACGCCGTAGCCTGACGTGCACCTCTCCAGAAATGTAAATACACGTCGCGGCGACGCAGACCGCAACAGCTGTGATTGGTCCAGTCTCTCAGCGACCCCGGACAACCACAGAAAGTTCAACTTCTCTCTGCCTTGATCTTTTCAATGTTTGTTCACACAAATCGACTCAGATATATTTTCTCTTTTCGGCGTTCCAGTAATGTCAGTAAAAGTTCTGTGGTTCAACAGTTGTTAGCTCCAACTCCGCTCAGTTTCTTTTTGTAGAACAAGAAGAAGAAGGAAACTCATAGAGACGCCGCCGCCAACTAGCGGTTTGGTGGTGTAATTGCAGAGCAACACAAACACAGCAGGCACAACTTTATTGAATTGAATTTCCCTCGGGATCAATAAAGTTTCTATCTATCTATCTATTGCGGAGTGACACCAAGTGGAATGAATATATATCTTGTCACACAGCCCCAATCATGTCTTTTTCAAAGCCTGCAGTGAAGAGAAAGGTTGGTGATGAGCACAGACAATTTCAGGAAAAGTGGGAGACGCAATATTTCTATGAGTTCCATTCATGTTCAGGACAGTTCATGTTCAGAAGAACCCATTCAAGTTAAAGATCTGTTAATAATGACGTTTGAAGAAGATTGTTTTTTTTAACAAAGCTTTTTTTGTGGAATACCGGATGCGGCCCAGCCTCACCCAGACTCTGCCTCCAGCAGCCCCCAGGTAAATTGAGTTTGAGACCACTGGTCTAAACCCATCCCCTCCCCTCGAAACTCCTTCCAAGGCAACGCCCCCCTCACACATGCATGAGCACCGCCGCATCGTAACTACTTTACATTTTTCGTAGCTATTTCATCACTAAATTCACTTCTGAACATTTTTGAGGCGAGAAATCAACTGTGTAGATTTAGAATATTGACAGTTTTACGATGTTAGATGGCGAATCGAACATTTGCTCCACCGTTGTCGGAGTTTAGAAGCTCCACAAACTGCCGGCACAGCTAGCTAGCTCCTGCCGGGATCGTCACCTCTCCACCCGGGCATTCACTCACACAGACCCCGCTATGAGCTGGAGCTCTCTCAAGAGACCGGTCTCGTAGACGAGAGGCTTTTATTTCCCTGTTGACGGATAGTTAGGGCCCGAGCACTGACAACGTCGGGCCAGCAAAGGCCCTATTGAAACTGTAGCGTTTCTTATTATTCTTAAAATGAATCGCCTTTTTTGGGACCTTAGCATATTCAAAAAGTTGTTAAACTTGGCACACTTATCAGAAGCGGTGAAAAATTTGATATTTTAAGGGTCTCGGGCTCGGGTGTTACAAAATGACTCGCTAGCCCCCCCTAGCGTTTCTTATTATTCTTAAAATGAATCGCCTTTTTTGGGACCTTAGCATATTCAAAAAGTTGTTAAACTTGGCACACTTATCAGAAGCGGTGAAAAATTTGATATTTTAAGGGTCTCGGGCTCGGGTGTTACAAAATGACTCGCTAGCCCCCCCTAGCGTTTCTTATTATTCTTAAAATGAATCGCTTTTTTGGGGACCTTAGGATATTCAAAAAGTTGTTAAACTTGGCACACTTATCATACACGGTGAAAAATCTGACATTTTAAGGGTCTCGGGCTCGGGTGTTACAAAATGACTCGCTAGCCCCCCCTAGAAAATTGGAAAAATTGAGCCCCTCGCTCCGGTTTCACCTACAAGTATGAAATTTGGCAGACTGATGTAACATGTGGAGACGCATAAAAAAGCCACTTGGGAGCATGGCCAAAACTCAACAGGAAGTCAGCAATTTGGGATTTAATATGCGATTTTGCCCATTTTTTGCGTTTTATAGGCCGTGTACTCTAACAAACTCCTCCTGCAGATTTCATCAGATCGACTTGAAATTTGGTCAAGACCATCTTAAGACCTTAAGGATGAACAGTTATTCAATTGGTGAGTTTTCACTGAACAATCTGACCGTGGCGTGGCGGCGAAAAAGCGCCTTTCGCCAAAAAACAGGAAGTTGTTGTAACTTTGGCATGCATTTTCCAATCTGCTCTAAATTTTGCATGTGTGATAAGGGTCCTTGCTTGATGACATCCACATGCAAATTTGGGCTCGCAGTCATAGCGCCACCTAGTGGTAACAGGAAATGTCATGTTGTACACGTTGATGTACCCTGCCTCAGAAATTAATCACATCTACCTCAAATTTAGAGAAAAAAACCTTAAGACCTTGACAATGCTTCCTTATGGAAATTGTGAGTTTTCATCAAATGGCAGCGCCGTGGAGGTATGGCGAATTTCGATGAGTCACCATGAAAAAACAAACCACTGTAAGTCGACTCCCGATGGTCAGATCTTATCCAAATTGATAACATTTGATGAGCGTCCCGGCCTGAAGACATCTACAGTCTAATTTTCAATCATACTTATAGCACCACCTAGTGGCAACATCAAGTTACTGTCGCGATATATTGGTGTACTACTCTTAGCAGGTTAACCAGATCCATCTCAAATTTGGTCACAACAATGGTAAGACCTTCATGATGCCAGAAAGCGAAGGTTTTGAATTTTTGTGAAATGTTGTTGCCGTGGCGACGTATTGTTCGCCATGAAACAGGAAGTTGTTTTTGAGGTACTAGGATTGCTTAAAAACGAACGAAACTTGGCACACTCATTAACGGTGCTAAAATATGATAACAAATATGTTTTTTGTGCTTGTTTGTAAAAAGGGGGCTCAATAGCGCCCCCCTACAAAATTTCAACAAAGCGGCTCTCGCGGTACGTTTGACCTGGATGTTCGAGATTTGGTAGGCACATGTTTCACCCGTAGACTTAAAAAAAAGTATCTTGGTGCCATGCTCTAAACCCAACAGGAAGTCGGCCATCTTGATTTTTGTGGGAATTTTTCGTATATTTTTGGCCATTTCCAGGCTTTGTACTTTAACGAACTCCTCCTACAGACTTAACCCGATCAACTTAAGATTTCGTCAGTACAATCTGAAGACCTTTGTGATGAAAAGTTATTCAAATCGTGATGTTTTTTGAATTTGCATGACTCGCCATTGAAAGACAAAATGTTGTAACTCGACTGTACTTGGTCCAATCTGCCCCAAACTTGACCTACCACGTAGTAGTCCAGACCTGAGGACATCTAAATGGAAATATTGACTCATAGTCATAGCGCCAACTACTGGCAACAGGAAGTCAGCGTTAAGTGACAAACATCGTCCGATTCACATGAAATTTACATTGTGTGATCTACACTTGATAAAAAGCAACAAAATGCATTTTTAGCCGGTGTTCTCTAGCGCCACATAGTGGACACAGGAAGTCATGAAAAAACTGCAATACGAAATTTCCACTCATTCCACACAGGAAATTACGTCTAACTTGTGCGTGCAGTGTCCGATGGCCACTGAAAGGTACGGGTGTGTCGACCGGGGTCCCGCCAATACCCCCGACGTGCGGGAAGGTGCGAGGGCCCGTTCATCGCTGCTTGCAGCTTTAATTTGTTATATATCACAACACAGATGTCCGTTATAAATTAACATGTGTTTATCTTCCTTTTTTGAGTTGAAAAGCTCCACAATCGCCCGCGGGGGGGGGGGTAGCTCGCCGGCCACAGAGCAGCAGAGTGGCGAGGGAAAGGGCAGCCTCTGAAGGAAAGAGAGATACCTGCTGAGACAACACGACCCTTTTTAACGTTACTCTAATATCTGGAGGGAGATCAGTCCACTCGTTTGTTTCTGTAACTGAAAAAGCAGTTTGAGTAACGTAAATTTTGTTTTATATCCGCCGTCTCCCCTCGTTGATAATCCTGTTTGTCTGACTTCACTATGAGCTGTTAGAATAAATAGTTTAAACCTGCAGTATCTTATAAAGTAAACTAACAGAACATAAACAACTAAATCAAAGTTGTATTTTTCGATAATATTGTAATAGTGGTACGAGTTCGTGCTCGTTGTCCAGCGTTTTAAGAGCTGGTTTAAAGGCTAAAGCCTCATCTAGCATACTGCAAATACATCACTTTAACCGTTTCATAATACATAATACTCAGGATCGCAGTATACAGTATACAGTATACAGTACATACTGCATACTGTGTACGTCAGTAGTATGTAGTAGGCGGTTTCGAATACAGCCATAGAGCGGAGAGAGGACCTCAACTCAACAACGCTACCTCATGACAGTAACCTGTGCAGTGCTACTGCAGCTGAGTTTTCTCTTCCATTCTCCAGGAAACGTGTGGCGGCGACGCGCTTTGAGTTCAGGCTGGTGCACGCCAAGGGTAGAGAACGAGCAGGGAGGCAGGGAGGCATCTGATTGGTTCTTTACAACTGGGCGCAGAGACAGTGATTGGTAGACATTTTTACAGGATTACAGCAGCTACAGATGACGGATCTTTTCCGGTCTTTTTTCAGAGCTCATCAGTAATGGATCGGTGTCGGGGGGGAAAGACCATTTCAACCAAAATAACAAATAGTGTCTACTGGATAAATCGCCAACCCTGCCTTTAATAGATCATGCCTGGGTGGGTACAAAGTAAACGGGACTTACGGTGGTGTCTTGCTGCTGTCTTCTTGACTCAGGATGCCTTCTTTTCAGGTGCTCGTGCATTGCACTTGTACTGCTGTGGTACGCCATATCCATTTTGCAGAATTTACAGAGCACCACATTGTTGGGTCTCTGTTTGAAGTATTCCCACACTTTTAATAAACGTGGGCGAGGTTTTTTTGACGCTTCTTGCTCTCTGGTGGAATCAGAATCCATGCTTGGACCGGGCGCAGCCATTTTCATTACGTCATCGGATGCGTCGCGGGACGTTACGCAAATCGACGTATTTACATAATCCACTACGTTGACGAATCGCCCCAGCCCTAAACACAGGTACACTTTTGAAACTATTTAGCACATCTTCATGGAACTTTCCACCAGTTGCTCACAGCGCAACAGATGAAGCAAATATATCAATTCTGCCATTAAAAAATGGATTTCAAAATCATAAAAAAGAATGAATGTTACAGAACAGGAGAGTGTTTACAATTTAACTACCGTTTAATATTTAAATAAAAATTTCAACTGAGGTGGTTTGGTTTTTCTGTATGAAAGACAATTAGTTGGCACAGCTTTTATTGTCTAAAATTCTTATGTAGAACTCAAAAATTTAAGTTTTTATAGATAAGGAAGATACATTATCAACAAAAGCTAATTAGTTGGCACAATTTTTATTACTTGAAATTGTTAGTATGTAGAACTCAAACGTTTTTATACATGTGAAAGATAACTTATCTGAACAAGCATTATTATAATTCCCATGTACCGTTATGTGCACACATGTTGTGTGATACAGTGACGCTTTCTGTTAACATGCTGACTCTCTCCTGTTTTGTTTCTGTCAGGTGTGCGTCAGGGGACTCTGAACATGGAGAACTATGTGCTGAAGTGTGAGACCACGGGAGTGATCGTTCCAACATCAGCCCATCTCGACATGAACATGTGTGACCTGTACGGCTCAAAGGTCAGTGCTATATGCTGACGATCACAGGTTTCACATCACAATCAGCTGTCAGGCCTGTTGTTACTCATTTGGATCAAGTCCCAGGGCACTATCGATACACTGGTACCATCCGAGCCAATCCCAGGGCACTATCGATACACTGGTACCAGCTGGGCCAATCCCAGGGCACTATCGATACACAGGTACCAGCTGGGCCAATCCCTCTGCACTATCGATACACAGGTACCAGCTGGGCCAATCCCAGGGCACTATCGATACACAGGTACCAGCTGGGCCAATCCCAGGGCACTATCGATACACAGGTACCAGCTGGGCCAATCCCTCTGCACTATCGATACACTGGTACCATCCGAGCCAATCCCAGGGCACTATCGATACACTGGTACCATCCGAGCCAATCCCAGGGCACTATCGATACACTGGTACCATCCGAGCCAATCCCAGGGCACTATCGATACACAGGTACCAGCTGGGCCAATCCCTCTGCACTATCGATACACTGGTACCATCCGAGCCAATCCCAGGGCACTATCGATACACTGGTACCATCCGAGCCAATCCCAGGGCACTATCGATACACTGGTACCATCCGAGCCAATCCCAGGGCACTATCGATACACAGGTACCAGCTGGGCCAATCCCTCTGCACTATCGATACACTGGTACCATCCGAGCCAATCCCAGGGCACTATCGATACACTGGTACCATCCGAGCCAATCCCAGGGCACTATCGATACACTGGTACCATCCGAGCCAATCCCAGGGCACTATCGATACACTGGTACCATCCGAGCCAATCCCAGGGCACTATCGATACACTGGTACCAGCTGGGCCAATCCCTCTGCACTATCGATACACTGGTACCATCCGAGCCAATCCCAGGGCACTATCGATACACAGGTACCAGCTGGGCCAATCCCAGGGCACTATCGATACACTGGTACCATCCGAGCCAATCCCAGGGCACTATCGATACACAGGTACCAGCTGAGCCAATCCCTCTGCACTATCGATACACTGGTACCATCCGAGCCAATTCCAGGGCACTATCGATACACTGGTACCATCCGAGCCAATCCCAGGGCACTATCGATACACTGGTACCATCCGAGCCAATCCCAGGGCACTATCGATACACTGGTACCATCCGAGCCAATCCCAGGGCACTATCGATACACAGGTACCAGCTGGGCCAATCCCTCTGCACTATCGATACACAGGTACCAGCTGGGCCAATCCCAGGGCACTATCGATACACAGGTACCAGCTGGGCCAATCCCTCTGCACTATCGATACACAGGTACCAGCTGAGCCAATCCAAGGGTACTATCGATACACAGGTACCAGCTGAGCCAATCCAAGGGTACTATCGATACACAGGTACCAGCTGGGCCAATCCCAGGGCACTATCGATACACAGGTACCAGCTGGGCCAATCCCTCTGCACTATCGATACACTGGTACCATCCGAGCCAATCCCAGGGCACTATCGATACACTGGTACCAGCTGGGCAAATCCAAGGGTACTATCGATACACAGGTACCAGCTGGGCCAATCCCTCTGCACTATCGATACACAGGTACCAGCTGAGCCAATCCCAGGGCACTATCGATACACTGGTACCAGCTGGGCCAATCCAAGGGCACTATCGATACACAGGTACCAGCTGGGCCAATCCCTCTGCACTATCGATACACAGGTACCAGCTGAGCCAATCCAAGGGTACTATCGATACACAGGTACCAGCTGAGCCAATCCAAGGGTACTATCGATACACAGGTACCAGCTGGGCCAATCCCAGGGCACTATCGATACACAGGTACCAGCTGGGCCAATCCCTCTGCACTATCGATACACTGGTACCATCCGAGCCAATCCCAGGGCACTATCGATACACTGGTACCATCCGAGCCAATCCCAGGGCACTATCGATACACAGGTACCAGCTGGGCCAATCCCTCTGCACTATCGATACACTGGTACCATCCGAGCCAATCCCAGGGCACTATCGATACACTGGTACCATCCGAGCCAATCCCAGGGCACTATCGATACACTGGTACCATCCGAGCCAATCCCAGGGCACTATCGATACACTGGTACCATCCGAGCCAATCCCAGGGCACTATCGATACACTGGTACCATCCGAGCCAATCCCAGGGCACTATCGATACACAGGTACCAGCTGGGCCAATCCCTCTGCACTATCGATACACTGGTACCATCCGAGCCAATCCCAGGGCACTATCGATACACAGGTACCAGCTGGGCCAATCCCAGGGCACTATCGATACACAGGTACCAGCTGGGCCAATCCCTCTGCACTATCGATACACAGGTACCAGCTGAGCCAATCCAAGGGTACTATCGATACACAGGTACCAGCTGAGCCAATCCAAGGGTACTATCGATACACAGGTACCAGCTGGGCCAATCCCAGGGCACTATCGATACACAGGTACCAGCTGGGCCAATCCCTCTGCACTATCGATACACTGGTACCAGCTGAGCCAATCCCAGGGCACTATCGATACACTGGTACCAGCTGAGCCAATCCCTCTGCACTATCGATACACTGGTACCAGCTGAGCCAATCCCTCTGCACTATCGATACACTGGTACCAGCTGAGCCAATCCCTCTGCACTATCGATACACTGGTACCAACTGGGCCAGATATTATCACTGCATATCTTAGACAACAAATAACTAGAGGATGGTTCCCAGCAGGAAACCGATGGATTGCCTTCTCCGGGTAGGGAATGAGTCCTTACCACAAGTGAAGGAGTTCAATTACCTCCGGTTCTTGTTCGCGAGTGAGGAGACAATGGAACGTGAGATTGGCCGGAGAATCGGAGCAGCGGGGGGGCGGTACTGCATTTGCTTTACCGCACCATTATGACGAAAAGAGAGCTGACCCGGAAGGCAAAGCTCTCGATCTACCGGTCAATCTTCGTTCCTACTCTCACTTATGGTCATGAGGGGGGGGGGGGGGGTTCATGACCCAAAGAACTAGATTGCGGGTACAAGCGGCCGAAATGAGATTTCTCAGGCGGGTTGCTGGCGTCTCCCTTAGAGATAGGGTGAGAAGCTCAGTCATCGGTGAGGGACTCGGAGTAGAGCCGCTGCTCCTTTGCGTTGAAAGGAGCCAGCTGAGGTGGTTCGGGCATCTAGTAAGGATGCCCCCCCCCCCTGGGCGCCTCCCTAGGGAGGTGTTCCAGGCACAACCAGCTGGGAGGAGGCCACGGGGAAGACCCAGGACTAGGTGGAGAGATTATATCTCTACACTGGGAACGCCTCTGGATCCCCCAGTCAGAGCTGGTTAATGTGGCCCGGGAAAGGGAAGTTTGGGGTCCCCTTCTGGAGCTGTTGCCCCCCCGACCCGACCCCGGATAAGAGGATGAAGATCAGAGATGTTTGAGGTCATTTAGAAACATATACTGTATATATGTTTCTAAATGATCTCAAACATATTTAAACATATTTTTGGCATTTCTTTAGCTCTAGTTATTTGTTGTCTAATATTGGCAGTGATAATATCTGGCTCAGGTGATTTTGTCTGGTCAGTTTATATGACCACATATATGTAAATGTGACTATATGTGGTCAGTTGTGTTGCTGTGTGTTGTATGCAGGTGGCTGGTGTGGAGATTTCCCCCGGCAGTGTTTGCAGTCTAGTTGGTAACGGTATCCATCACTGTAAGGACGGGATCCTCATCAAGGTGAGAAAACATTCAGCCTGTTGGAAACAAATCCTGTCTTCAGTGTTGGTCATGTGACTCCACGTTCTACCACTATTACTTAGATAGTGAATTAACATGCTCCACCCCGTATGTACAGACGGGTGCTGAATACTCACGTTTCCTCAGCATGCAAACTTTCAACAGTGCTACAACTGGGGCTGTCAAAGTTAACGCAACAATAACTTGTTAACGCAAATTCATTTTAACACCACTAATTTCTTTAAGACATTAACACAACTTGCGATTTTGAATTAACCTCTTTAAAATCCGACGGCAGACCCGGATGCTATTCTGTCTTTCCAAGGTTGTTTCTCAGTTTTAAAGCTAGAAGGAACTGGTATCATATGAAACTAGAAAACATAAGGAATCCATCGGTACCAACCATCATCATCACCACCGTTATACTAGCTTGTAGTGATGGAGGTTAAATAACGCTCCAAACTTGGTTCTATGGGAACCCACGAGTCTCCCCTTTACAGACATGCCCACTTTATGATAATCACATGCAGTTTGGGGCAAGTCATAGTGAAGTCAGCACACTGACACACTGACAGCTGTTGTTGCCTGTTGGGCTGCAGTTTGCCATGTTATGATCTGAGCAGATTGTTTTATGCTAAATGCAGAACCTGTGAGGGTTTCTGGACAATATCTGTCATTGTTTTGTGTTAAGTGATTTACAATAATAAATATATAGATAAATTTACATAAAGCAGCATATTTGTCCATTCCCATGTTGATAAGAGTATTAAATACTTGACAAATCTCCCTTTAAGGTTCATTTAGAACAGATAAAAAATGTGTGATTAATTGCGATTAAATATTTGAATGGATTGACAGCCCGAGTCCACAACCAATCACAGGTGAACTGTATGACAAAAGGAAACCCAACAATGCAGCCAATAGGAGGACTCTCACTGATCATAAGTAATATCACATAAAACATGACAACGAGGAATCTTCATTCAAGCCAGACAACATTAAAGTGGCCAGATAGTGAATCTGATTAACGTTTTATTATTGCCTTAAACTGCACTGAATTTAACCAAACTCACCGTCCATAAAACATTATGACTATAAGCTCTGAAAAGTCTTCTCATCATGATTCACAATGGAATCATTATTTTCACAAATTCAACTTTTTAAATGGTGTTTAGTTTTACCAACATCAAGTGAATTAGAGGAACATTGAAGTCAATAAAGTAGTGGTGTTACATGTGATTCTGCCTTTTAACAGGAATGTTCCTGCCAGCTGAAGGATGAATGAAATGACCTCTGATCATAAAGTGACAGTTCTGAGTCCACTGAGCATGTGTGCGCTGATGTTTATGAACCACATGTTTAACACACTAAGTGTTTCTTCATGCATTAAATGTAGGGAGTGGCTTCACCACACACAACATCTGTGTCTTAGTCCCGTTTCTAAGTGGAATGCTTTGATTTGTGATTAAAATGGGCTTATTAAATGTGAAAATGTTTGTTTGGTGTGTTCAGTCGTCAGCTGAGCAGAAATGAGGAGACGTCCTGCAGCCGAGCTGTCCGGGATCTGATGGACCAGCAGATCTTCGTCTCCATTCAGGGAAACCAGTTCAGACGCAACGGCGTGGGCGACTTGGGCAGCGTTTTCTACTGACACAACGTGGATCCACGTCTTTTAAATGTTAATACTTCCCAATCAACCTTCTTCCATCTACTTTATTATCACCCATTACCTTCTCTTACTAGTGAGGTGTAAGTCGAAGTACATTTGAATAAAGTATTGTCGTATTTTGCAGGAGAACGACGAGGAAGAATCGCCCCGCGTCCCCGCTGCAAAATACGCTGCACGTCAGCGTCACCGCACTGAAAATCCTCCGACAATAAATTACTCTAATCAATAAATCCTGTGTGTTTATTTACGCTGTTAATAACGTGTGACATGAAGTGTGTTCAGTAACAATTACGTACTGTAATTAACCTTATCCAGCGCCGGTAACGGCGAGCCGTCGTTACATTCAGACTACTTTTTTTATACTTTTTTACTCTGACATTTTTTTAGACTTTTTTACTCTGACTTTTTTCACACTTTTTTTACTCGGACTTCTTTTTTTTTTACCTTTTTACTCAGACATTTTTCAGACTTTTTTTACTCAGACATTTTTCAGACTTCTTTTTTTTTTTTTTACTTTTTTTACTCAGACATTTTTCAGACTTTTTTTACTCTGACTTTTTTTACTCAGACTTCTTTTTTTTTTACCTTTTCACTCAAACATTTTTCAGACTTTTTTTTACTCTGACAATTTTCAGACTTTTTTTAGTTGGACATTTTTACTCAGACATTTTTCAGACTTCTTTTTTTTTTACTTTTTTACTCAGACATTTTTCAGACTTTTTTACTCAGACATTTTTCAGACTTTTTTTACTCTGAGATTTTCTCCAGACATTTTTCAGACTTTTTCACTCAGACATTTTTCAGACTTTTTTTATTCTGACATCTTTTTTTTTTACTTTTTTACTCGGTCATTTTTCAGACTTTTTTTTCTCAGATATTTTTCCAGACATTTTTACTCTGACTTTTTTCACACTTTTTCACTCAGACATTTTTCAGACTTTTTTACTCAGACATTTTTCAGACTTTTTCACTGACATTTTTCAGACTTTTTTTACTCTGACATCTTTTTTTTTTACTTTTTTACTCAGACATTTTTCACACTTTTTTTACTCTGACTTTTTTTACTCAGACTTCTTTTTTTTTTACCTTTTTACTCAGACGTTTTTCAGACTTTTATTACTCACATTTCTCAGACTTTTTCACTCAAACATTTTTCAGACTTTTTTTTACTCTGACAATTTTCAGACTTTTTTTAGTTGGACATTTTTACTCAGACATTTTTCAGACTTCTTTTTTTTTTACTTTTTTACTCAGACATTTTTCAGACTTTTTTACTCAGACATTTTTCAGACTTTTTTTACTCTGAGATTTTCTCCAGACATTTTTCAGACTTTTTCACTCAGACATTTTTCAGACTTTTTTTATTCTGACATCTTTTTTTTTTACTTTTTTACTCGGTCATTTTTCAGACTTTTTTTTCTCAGATATTTTTCCAGACATTTTTACTCTGACTTTTTTCACACTTTTTCACTCAGACATTTTTCAGACTTTTTTACTCAGACATTTTTCAGACTTTTTCACTGACATTTTTCAGACTTTTTTTACTCTGACATCTTTTTTTTTTACTTTTTTACTCGGACATTTTTCAGAGTTTTTTTACTCAGACATTTTTCAGACTCTTTTTTTTTATACTTTTTTACTCAAACATTTTTCAGACTTTTTCACTCAGACTTTTTTCACACTTTTTTACTCGGACTTCTTTTATTTTTACCTTTTTACTCGGACATTTTTCTGACTTTTTTTACTCGGACATTTTTACTCAGATATTTTTCAGACTTTTTTTACTCTGACTTTTTCACACTTTTTTTACTTGGTTATTTTTCCAGACATTTTTACTCGGACATTTTTCAGACTTTTTTTACTCTTGACTTTTTTCATACTTTTGTACTCGGACAATTTTTTAGACTTTTTTTTACTCTGACATCTTTTTTTTTTACTTTTTTACTCGGACATTTTTCAGACTTTTTTTACTCTGACTTTTTTCACACTTTTTTACTCGGACATTTTTCACACTTTTTTTACTCGGAGATTTTTCCAGACATTTTTACTCAGACATTTTTCAGACTTCTTTTTTTTATGCTTTTGTACTCGGACATTTTTTTTAGACTTTTTTACTTAGACATTTTTCAGACTTTTTCACTCAGACATTTTTCAGACTTGTTTTACTCTGAAATCTTTTTTTTTTACTTTTTTACTCAGACATTTTTCAGACTTTTTTTACTGTGACTATTTTCACACTTTTTTACTCGGACTTCTTTCTTTCTGACTTTTTTACTCGGACATTTTTCAGACTTTTTTTACTCAGACATTTTTCAGACTTTTTTTTTTATACTTTTTTACTCAAACATTTTTCAGACTTTTTCACTCATACTTTTTTCACACTTTTTTACTCGGACTTCTTTTATTTTTACCTTTTTACTCGGTCATTTTTCAGACTTTTTTTTCTCAGATATTTTTCCAGACATTTTTACTCTGACTTTTTTCACACTTTTTCACTCAGACATTTTTCAGACTTTTTTACTCAGACATTTTTCAGACTTTTTCACTGACATTTTTCAGACTTTTTTTACTCTGACATCTTTTTTTTTTACTTTTTTACTCAGACATTTTTCAGACTTTTTTTACTCTGACTTTTTTTACTCAGACTTCTTTTTTTTTTACCTTTTTACTCAGACATTTTTCAGACTTTTATTACTCACATTTCTCAGACTTTTTCACTCAAACATTTTTCAGACTTTTTTTTACTCTGACAATTTTCAGACTTTTTTTAGTTGGACATTTTTACTCAGACATTTTTCAGACTTCTTTTTTTTTTACTTTTTTACTCAGACATTTTTCAGACTTTTTTACTCAGACATTTTTCAGACTTTTTTTACTCTGAGATTTTCTCCAGACATTTTTCAGACTTTTTCACTCAGACATTTTTCAGACTTTTTTTATTCTGACATCTTTTTTTTTTACTTTTTTACTCGGTCATTTTTCAGACTTTTTTTTCTCAGATATTTTTCCAGACATTTTTACTCTGACTTTTTTCACACTTTTTCACTCAGACATTTTTCAGACTTTTTTACTCAGACATTTTTCAGACTTTTTCACTGACATTTTTCAGACTTTTTTTACTCTGACATCTTTTTTTTTTACTTTTTTACTCGGACATTTTTCAGAGTTTTTTTACTCAGACATTTTTCAGACTCTTTTTTTTTATACTTTTTTACTCAAACATTTTTCAGACTTTTTCACTCAGACTTTTTTCACACTTTTTTACTCGGACTTCTTTTATTTTTACCTTTTTACTCGGACATTTTTCTGACTTTTTTTACTCGGACATTTTTACTCAGATATTTTTCAGACTTTTTTTACTCTGACTTTTTCACACTTTTTTTACTTGGTTATTTTTCCAGACATTTTTACTCGGACATTTTTCAGACTTTTTTTACTCTTGACTTTTTTCATACTTTTGTACTCGGACAATTTTTTAGACTTTTTTTTACTCTGACATCTTTTTTTTTTACTTTTTTACTCGGACATTTTTCAGACTTTTTTTACTCTGACTTTTTTCACACTTTTTTACTCGGACATTTTTCACACTTTTTTTACTCGGAGATTTTTCCAGACATTTTTACTCAGACATTTTTCAGACTTCTTTTTTTTATGCTTTTGTACTCGGACATTTTTTTTAGACTTTTTTACTTAGACATTTTTCAGACTTTTTCACTCAGACATTTTTCAGACTTGTTTTACTCTGAAATCTTTTTTTTTTACTTTTTTACTCAGACATTTTTCAGACTTTTTTTACTGTGACTATTTTCACACTTTTTTACTCGGACTTCTTTCTTTCTGACTTTTTTACTCGGACATTTTTCAGACTTTTTTTACTCAGACATTTTTCAGACTTTTTTTTTTATACTTTTTTACTCAAACATTTTTCAGACTTTTTCACTCATACTTTTTTCACACTTTTTTACTCGGACTTCTTTTATTTTTACCTTTTTACTCGGACATTTTTCTGACTTTTTTTTACTCTGACTTTTTTTACTCAGACTTCTTTTTTTTTTACCTTTTTACTCAGACATTTTTCAGACTTTTATTACTCACATTTCTCAGACTTTTTCACTCAAACATTTTTCTGACTTTTTTTTACTCTGACAATTTTCAGACTTTTTTTAGTTGGACATTTTTACTCAGACATTTTTTAGACTTCTTTTTTTTTTACTTTTTTACTCAGACATTTTTCAGACTTTTTTACTCAGACATTTTTCAGACTTTTTTTACTCTGAGATTTTCTCCAGACATTTTTCAGACTTTTTCACTCAGACATTTTTCAGACTTTTTTTATTCTGACATCTTTTTTTTTTACTTTTTTACTCGGTCATTTTTCAGACTTTTTTTTCTCAGATATTTTTCCAGACATTTTTACTCTGACTTTTTTCACACTTTTTCACTCAGACATTTTTCAGACTTTTTTACTCAGACATTTTTCAGACTTTTTCACTGACATTTTTCAGACTTTTTTTACTCTGACATCTTTTTTTTTTACTTTTTTACTCAGACATTTTTCAGACTTTTTTTACTCTGACTTTTTTTACTCAGACTTCTTTTTTATTTACCTTTTTACTCAGACGTTTTTCAGACTTTTATTACTCACATTTCTCAGACTTTTTCACTCAAACATTTTTCAGACTTTTTTTTACTCTGACAATTTTCAGACTTTTTTTAGTTGGACATTTTTACTCAGACATTTTTCAGACTTCTTTTTTTTTTACTTTTTTACTCAGACATTTTTCAGACTTTTTTACTCAGACATTTTTCAGACTTTTTTTACTCTGAGATTTTCTCCAGACATTTTTCAGACTTTTTCACTCAGACATTTTTCAGACTTTTTTTATTCTGACATCTTTTTTTTTTACTTTTTTACTCGGTCATTTTTCAGACTTTTTTTTCTCAGATATTTTTCCAGACATTTTTACTCTGACTTTTTTCACACTTTTTCACTCAGACATTTTTCAGACTTTTTTACTCAGACATTTTTCAGACTTTTTCACTGACATTTTTCAGACTTTTTTTACTCTGACATCTTTTTTTTTTACTTTTTTACTCGGACATTTTTCAGAGTTTTTTTACTCAGACATTTTTCAGACTCTTTTTTTTTATACTTTTTTACTCAAACATTTTTCAGACTTTTTCACTCAGACTTTTTTCACACTTTTTTACTCGGACTTCTTTTATTTTTACCTTTTTACTCGGACATTTTTCTGACTTTTTTTACTCGGACATTTTTACTCAGATATTTTTCAGACTTTTTTTACTCTGACTTTTTCACACTTTTTTTACTTGGTTATTTTTCCAGACATTTTTACTCGGACATTTTTCAGACTTTTTTTACTCTTGACTTTTTTCATACTTTTGTACTCGGACAATTTTTTAGACTTTTTTTTACTCTGACATCTTTTTTTTTTACTTTTTTACTCGGACATTTTTCAGACTTTTTTTACTCTGACTTTTTTCACACTTTTTTACTCGGACATTTTTCACACTTTTTTTACTCGGAGATTTTTCCAGACATTTTTACTCAGACATTTTTCAGACTTCTTTTTTTTATGCTTTTGTACTCGGACATTTTTTTTAGACTTTTTTACTTAGACATTTTTCAGACTTTTTCACTCAGACATTTTTCAGACTTGTTTTACTCTGAAATCTTTTTTTTTTACTTTTTTACTCAGACATTTTTCAGACTTTTTTTACTGTGACTATTTTCACACTTTTTTACTCGGACTTCTTTCTTTCTGACTTTTTTACTCGGACATTTTTCAGACTTTTTTTACTCAGACATTTTTCAGACTTTTTTTTTTATACTTTTTTACTCAAACATTTTTCAGACTTTTTCACTCATACTTTTTTCACACTTTTTTACTCGGACTTCTTTTATTTTTACCTTTTTACTCGGTCATTTTTCAGACTTTTTTTTCTCAGATATTTTTCCAGACATTTTTACTCTGACTTTTTTCACACTTTTTCACTCAGACATTTTTCAGACTTTTTTACTCAGACATTTTTCAGACTTTTTCACTGACATTTTTCAGACTTTTTTTACTCTGACATCTTTTTTTTTTACTTTTTTACTCAGACATTTTTCAGACTTTTTTTACTCTGACTTTTTTTACTCAGACTTCTTTTTTTTTTACCTTTTTACTCAGACATTTTTCAGACTTTTATTACTCACATTTCTCAGACTTTTTCACTCAAACATTTTTCAGACTTTTTTTTACTCTGACAATTTTCAGACTTTTTTTAGTTGGACATTTTTACTCAGACATTTTTCAGACTTCTTTTTTTTTTACTTTTTTACTCAGACATTTTTCAGACTTTTTTACTCAGACATTTTTCAGACTTTTTTTACTCTGAGATTTTCTCCAGACATTTTTCAGACTTTTTCACTCAGACATTTTTCAGACTTTTTTTATTCTGACATCTTTTTTTTTTACTTTTTTACTCGGTCATTTTTCAGACTTTTTTTTCTCAGATATTTTTCCAGACATTTTTACTCTGACTTTTTTCACACTTTTTCACTCAGACATTTTTCAGACTTTTTTACTCAGACATTTTTCAGACTTTTTCACTGACATTTTTCAGACTTTTTTTACTCTGACATCTTTTTTTTTTACTTTTTTACTCGGACATTTTTCAGAGTTTTTTTACTCAGACATTTTTCAGACTCTTTTTTTTTATACTTTTTTACTCAAACATTTTTCAGACTTTTTCACTCATACTTTTTTCACACTTTTTTACTCGGACTTCTTTTATTTTTACCTTTTTACTCGGACATTTTTCTGACTTTTTTTTACTCTGACAATTTTCAGACTTTTTTTACTGTGACTATTTTCACACTTTTTTACTCGGACTTCTTTCTTTCTGACTTTTTTACTCGGACATTTTTCAGACTTTTTTTACTCAGACATTTTTCAGACTTTTTTTTTTATACTTTTTTACTCAAACATTTTTCAGACTTTTTCACTCATACTTTTTTCACACTTTTTTACTCGGACTTCTTTTATTTTTACCTTTTTACTCGGACATTTTTCTGACTTTTTTTTACTCTGACAATTTTCAGACTTTTTTTAGTTGGACATTTTTACTCAGACATTTTTCAGACTTCTTTTTTTTTTACTTTTTTACTCAGACATTTTTCAGACTTTTTTACTCAGACATTTTTCAGACTTTTTTTACTCTGAGATTTTCTCCAGACATTTTTCAGACTTTTTCACTCAGACATTTTTCAGACTTTTTTTATTCTGACATCTTTTTTTTTTACTTTTTTACTCGGTCATTTTTCAGACTTTTTTTTCTCAGATATTTTTCCAGACATTTTTACTCTGACTTTTTTCACACTTTTTCACTCAGACATTTTTCAGACTTTTTTACTCAGACATTTTTCAGACTTTTTCACTGACATTTTTCAGACTTTTTTTACTCTGACATCTTTTTTTTTTACTTTTTTACTCAGACATTTTTCAGACTTTTTTTACTCTGACTTTTTTTACTCAGACTTCTTTTTTTTTTACCTTTTTACTCAGACATTTTTCAGACTTTTATTACTCACATTTCTCAGACTTTTTCACTCAAACATTTTTCTGACTTTTTTTTACTCTGACAATTTTCAGACTTTTTTTAGTTGGACATTTTTACTCAGACATTTTTTAGACTTCTTTTTTTTTTACTTTTTTACTCAGACATTTTTCAGACTTTTTTACTCAGACATTTTTCAGACTTTTTTTACTCTGAGATTTTCTCCAGACATTTTTCAGACTTTTTCACTCAGACATTTTTCAGACTTTTTTTATTCTGACATCTTTTTTTTTTACTTTTTTACTCGGTCATTTTTCAGACTTTTTTTTCTCAGATATTTTTCCAGACATTTTTACTCTGACTTTTTTCACACTTTTTCACTCAGACATTTTTCAGACTTTTTTACTCAGACATTTTTCAGACTTTTTCACTGACATTTTTCAGACTTTTTTTACTCTGACATCTTTTTTTTTTACTTTTTTACTCAGACATTTTTCAGACTTTTTTTACTCTGACTTTTTTTACTCAGACTTCTTTTTTTTTTACCTTTTTACTCAGACATTTTTCAGACTTTTATTACTCACATTTCTCAGACTTTTTCACTCAAACATTTTTCAGACTTTTTTTTACTCTGACAATTTTCAGACTTTTTTTAGTTGGACATTTTTACTCAGACATTTTTCAGACTTCTTTTTTTTTTACTTTTTTACTCAGACATTTTTCAGACTTTTTTACTCAGACATTTTTCAGACTTTTTTTACTCTGAGATTTTCTCCAGACATTTTTCAGACTTTTTCACTCAGACATTTTTCAGACTTTTTTTATTCTGACATCTTTTTTTTTTACTTTTTTACTCGGTCATTTTTCAGACTTTTTTTTCTCAGATATTTTTCCAGACATTTTTACTCTGACTTTTTTCACACTTTTTCACTCAGACATTTTTCAGACTTTTTTACTCAGACATTTTTCAGACTTTTTCACTGACATTTTTCAGACTTTTTTTACTCTGACATCTTTTTTTTTTACTTTTTTACTCAGACATTTTTCAGACTTTTTTTACTCTGACTTTTTTTACTCAGACTTCTTTTTTTTTTACCTTTTTACTCAGACATTTTTCAGACTTTTATTACTCACATTTCTCAGACTTTTTCACTCAAACATTTTTCAGACTTTTTTTTACTCTGACAATTTTCAGACTTTTTTTAGTTGGACATTTTTACTCAGACATTTTTCAGACTTCTTTTTTTTTTACTTTTTTACTCAGACATTTTTCAGACTTTTTTACTCAGACATTTTTCAGACTTTTTTTACTCTGAGATTTTCTCCAGACATTTTTCAGACTTTTTCACTCAGACATTTTTCAGACTTTTTTTATTCTGACATCTTTTTTTTTTACTTTTTTACTCGGTCATTTTTCAGACTTTTTTTTCTCAGATATTTTTCCAGACATTTTCACTCTGACTTTTTTCACACTTTTTCACTCAGACATTTTTCAGACTTTTTTACTCAGACATTTTTCAGACTTTTTCACTGACATTTTTCAGACTTTTTTTACTCTGACATCTTTTTTTTTTACTTTTTTACTCGGACATTTTTCAGAGTTTTTTTACTCAGACATTTTTCAGACTCTTTTTTTTTATACTTTTTTACTCAAACATTTTTCAGACTTTTTCACTCAGACTTTTTTCAGACTTTTTTTACTCTGACATCTTTTTTTTTTACTTTTTTACTCAGACATTTTTCAGACTTTTTTTACTCTGACTTTTTTTACTCAGACTTCTTTTTTTTTTACCTTTTTACTCAGACATTTTTCAGACTTTTATTACTCACATTTCTCAGACTTTTTCACTCAAACATTTTTCTGACTTTTTTTTACTCTGACAATTTTCAGACTTTTTTTAGTTGGACATTTTTACTCAGACATTTTTCAGACTTCTTTTTTTTTTACTTTTTTACTCAGACATTTTTCAGACTTTTTTACTCAGACATTTTTCAGACTTTTTTTACTCTGAGATTTTCTCCAGACATTTTTCAGACTTTTTCACTCAGACATTTTTCAGACTTTTTTTATTCTGACATCTTTTTTTTTTACTTTTTTACTCGGTCATTTTTCAGACTTTTTTTTCTCAGATATTTTTCCAGACATTTTTACTCTGACTTTTTTCACACTTTTTCACTCAGACATTTTTCAGACTTTTTTACTCAGACATTTTTCAGACTTTTTCACTGACATTTTTCAGACTTTTTTTACTCTGACATCTTTTTTTTTTACTTTTTTACTCAGACATTTTTCAGACTTTTTTTACTCTGACTTTTTTTACTCAGACTTCTTTTTTTTTTACCTTTTTACTCAGACATTTTTCAGACTTTTATTACTCACATTTCTCAGACTTTTTCACTCAAACATTTTTCAGACTTTTTTTTACTCTGACAATTTTCAGACTTTTTTTAGTTGGACATTTTTACTCAGACATTTTTCAGACTTCTTTTTTTTTTACTTTTTTACTCAGACATTTTTCAGACTTTTTTACTCAGACATTTTTCAGACTTTTTTTACTCTGAGATTTTCTCCAGACATTTTTCAGACTTTTTCACTCAGACATTTTTCAGACTTTTTTTATTCTGACATCTTTTTTTTTTACTTTTTTACTCGGTCATTTTTCAGACTTTTTTTTCTCAGATATTTTTCCAGACATTTTTACTCTGACTTTTTTCACACTTTTTCACTCAGACATTTTTCAGACTTTTTTACTCAGACATTTTTCAGACTTTTTCACTGACATTTTTCAGACTTTTTTTACTCTGACATCTTTTTTTTTTACTTTTTTACTCAGACATTTTTCAGACTTTTTTTACTCTGACTTTTTTACTCAGACTTCTTTTTTTTTTACCTTTTTACTCAGACATTTTTCAGACTTTTATTACTCA
The DNA here is from genome assembly GCA_916701645.2 of Sebastolobus alascanus. Classification (NCBI taxonomy): domain Eukaryota; kingdom Metazoa; phylum Chordata; class Actinopteri; order Perciformes; family Sebastidae; genus Sebastolobus; species Sebastolobus alascanus. Next base: position 274,165 of record CAKAOJ020000315.1, read on the forward strand.
CATTTCTCAGACTTTTTCATTTTTTACTCAGACATTTTTCAGACTTTTTCACTGACATTTTTCAGACTTTTTTTACTCTGACATCTTTTTTTTTTACTTTTTTACTCGGACATTTTTCAGAGTTTTTTTACTCAGACATTTTTCAGACTCTTTTTTTTTATACTTTTTTACTCAAACATTTTTCAGACTTTTTCACTCAGACTTTTTTCAGACTTTTTTTACTCTGACATCTTTTTTTTTTTACTTTTTTACTCAGACATTTTTCAGACTTTTTTTACTCTGACTTTTTTTACTCAGACTTCTTTTTTTTTTACCTTTTTACTCAGACATTTTTCAGACTTTTATTACTCACATTTCTCAGACTTTTTCACTCAAACATTTTTCTGACTTTTTTTTACTCTGACAATTTTCAGACTTTTTTTAGTTGGACATTTTTACTCAGACATTTTTCAGACTTCTTTTTTTTTTACTTTTTTACTCAGCCATTTTTCAGACTTTTTTACTCAGACATTTTTCAGACTTTTTTTACTCTGAGATTTTCTCCAGACATTTTTCAGACTTTTTCACTCAGACATTTTTCAGACTTTTTTTATTCTGACATCTTTTTTTTTTACTTTTTTACTCGGTCATTTTTCAGACTTTTTTTTCTCAGATATTTTTCCAGACATTTTTACTCTGACTTTTTTCACACTTTTTCACTCAGACATTTTTCAGACTTTTTTACTCAGACATTTTTCAGACTTTTTCACTGACATTTTTCAGACTTTTTTTACTCTGACATCTTTTTTTTTTACTTTTTTACTCAGACATTTTTCAGACTTTTTTTACTCTGACTTTTTTTACTCAGACTTCTTTTTTTTTTACCTTTTTACTCAGACATTTTTCAGACTTTTATTACTCACATTTCTCAGACTTTTTCACTCAAACATTTTTCAGACTTTTTTTTACTCTGACAATTTTCAGACTTTTTTTAGTTGGACATTTTTACTCAGACATTTTTCAGACTTCTTTTTTTTTTACTTTTTTACTCAGACATTTTTCAGACTTTTTTACTCAGACATTTTTCAGACTTTTTTTACTCTGAGATTTTCTCCAGACATTTTTCAGACTTTTTCACTCAGACATTTTTCAGACTTTTTTTATTCTGACATCTTTTTTTTTTACTTTTTTACTCGGTCATTTTTCAGACTTTTTTTTCTCAGATATTTTTCCAGACATTTTTACTCTGACTTTTTTCACACTTTTTCACTCAGACATTTTTCAGACTTTTTTACTCAGACATTTTTCAGACTTTTTCACTGACATTTTTCAGACTTTTTTTACTCTGACATCTTTTTTTTTTACTTTTTTACTCAGACATTTTTCAGACTTTTTTTACTCTGACTTTTTTTACTCAGACTTCTTTTTTTTTTACCTTTTTACTCAGACATTTTTCAGACTTTTATTACTCACATTTCTCAGACTTTTTCACTCAAACATTTTTCTGACTTTTTTTTACTCTGACAATTTTCAGACTTTTTTTAGTTGGACATTTTTACTCAGACATTTTTTAGACTTCTTTTTTTTTTACTTTTTTACTCAGACATTTTTCAGACTTTTTTACTCAGACATTTTTCAGACTTTTTTTACTCTGAGATTTTCTCCAGACATTTTTCAGACTTTTTCACTCAGACATTTTTCAGACTTTTTTTATTCTGACATCTTTTTTTTTTACTTTTTTACTCGGTCATTTTTCAGACTTTTTTTTCTCAGATATTTTTCCAGACATTTTTACTCTGACTTTTTTCACACTTTTTCACTCAGACATTTTTCAGACTTTTTTACTCAGACATTTTTCAGACTTTTTCACTGACATTTTTCAGACTTTTTTTACTCTGACATCTTTTTTTTTTACTTTTTTACTCAGACATTTTTCAGACTTTTTTTACTCTGACTTTTTTTACTCAGACTTCTTTTTTTTTTACCTTTTTACTCAGACATTTTTCAGACTTTTATTACTCACATTTCTCAGACTTTTTCACTCAAACATTTTTCAGACTTTTTCACTCAGACATTTTTCAGACTTTTTTTATTCTGACATCTTTTTTTTTTACTTTTTTACTCGGTCATTTTTCAGACTTTTTTTTCTCAGATATTTTTCCAGACATTTTCACTTTGACTTTTTTCACACTTTTTCACTCAGACATTTTTCAGACTTTTTTACTCAGACATTTTTCAGACTTTTTCACTGACATTTTTCAGACTTTTTTTACTCTGACATCTTTTTTTTTTACTTTTTTACTCGGACATTTTTCAGAGTTTTTTTACTCAGACATTTTTCAGACTCTTTTTTTTTATACTTTTTTACTCAAACATTTTTCAGACTTTTTCACTCAGACTTTTTTCAGACTTTTTTTACTCTGACATCTTTTTTTTTTACTTTTTTACTCAGACATTTTTCAGACTTTTTTTACTCTGACTTTTTTTACTCAGACTTCTTTTTTTTTTACCTTTTTACTCAGACATTTTTCAGACTTTTATTACTCACATTTCTCAGACTTTTTCACTCAAACATTTTTCTGACTTTTTTTTACTCTGACAATTTTCAGACTTTTTTTAGTTGGACATTTTTACTCAGACATTTTTCAGACTTCTTTTTTTTTTACTTTTTTACTCAGACATTTTTCAGACTTTTTTACTCAGACATTTTTCAGACTTTTTTTACTCTGAGATTTTCTCCAGACATTTTTCAGACTTTTTCACTCAGACATTTTTCAGACTTTTTTTATTCTGACATCTTTTTTTTTTACTTTTTTACTCGGTCATTTTTCAGACTTTTTTTTCTCAGATATTTTTCCAGACATTTTTACTCTGACTTTTTTCACACTTTTTCACTCAGACATTTTTCAGACTTTTTTACTCAGACATTTTTCAGACTTTTTCACTGACATTTTTCAGACTTTTTTTACTCTGACATCTTTTTTTTTTACTTTTTTACTCAGACATTTTTCAGACTTTTTTTACTCTGACTTTTTTTACTCAGACTTCTTTTTTTTTTACCTTTTTACTCAGACATTTTTCAGACTTTTATTACTCACATTTCTCAGACTTTTTCACTCAAACATTTTTCAGACTTTTTTTTACTCTGACAATTTTCAGACTTTTTTTAGTTGGACATTTTTACTCAGACATTTTTCAGACTTCTTTTTTTTTTACTTTTTTACTCAGACATTTTTCAGACTTTTTTACTCAGACATTTTTCAGACTTTTTTTAATCTGAGATTTTCTACAGACATTTTTCAGACTTTTTCACTCAGACATTTTTCAGACTTTTTTTATTCTGACATCTTTTTTTTTTACTTTTTTACTCGGTCATTTTTCAGACTTTTTTTTCTCAGATATTTTTCCAGACATTTTTACTCTGACTTTTTTCACACTTTTTCACTCAGACATTTTTCAGACTTTTTTACTCAGACATTTTTCAGACTTTTTCACTGACATTTTTCAGACTTTTTTTACTCTGACATCTTTTTTTTTTACTTTTTTACTCTGACATTTTTCAGAGTTTTTTTACTCAGACATTTTTCAGACTCTTTTTTTTTATACTTTTTTACTCAAACATTTTTCAGACTTTTTCACTCAGACTTTTTTCAGACTTTTTTTACTCTGACATCTTTTTTTTTTTACTTTTTTACTCAGACATTTTTCAGACTTTTTTTACTCTGACTTTTTTTACTCAGACTTCTTTTTTTTTTACCTTTTTACTCAGACATTTTTCAGACTTTTATTACTCACATTTCTCAGACTTTTTCACTCAAACATTTTTCTGACTTTTTTTTACTCTGACAATTTTCAGACTTTTTTTAGTTGGACATTTTTACTCAGACATTTTTCAGACTTCTTTTTTTTTTACTTTTTTACTCAGCCATTTTTCAGACTTTTTTACTCAGACATTTTTCAGACTTTTTTTACTCTGAGATTTTCTCCAGACATTTTTCAGACTTTTTCACTCAGACATTTTTCAGACTTTTTTTATTCTGACATCTTTTTTTTTTACTTTTTTACTCGGTCATTTTTCAGACTTTTTTTTCTCAGATATTTTTCCAGACATTTTTACTCTGACTTTTTTCACACTTTTTCACTCAGACATTTTTCAGACTTTTTTACTCAGACATTTTTCAGACTTTTTCACTGACATTTTTCAGACTTTTTTTACTCTGACATCTTTTTTTTTTACTTTTTTACTCAGACATTTTTCAGACTTTTTTTACTCTGACTTTTTTTACTCAGACTTCTTTTTTTTTTACCTTTTTACTCAGACATTTTTCAGACTTTTATTACTCACATTTCTCAGACTTTTTCACTCAAACATTTTTCAGACTTTTTTTTACTCTGACAATTTTCAGACTTTTTTTAGTTGGACATTTTTACTCAGACATTTTTCAGACTTCTTTTTTTTTTACTTTTTTACTCAGACATTTTTCAGACTTTTTTACTCAGACATTTTTCAGACTTTTTTTACTCTGAGATTTTCTCCAGACATTTTTCAGACTTTTTCACTCAGACATTTTTCAGACTTTTTTTATTCTGACATCTTTTTTTTTTACTTTTTTACTCGGTCATTTTTCAGACTTTTTTTTCTCAGATATTTTTCCAGACATTTTTACTCTGACTTTTTTCACACTTTTTCACTCAGACATTTTTCAGACTTTTTTACTCAGACATTTTTCAGACTTTTTCACTGACATTTTTCAGACTTTTTTTACTCTGACATCTTTTTTTTTTACTTTTTTACTCAGACATTTTTCAGACTTTTTTTACTCTGACTTTTTTTACTCAGACTTCTTTTTTTTTTACCTTTTTACTCAGACATTTTTCAGACTTTTATTACTCACATTTCTCAGACTTTTTCACTCAAACATTTTTCTGACTTTTTTTTACTCTGACAATTTTCAGACTTTTTTTAGTTGGACATTTTTACTCAGACATTTTTTAGACTTCTTTTTTTTTTACTTTTTTACTCAGACATTTTTCAGACTTTTTTACTCAGACATTTTTCAGACTTTTTTTACTCTGAGATTTTCTCCAGACATTTTTCAGACTTTTTCACTCAGACATTTTTCAGACTTTTTTTATTCTGACATCTTTTTTTTTTACTTTTTTACTCGGTCATTTTTCAGACTTTTTTTTCTCAGATATTTTTCCAGACATTTTTACTCTGACTTTTTTCACACTTTTTCACTCAGACATTTTTCAGACTTTTTTACTCAGACATTTTTCAGACTTTTTCACTGACATTTTTCAGACTTTTTTTACTCTGACATCTTTTTTTTTTACTTTTTTACTCAGACATTTTTCAGACTTTTTTTACTCTGACTTTTTTTACTCAGACTTCTTTTTTTTTTACCTTTTTACTCAGACATTTTTCAGACTTTTATTACTCACATTTCTCAGACTTTTTCACTCAAACATTTTTCAGACTTTTTTTTACTCTGACAATTTTCAGACTTTTTTTAGTTGGACATTTTTACTCAGACATTTTTCAGACTTCTTTTTTTTTTACTTTTTTACTCAGACATTTTTCAGACTTTTTTACTCAGACATTTTTCAGACTTTTTTTACTCTGAGATTTTCTCCAGACATTTTTCAGACTTTTTCACTCAGACATTTTTCAGACTTTTTTTATTCTGACATCTTTTTTTTTTACTTTTTTACTCGGTCATTTTTCAGACTTTTTTTTCTCAGATATTTTTCCAGACATTTTTACTCTGACTTTTTTCACACTTTTTCACTCAGACATTTTTCAGACTTTTTTACTCAGACATTTTTCAGACTTTTTCACTGACATTTTTCAGACTTTTTTTACTCTGACATCTTTTTTTTTTACTTTTTTACTCAGACATTTTTCAGACTTTTTTTACTCTGACTTTTTTTACTCAGACTTCTTTTTTTTTTACCTTTTTACTCAGACATTTTTCAGACTTTTATTACTCACATTTCTCAGACTTTTTCACTCAAACATTTTTCAGACTTTTTTTTACTCTGACAATTTTCAGACTTTTTTTAGTTGGACATTTTTACTCAGACATTTTTCAGACTTCTTTTTTTTTTACTTTTTTACTCAGACATTTTTCAGACTTTTTTACTCAGACATTTTTCAGACTTTTTTTACTCTGAGATTTTCTCCAGACATTTTTCAGACTTTTTCACTCAGACATTTTTCAGACTTTTTTTATTCTGACATCTTTTTTTTTTACTTTTTTACTCGGTCATTTTTCAGACTTTTTTTTCTCAGATATTTTTCCAGACATTTTTACTCTGACTTTTTTCACACTTTTTCACTCAGACATTTTTCAGACTTTTTTACTCAGACATTTTTCAGACTTTTTCACTGACATTTTTCAGACTTTTTTTACTCTGACATCTTTTTTTTTTACTTTTTTACTCAGACATTTTTCAGACTTTTTTTACTCTGACTTTTTTTACTCAGACTTCTTTTTTTTTTACCTTTTTACTCAGACATTTTTCAGACTTTTATTACTCACATTTCTCAGACTTTTTCACTCAAACATTTTTCAGACTTTTTTTTACTCTGACAATTTTCAGACTTTTTTTAGTTGGACATTTTTACTCAGACATTTTTCAGACTTCTTTTTTTTTTACTTTTTTACTCAGACATTTTTCAGACTTTTTTACTCAGACATTTTTCAGACTTTTTTTACTCTGAGATTTTCTCCAGACATTTTTCAGACTTTTTCACTCAGACATTTTTCAGACTTTTTTTATTCTGACATCTTTTTTTTTTACTTTTTTACTCGGTCATTTTTCAGACTTTTTTTTCTCAGATATTTTTCCAGACATTTTTACTCTGACTTTTTTCACACTTTTTCACTCAGACATTTTTCAGACTTTTTTACTCAGACATTTTCAGACTTTTTCACTGACATTTTTCAGACTTTTTTTACTCTGACATCTTTTTTTTTTACTTTTTTACTCAGACATTTTTCAGAGTTTTTTTACTCAGACTTTTTTTACAGACTTCTTTTTTTTTTACTTTTTACTCAGACATTTTTCAGACTTTTATTCACTCACATTTTTCAGACTTTTTTACTCAGACATTTTCTGCTTTTTTTTACTCTGAATTACTCAGACTTTTTTTCAGTTGGACATTTTTACTCTGACTTTTTTACTCAGACTTCTTTTTTTTTTACCTTTTTACTCAGACATTTTTCAGACTTTTTTACTCAGACATTTTTCAGACTTTTTTCACTCAGACGATTTTCTCAGACATTTTTCAGACTTTTTACTCTGACAATTTTCAGACTTTTTTTTATTGGACATCTTTTTTTTTACTCAGACATTTTTCAGACTTTTTTACTCAGACATTTTTCAGACTTTTTTTACTCTGAGATTTTCTCCAGACATTTTTCAGACTTTTTCACTCAGACATTTTTCAGACTTTTTTTATTCTGACATCTTTTTTTTTTACTTTTTTACTCGGTCATTTTTCAGACTTTTTTTTCTCAGATATTTTTCCAGACATTTTTACTCTGACTTTTTTCACACTTTTTCACTCAGACATTTTTCAGACTTTTTTACTCAGACATTTTTCAGACTTTTTCACTGACATTTTTCAGACTTTTTTTACTCTGACATCTTTTTTTTTTACTTTTTTACTCAGACATTTTTCAGACTTTTTTTACTCTGACTTTTTTTACTCAGACTTCTTTTTTTTTTACCTTTTTACTCAGACATTTTTCAGACTTTTATTACTCACATTTCTCAGACTTTTTCACTCAAACATTTTTCAGACTTTTTTTTACTCTGACAATTTTCAGACTTTTTTTAGTTGGACATTTTTACTCAGACATTTTTCAGACTTCTTTTTTTTTTACTTTTTTACTCAGACATTTTTCAGACTTTTTTACTCAGACATTTTTCAGACTTTTTTTACTCTGAGATTTTCTCCAGACATTTTTCAGACTTTTTCACTCAGACATTTTTCAGACTTTTTTTATTCTGACATCTTTTTTTTTTACTTTTTTACTCGGTCATTTTTCAGACTTTTTTTTCTCAGATATTTTTCCAGACATTTTTACTCTGACTTTTTTCACACTTTTTCACTCAGACATTTTTCAGACTTTTTACTCAGACATTTTTCAGACTTTTTCACTGACATTTTTCAGACTTTTTTTACTCTGACATCTTTTTTTTTACTTATTACTCTGACATCTTTTTTTTTACTTTTTTACTCAGACATTTTTCAGACTTTTTTTACTCTGACTTTTTTTACTCAGACTTCTTTTTTTTTTACCTTTTTACTCAGACATTTTTCAGACTTTTATTACTCACATTTCTCAGACTTTTTCACTCAAACATTTTTCTGACTTTTTTTTACTCTGACAATTTTCAGACTTTTTTTAGTTGGACATTTTTACTCAGACATTTTTCAGACTTCTTTTTTTTTTACTTTTTTACTCAGACATTTTTCAGACTTTTTTACTCAGACATTTTTCAGACTTTTTTTACTCTGAGATTTTCTCCAGACATTTTTCAGACTTTTTCACTCAGACATTTTTCAGACTTTTTTTATTCTGACATCTTTTTTTTTTACTTTTTTACTCGGTCATTTTTCAGACTTTTTTTTCTCAGATATTTTTCCAGACATTTTTACTCTGACTTTTTTCACACTTTTTCACTCAGACATTTTTCAGACTTTTTTACTCAGACATTTTTCAGACTTTTTCACTGACATTTTTCAGACTTTTTTTACTCTGACATCTTTTTTTTTTACTTTTTTACTCAGACATTTTTCAGACTTTTTTTACTCTGACTTTTTTTACTCAGACTTCTTTTTTTTTTACCTTTTTACTCAGACATTTTTCAGACTTTTATTACTCACATTTCTCAGACTTTTTCACTCAAACATTTTTCAGACTTTTTTTTACTCTGACAATTTTCAGACTTTTTTTAGTTGGACATTTTTACTCAGACATTTTTCAGACTTCTTTTTTTTTTACTTTTTTACTCAGACATTTTTCAGACTTTTTTACTCAGACATTTTTCAGACTTTTTTTACTCTGAGATTTTCTCCAGACATTTTTCAGACTTTTTCACTCAGACATTTTTCAGACTTTTTTTATTCTGACATCTTTTTTTTTTACTTTTTTACTCGGTCATTTTTCAGACTTTTTTTTCTCAGATATTTTTCCAGACATTTTTACTCTGACTTTTTTCACACTTTTTCACTCAGACATTTTTCAGACTTTTTTACTCAGACATTTTTCAGACTTTTTCACTGACATTTTTCAGACTTTTTTTACTCTGACATCTTTTTTTTTTACTTTTTTACTCAGACATTTTTCAGACTTTTTTTACTCTGACTTTTTTTACTCAGACTTCTTTTTTTTTTACCTTTTTACTCAGACATTTTTCAGACTTTTATTACTCACATTTCTCAGACTTTTTCACTCAAACATTTTTCTGACTTTTTTTTACTCTGACAATTTTCAGACTTTTTTTAGTTGGACATTTTTACTCAGACATTTTTCAGACTTCTTTTTTTTTTACTTTTTTACTCAGCCATTTTTCAGACTTTTTTACTCAGACATTTTTCAGACTTTTTTTACTCTGAGATTTTCTCCAGACATTTTTCAGACTTTTTCACTCAGACATTTTTCAGACTTTTTTTATTCTGACATCTTTTTTTTTTACTTTTTTACTCGGTCATTTTTCAGACTTTTTTTTCTCAGATATTTTTCCAGACATTTTCACTCTGACTTTTTTCACACTTTTTCACTCAGACATTTTTCAGACTTTTTTACTCAGACATTTTTCAGACTTTTTCACTGACATTTTTCAGACTTTTTTTACTCTGACATCTTTTTTTTTTACTTTTTTACTCAGACATTTTTCAGAGTTTTTTTACTCAGACATTTTTCAGACTCTTTTTTTTTATACTTTTTTACTCAAACATTTTTCAGACTTTTTCACTCAGACTTTTTTCAGACTTTTTTTACTCTGACATCTTTTTTTTTTACTTTTTTACTCAGACATTTTTCAGACTTTTTTTACTCTGACTTTTTTTACTCAGACTTCTTTTTTTTTTACCTTTTTACTCAGACATTTTTCAGACTTTTATTACTCACATTTCTCAGACTTTTTCACTCAAACATTTTTCTGACTTTTTTTTACTCTGACAATTTTCAGACTTTTTTTAGTTGGACATTTTTACTCAGACATTTTTCAGACTTCTTTTTTTTTTACTTTTTTACTCAGACATTTTTCAGACTTTTTTACTCAGACATTTTTCAGACTTTTTTTACTCTGAGATTTTCTCCAGACATTTTTCAGACTTTTTCACTCAGACATTTTTCAGACTTTTTTTATTCTGACATCTTTTTTTTTCACTTTTTTACTCGGTCATTTTTCAGACTTTTTTTTCTCAGATATTTTTCCAGACATTTTTACTCTGACTTTTTTCACACTTTTTCACTCAGACATTTTTCAGACTTTTTTACTCAGACATTTTTCAGACTTTTTTTACTCTGAGATTTTCTCCAGACATTTTTCAGACTTTTTCACTCAGACATTTTTCAGACTTTTTTTATTCTGACATCTTTTTTTTTTACTTTTTTACTCGGTCATTTTTCAGACTTTTTTTTCTCAGATATTTTTCCAGACATTTTTACTCTGACTTTTTTCACACTTTTTCACTCAGACATTTTTCAGACTTTTTTACTCAGACATTTTTCAGACTTTTTTTTACTCTGACAATTTTCAGACTTTTTTTAGTTGGACATTTTTACTCAGACATTTTTCAGACTTCTTTTTTTTTTACTTTTTTACTCAGACATTTTTCAGACTTTTTCACTCAGACATTTTTCAGACTTTTTTTATTCTGACATCTTTTTTTTTTACTTTTTTACTCGGTCATTTTTCAGACTTTTTTTTCTCAGATATTTTTCCAGACATTTTTACTCTGACTTTTTTCACACTTTTTCACTCAGACATTTTTCAGACTTTTTTACTCAGACATTTTTCAGACTTTTTCACTGACATTTTTCAGACTTTTTTTACTCTGACATCTTTTTTTTTTACTTTTTTACTCGGACATTTTTCAGAGTTTTTTTACTCAGACATTTTTCAGACTCTTTTTTTTTATACTTTTTTACTCAAACATTTTTCAGACTTTTTCACTCAGACTTTTTTCACACTTTTTTACTCGGACTTCTTTTATTTTTACCTTTTTACTCGGACATTTTTCTGACTTTTTTTACTCGGACATTTTTACTCAGATATTTTTCAGACTTTTTTTACTCTGACTTTTTCACACTTTTTTTACTTGGTTATTTTTCCAGACATTTTTACTCGGACATTTTTCAGACTTTTTTTACTCTTGACTTTTTTCATACTTTTGTACTCGGACAATTTTTTAGACTTTTTTTTACTCTGACATCTTTTTTTTTTACTTTTTTACTCGGACATTTTTCAGACTTTTTTTACTCTGACTTTTTTCACACTTTTTTACTCGGACATTTTTCACACTTTTTTTACTCGGAGATTTTTCCAGACATTTTTACTCAGACATTTTTCAGACTTCTTTTTTTTATGCTTTTGTACTCGGACATTTTTTTTAGACTTTTTTACTTAGACATTTTTCAGACTTTTTCACTCAGACATTTTTCAGACTTGTTTTACTCTGAAATCTTTTTTTTTTACTTTTTTACTCAGACATTTTTCAGACTTTTTTTACTGTGACTATTTTCACACTTTTTTACTCGGACTTCTTTCTTTCTGACTTTTTTACTCGGACATTTTTCAGACTTTTTTTACTCAGACATTTTTCAGACTTTTTTTTTTATACTTTTTTACTCAAACATTTTTCAGACTTTTTCACTCATACTTTTTTCACACTTTTTTACTCGGACTTCTTTTATTTTTACCTTTTTACTCGGACATTTTTCTGACTTTTTTTTACTCTGACAATTTTCAGACTTTTTTTAGTTGGACATTTTTACTCAGACATTTTTCAGACTTCTTTTTTTTTTACTTTTTTACTCAGACATTTTTCAGACTTTTTTACTCAGACATTTTTCAGACTTTTTTTACTCTGAGATTTTCTCCAGACATTTTTCAGACTTTTTCACTCAGACATTTTTCAGACTTTTTTTATTCTGACATCTTTTTTTTTTACTTTTTTACTCGGTCATTTTTCAGACTTTTTTTTCTCAGATATTTTTCCAGACATTTTTACTCTGACTTTTTTCACACTTTTTCACTCAGACATTTTTCAGACTTTTTTACTCAGACATTTTTCAGACTTTTTCACTGACATTTTTCAGACTTTTTTTACTCTGACATCTTTTTTTTTTACTTTTTTACTCAGACATTTTTCAGACTTTTTTTACTCTGACTTTTTTTACTCAGACTTCTTTTTTTTTTACCTTTTTACTCAGACATTTTTCAGACTTTTATTACTCACATTTCTCAGACTTTTTCACTCAAACATTTTTCAGACTTTTTTTTACTCTGACAATTTTCAGACTTTTTTTAGTTGGACATTTTTACTCAGACATTTTTCAGACTTCTTTTTTTTTTACTTTTTTACTCAGACATTTTTCAGACTTTTTTACTCAGACATTTTTCAGACTTTTTTTACTCTGAGATTTTCTCCAGACATTTTTCAGACTTTTTCACTCAGACATTTTTCAGACTTTTTTTATTCTGACATCTTTTTTTTTTACTTTTTTACTCGGTCATTTTTCAGACTTTTTTTTCTCAGATATTTTTCCAGACATTTTTACTCTGACTTTTTTCACACTTTTTCACTCAGACATTTTTCAGACTTTTTTACTCAGACATTTTTCAGACTTTTTCACTGACATTTTTCAGACTTTTTTTACTCTGACATCTTTTTTTTTTACCTTTTTTACTCAGACATTTTTCAGACTTTTTTTACTCTGACTTTTTTTACTCAGACTTCTTTTTTTTTTACCTTTTTACTCAGACATTTTTCAGACTTTTATTACTCACATTTCTCAGACTTTTTCACTCAAACATTTTTCAGACTTTTTTTTACTCTGACAATTTTCAGACTTTTTTTAGTTGGACATTTTTACTCAGACATTTTTCAGACTTCTTTTTTTTTTACTTTTTTACTCAGACATTTTTCAGACTTTTTTACTCAGACATTTTTCAGACTTTTTTTACTCTGAGATTTTCTCCAGACATTTTTCAGACTTTTTCGGACATTTTTCAGACTTTTTTTACTCTGACTTTTTTCACACTTTTTTACTCGGACATTTTTCACACTTTTTTTACTCGGAGATTTTTCCAGACATTTTTACTCAGACATTTTTCAGACTTCTTTTTTTTATGCTTTTGTACTCGGACATTTTTTTTAGACTTTTTTACTTAGACATTTTTCAGACTTTTTCACTCAGACATTTTTCAGACTTGTTTTACTCTGAAATCTTTTTTTTTTACTTTTTTACTCAGACATTTTTCAGACTTTTTTTACTGTGACTATTTTCACACTTTTTTACTCGGACTTCTTTCTTTCTGACTTTTTTACTCGGACATTTTTCAGACTTTTTTTACTCAGACATTTTTCAGACTTTTTTTTTTATACTTTTTTACTCAAACATTTTTCAGACTTTTTCACTCATACTTTTTTCACACTTTTTTACTCGGACTTCTTTTATTTTTACCTTTTTACTCGGACATTTTTCTGACTTTTTTTTACTCTGACAATTTTCAGACTTTTTTTAGTTGGACATTTTTACTCAGACATTTTTCAGACTTCTTTTTTTTTTACTTTTTTACTCAGACATTTTTCAGACTTTTTTACTCAGACATTTTTCAGACTTTTTTTACTCTGAGATTTTCTCCAGACATTTTTCAGACTTTTTCACTCAGACATTTTTCAGACTTTTTTTATTCTGACATCTTTTTTTTTTACTTTTTTACTCGGTCATTTTTCAGACTTTTTTTTCTCAGATATTTTTCCAGACATTTTTACTCTGACTTTTTTCACACTTTTTCACTCAGACATTTTTCAGACTTTTTTACTCAGACATTTTTCAGACTTTTTCACTGACATTTTTCAGACTTTTTTTACTCTGACATCTTTTTTTTTTACTTTTTTACTCGGACATTTTTCAGAGTTTTTTTACTCAGACATTTTTCAGACTCTTTTTTTTTATACTTTTTTACTCAAACATTTTTCAGACTTTTTCACTCAGACTTTTTTCAGACTTTTTTTACTCTGACATCTTTTTTTTTTACTTTTTTACTCAGACATTTTTCAGACTTTTTTTACTCTGACTTTTTTTACTCAGACTTCTTTTTTTTTTACCTTTTTACTCAGACATTTTTCAGACTTTTATTACTCACATTTCTCAGACTTTTTCACTCAAACATTTTTCTGACTTTTTTTTACTCTGACAATTTTCAGACTTTTTTTAGTTGGACATTTTTACTCAGACATTTTTCAGACTTCTGTTTTTTTTACTTTTTTACTCAGACATTTTTCAGACTTTTTTACTCAGACATTTTTCAGACTTTTTTTACTCTGAGATTTTCTCCAGACATTTTTCAGACTTTTTCACTCAGACATTTTTCAGACTTTTTTTATTCTGACATCTTTTTTTTTTACTTTTTTACTCGGTCATTTTTCAGACTTTTTTTTCTCAGATATTTTTCCAGACATTTTTACTCTGACTTTTTTCACACTTTTTCACTCAGACATTTTTCAGACTTTTTTACTCAGACATTTTTCAGACTTTTTCACTGACATTTTTCAGACTTTTTTTACTCTGACATCTTTTTTTTTTACTTTTTTACTCAGACATTTTTCAGACTTTTTTTACTCTGACTTTTTTTACTCAGACTTCTTTTTTTTTTACCTTTTTACTCAGACATTTTTCAGACTTTTATTACTCACATTTCTCAGACTTTTTCACTCAAACATTTTTCAGACTTTTTTTTACTCTGACAATTTTCAGACTTTTTTTAGTTGGACATTTTTACTCAGACATTTTTCAGACTTCTTTTTTTTTTACTTTTTTACTCAGACATTTTTCAGACTTTTTTACTCAGACATTTTTCAGACTTTTTTTACTCTGAGATTTTCTCCAGACATTTTTCAGACTTTTTCACTCAGACATTTTTCAGACTTTTTTTATTCTGACATCTTTTTTTTTTACTTTTTTACTCGGTCATTTTTCAGACTTTTTTTTCTCAGATATTTTTCCAGACATTTTTACTCTGACTTTTTTCACACTTTTTCACTCAGACATTTTTCAGACTTTTTTACTCAGACATTTTTCAGACTTTTTCACTGACATTTTTCAGACTTTTTTTACTCTGACATCTTTTTTTTTTACTTTTTTACTCGGACATTTTTCAGAGTTTTTTTACTCAGACATTTTTCAGACTCTTTTTTTTTATACTTTTTTACTCAAACATTTTTCAGACTTTTTCACTCAGACTTTTTTCACACTTTTTTACTCGGACTTCTTTTATTTTTACCTTTTTACTCGGACATTTTTCTGACTTTTTTTACTCGGACATTTTTACTCAGATATTTTTCAGACTTTTTTTACTCTGACTTTTTCACACTTTTTTTACTTGGTTATTTTTCCAGACATTTTTACTCGGACATTTTTCAGACTTTTTTTACTCTTGACTTTTTTCATACTTTTGTACTCGGACAATTTTTTAGACTTTTTTTTACTCTGACATCTTTTTTTTTTACTTTTTTACTCGGACATTTTTCAGACTTTTTTTACTCTGACTTTTTTCACACTTTTTTACTCGGACATTTTTCACACTTTTTTTACTCAGAGATTTTTCCAGACATTTTTACTCAGACATTTTTCAGACTTCTTTTTTTTATGCTTTTGTACTCGGACATTTTTTTTAGACTTTTTTACTTAGACATTTTTCAGACTTTTTCACTCAGACATTTTTCAGACTTGTTTTACTCTGAAATCTTTTTTTTTTACTTTTTTACTCAGACATTTTTCAGACTTTTTTTACTGTGACTATTTTCACACTTTTTTACTCGGACTTCTTTCTTTCTGACTTTTTTACTCGGACATTTTTCAGACTTTTTTTACTCAGACATTTTTCAGACTTTTTTTTTTATACTTTTTTACTCAAACATTTTTCAGACTTTTTCACTCATACTTTTTTCACACTTTTTTACTCGGACTTCTTTTATTTTTACCTTTTTACTCGGACATTTTTCTGACTTTTTTTTTTTATACTTTTTTACTCAAACATTTTTCAGACTTTTTCAGTCAGACTTTTTTACTCGGACTTCTTTTATTTTTACTTTTTTACTCGGACATTTTTCAGACTTTTTTTTACTCTGACTTTTTCACACTTTTTTTACTCAGATATTTTTCAGACTTTTTCACTCAGACATTTTTCAGACTTTTTTTACTCTGACATCTTTTTTTTTTACTTTTTTACTCGGACATTTTTCAGACTTTTTTTACTCTGACTTTTTCACACTTTTTTTACTCGGATATTTTCACACTTTTTTACTCGGACTTCTTTCTTTTTGACTTTTTTACTCGGAAATTTTTCAGACTTTTTTTTACTCTGACTTTTTCACACTTTTTTTACTCAGATATTTTTCAGACTTTTTTACTCTGACTTTTTCACACTTTTTTTACTCGGATATTTTCACACTTTTTTACTCGGACTTCTTTCTTTTTGACTTTTTTACTCTGACATTTTTCAGACTTTTTTAACTCAGACATTTTTCAGACTTTTTTTTTTTATACTTTTTTACTCAAACATTTTTCAGACTTTTTCACTCAGACTTTTTTCACACTTTTTTACTCGGACTTCTTTTATTTTTACCTTTTTACTCGGATATTTTCTGACTTTTTTTACTCGGACATTTTTACTCAGATATTTTTCAGACTTTTTTTATTCTGACTTTTTCACACTTTTGAAAATATCAATATAAAATAAATATTTCTGACATTTTTTTTTTTTACTTTTTTACTCAGACATTTTTCAGACTTTTTTTACTCAGAGATTTTTCCAGACATTTTTACTCAGACATTTTTCACACTTTATTAACTCAGACTTTTCTTTCTGATATTTTTCAGACTTCTTTTTTTCACACTTTTATTAATCGGTCATTTTTCGGACTTTTTATATCCGGACATTTTTCAGACTTTTTTTACTCTGACATTTTTCAGACTTTTTTTACTCTGACTTTTTTCAGACTTTTTTTTACTCTGATATTTTTCCAGACATTTTCACTCAGACATTTTTCAGACTTTTTTTACTCTGACTTTTTCACACTTTTTTTACTCCGACATCTTTTTTTTCCTTTTTTACTCAGACATTTTTATGACTTTTTTTACTCTGACTTTTTCACACTTTTTTTACTCGGATATTTTTCCAGACATTTTTACTCGGACATTTTTCAGACTTTTTTTACTCTTGACTTTTTTCACACTTTTGTACTCGGACAATTTTTTAGACTTGACATTTTTCAGACTTTTTCACTCAGACATTTTTCAGACCTTTTTTTACTCTGACATCTTTTTTTTTCACTTTTTTACTCGGACATTTTTCAGACTTTTTTTACTCGGACATTTTTCACACTTTTTTTACTCGGATATTTTTCCAGACTTTTTTCACTCGGAGATTTTCTCCAGACATTTTTACTCAGACATTTTTCAGACTTCTTTTTTTTATACTTTTGTACTCGGACAATTTTTTAGACTTTTTTACTCAGACATTTTTCACTTTTTTTACTCTGACATCTTTTTTTTAACTTTTTTACTCGGACATTTTTCACTTTTTTTACTCTGACATCTTTTTTTTAACTTTTTTACTCGGACATTTTTCAGACTTTTTTTTAATCTGACTTTTTCACACTTTTTTTACTCAGATATTTTTCCAGACATTTTTACTCTGACTTTTTTCACACTTTTTCACTCAGACATTTTTCAGACTTTTTTACTCAGACATTTTTCAGATTTTTTCACTGACATTTTTCAGACTTTTTTTACTCGGAGATTTTCTCCAGATATTTTTAGTCAGACATTTTTTTTACTTTTTTACTCGGACATTTTTCAGACTTTTTTTTACTCTGATTTTTTCACACTTTTTTTACTCAGATATTTTTCCAGACATTTTTACTCTGACTTTTTACACACTTTTTTACTCAGACATTTTTCAGACTTTTTTTACTCTGACATCTTTTTTTTTTACTTTTTTACTCGGACAGTGAGTGAGTGAGTGAGTGAGTGAGTGAGTGAGTGAGTGAGTGAGTGACTGAGTGAGTGAGTGAGTGACTGAGTGAGTGAGTGAGTGAGTGACTGAGTGAGTGAGTGACTGAGTGAGTGAGTGAGTGACTGAGTGACTGAGTGAGTGAGTGACTGAGTGACTGAGTGACTGAGTGAGTGATGAACAGTCCATTATGCAAATGAGCCCGTCCAACGCAACGCGTCCGGCTCATAAATCTTGGACCAAGCTGTCAAACTAAGCAATCTAGTTCTAAAAATGTTTTCAGAAGTAGATTTTGGTGGATTGTTTAGAAGGAATAACAGAAAGTTTACGAGCAGGCCGCCACGTTGTTTCCTGTTTGAAACGGCGAGCAGAAAACAAGGAACCAATCAGGTGCGTTCCACGATCAGGTTCGTCACCTCTTGAACGGCCAGTTGAGTGGAGCAGGGCGTCCTCTAGTGTCCTCGCCGGACCTGGTGGACATGTACCGCTGGATTTAACATTATAGACATGACCACTGACTATTTGTATAACAATTTAGCCCAAAAATTACCACTGTAGCTAGAATTGCTTTGTTAAACTATGCTGCTAATATACACATTGAAAGCTCTTTGATGGCAAACCACTGGAAGGATTTTATTGTGAATGAGCTACAGAAGTGCAGCCTTATTTGTCTTCAATGCTAGTAACTGACTTAACTCCTGGTTTGATAGAAATCAGTATACACAGAAAGACACGGGCTGTGTCCAAAGCCACTCATTACTGACTCTACACCTGTCAGTGGAGTCCAGTGTTTATTCTGTAGGGAGAAAGAGAGCTGGGAGTGATTTTAGACACAGCCAAAGCCATGTTAGATAAAGTGTTGCAGGAGGAGCCTCACACCTCCAACACCTTTTACTGATCCATCCTCTCATATGGAACATTTGTGCCATGCATACCTACATGGGCTTTAATTCCAGATTCTTACTATGCAGTATAACATAACACATAACACAACCACCGACTGTATATTATTCAGTTCAATTCATGATGCTTTATTGGTATTAATATAACTGGGACAATATTGCCAAATCGTCAAGTAATAATGAGATTATGAAGAAAAAGAACAAGGTACAATTCATAAACAATAACTCAAATATTACATAACAAACACTCTGTGTGTGTGTTTAACAATATAAGTGACAGATAGTAGGTCTATATTCATCTACAGTCTGTGAGCTCAACCATATGGACATTTGGTATTAGAGACTTAGAATAGACCTACTATCTATCACTTATATTCTATGACATAATATCAGTTCATTGTCCCTTTTTTGATGGCATATTTTACTTGTCTAATATCCTACGTTCGTTTACCAGTTGGTAGCTTAATTTAGATTTGTAGAAACTAGCTAACACCCACACATATCAGACAGGTATCATTTGAAACACACATTCATACTGCACTGTATTAGTCGAAGTTGATTATATTTTTGATTTTATTTATTTCCCTACATGCATCTTTATTTTAAATATGAATTAAACTCTGAATGAATGAGGTGGATTAAAAAAACAGGGTGCAGACTGGAAACCAGAATAAAACAATGAGCTAAAAGAGGCTAAAAAGCTCTGAGGGAAACTACAGAGATAAATACGGTGCACTTTGACACAACGGCCCTGAGTAAACTCTGTATGTGTGTGATAAGAAGAAGAAACCTTTATTTATCATAGTACATACAGGTACATACATTTAATTTGACCTCTACATTTAATCCATCCTCAGTATTTTAGGAGCAGTGAGCTGCTGAAAGAGCCCGGGGAGCAACTCGGGATTTAGTGTCTCGCTCAAGGACACTTCGACATGCAGTCTGTAGGAGCCGGGGATCGAACCGCCAACCTTGTGGTTAAAGGACGACCCGCTCTCCCCTCATGGAGTTCAGGGGGTCAGCTTGGAGAAAGTGGAGTCAGATCTACAACAGAAGAAAAAAAAATTATTATTCCCAAATAGGATCCTTCAACAAGACAAAAGATTGATTCTCTAAGGCGATTTAAAGAATACAAAAACAATACAGGCTGGTCCAGATGTTACAGACACAGCACCTCTGGGAGATTAATATGTGTCTACAACTAATGGCTAATCTGACAATTTAATTATACAACAATTAATTATAATCTACTGTTATATTTTCATCCCGATTTGGATGCAAATTTCATCACATCTTAACCTCTTAAACATTACTTTCTTTCAGAGGCTGGAGCTCAGTTTTAAAGTCAGAGTGAAGATACTGGTATCATAATAATAAGCTAGATAACCTTCTAGGTTCTAAGTCTCCTCTTTACAGACATGCCCACTTTATGATAATCACATGCACTTTTTTGCATGCAGTATAAATGTGTAATCTCGGCTACTCTAAAAATGGTGTGTTTGAAAATTTCTGCATACTGGGGTCCCTAAACAGTCTTGACTTGCATAAATTGACTGGAAAGCTGAAACTATTTTGGATTCAATGAGCTCAATTGTATAATATAATTGTATATAGATTGTGGCTGTACAACCACAAACTAGAGACCTAGAGCATTCAGAGGATGGATGGATCAAACTAGAGACCTAGAGCATTCAGAGGATGGATGGATCAAACTAGAGACCTAGAGCATTCAGAGGATAGATGGATCAGACTAGAGACCTAGAGCATTCAGAGGATAGATGGATCAGACTAGAGACCTAGAGCATTCAGAGGATGGATGGATCAAACTAGAGACCTAGAGCATTCAGAGGATAGATGGATCAGACTAGAGACCTAGAGCATTCAGAGGATAGATGGATCAGACTAGAGACCTAGAGCATTCAGAGGATGGATGGCTTGGAAGTGCTCGCCATCCAATCGCTAAAAAATGCAATTCTTGCAGAAATCTCCAAATGTCAAAAGGTGTTTGATACCGAATCACAGCAAGTCTTTTTCTGTGGTGTTCCTCAAGGCTTTGGTCTTAAAGGTCTCATATTATGCTCATTTCCAGGTTCATATGTGTATGTTAATGTTCTACTAGAACATGTTTACATGCTGTAATATTCAAAAAACCCTCTATTTTTCTCAAAATCCCTCTCTTCATGAACCCCCTTTTTCGCTCTTTCTAAAATCCTCTGATTCAGAGCCTGTCTCCTCCGGTCTCCTCCCAGTCTGCTCTGATTGGTCAGCGTTTTCTGTCAATCAAACGGCTTCAACACAGCGTCACTGCCCGGAGAGCAGGGAGCAGGGAGAGATTCACTGAGTTTATCCGCGTTTCTAAAGTTAAAAATAAACTAATTAAAAGTTTATAAACCATAAACTTCACACAGCGCACGTTCCCGGAGGAATCTGATCCGAAGTCGAGGAGAAATGAACAACATCTGCGGACAAGATCCCGGGTTTTCTGACGGTTCTGCTCCGGTAAATATGATATTTTTAGCTCCTTCACGTTAGCTCAATATTTACGTTATGCATAAACTCTGTAAACCGTAAACATACACTCTGTTTTACGTTTGTCTTTACAGGTCCATTTTTGAGAAACGACCGACAGAAGAAGAAGACCCAGTGAAGAATGTAACATTTGCTGTGAGCAGATAGTTCTGTTTACATGGGAGATACAGAGGTAACCTGTTAGCATGTAGCTACATGTTAGCATGTAGCTACATGCTAACATGTAGCTACATGTTAGCATGTAGCTACACGTAACTGTGTGTAAACACAGCGAACATCAGCGTGGAAAATACAAGATGTGAAACAGTAGTCAGTTCATTATTTCTGGTAAAAGACACCTGATAAACGTAGGAAAGTAATCAGAGTAATGGTATATTATTTACTGTAGGAGCTGTCTCTGTGTTACCATGACTACAGACTGGTTAACGTTACACTTACAGTATCCTGCCATGCTGGAATAGACTTTACCCTGTAGTGTCAACATAACTGAAGGTGGAATTACTGATCTTATATATAAAAACTGCTCAGTAACCACAGTATTAGCAGCTACTGGGAGAACGTTATAGGGTACTGAGTCCATGTTTCAGAGTAACTTGGATTGTTTCACATGAAACGGTTTTACTTGTCAGACAGTTATTGCCATATTTATGCTGTGAAATGTTTGTCAAAGCTGCAGGTTATCTGTTCACGTTCAAAATACTGTGTATAATTTATATTGTCATCTGTCTACTGAAATAAAGTTTGCTTACAGTCACTATTTACTACCTGTACCATTCTACATGCATGACATAAAATGAATTTTTCATATCACCTGTTTAATCTGTAATTACATTACTTTGTGAAAGAACATGTTATATTTATCTAATACCACAAGATCATTAATTGTAAATTTAAAAATGACAAAAACCCTCCTTAAAAATACAGCTCTTTATTCACAATAATAACACTGAAACATAAATTGGATACACATAATTCCAAAAGCAGCAAAGCCTTGTATGTAAACTGTCCACATCATGTCCTCCTTCAGAGTAAAGGCTTTCTTGTAGAGTGAAGTTGTGTCAGCTGGTAATAGTTCATCCTGCTGCATCTCCATGTGGATCAGGTCACTCAGATGACCTGTAAAACATGACAGATTCAGTGTTAGAATATACTGTCATGTAATAACATCAAGGTGTATAACAGTAACATCATCTTCTAACATGTGTAGTTATGGCAACAGCTACAAACAGTGTAAAATGATAAATCATTTTTATCAAGTATGGAGGAAGAAATGGATTACACAGAACTTTGGACTTGGAGTGTAACTTGTGTTGTCTGTATCAAAAGCTAGACCTAGAAGCTCAGACTTTAGTAAACCTTTATGTATTATTTAGCCCAAGACAACAAAGAAGCTGCCAGTATTCACGTTGTAATGTCTTTTAATCGCTCTAAGAGGGAAGTAACGTTACAGAGACTCCTCTGATCAACAGCTATCTGCTCTGAGCTCACGGCATCTCTCTCTCTCTCCCTCTCTCTCCCTCTCTCTCTCTCTCTCTCCCTCTCTCTCTCCCTCTCTCTCTCCCTGCTCGCTCCTCGTCCACTATAACTCCGGTAATCCCTCACAAATTCGTACAGTTTGACTGTTTGTTTTTCACCTGAGCTCCTTCAGGACAGTCTGTGGAGTAAATCTACACACTCTCAACATATCTGTAACGCAGACAGACACATCAGAGCAGAAGGTTTGCATGTAAACAAAGCCCCGGTGGAGCCACTGAAAGCTAGCGGCGTTAGCCGCGCAACATGCTAACGCTAACAGGCAAACAGTCTGCTAAATAAACAGAAGCTAAAACAACATAAACGTGACCAACTTACAGCTTCCAGGTTTGAAGTTGGGTCCCAAACAGCCGGTATGGATCCATCCTGAGCTTCTGTTTGCAGTGAATCCTGTAGCCTACTGACCCGTGTGTTTTACTGTTGCTGTGAGGACATTTCAGTCAAAAATCACCTAAAACAGATAAAAGATAAAGTGTATCCACTGGGTCTTCACGTCCTCAGATGATGGGAGGACATGAAGACCTTTCTGCTGGTTCTTGCAGACTAACAGAAGTAGTAGCATGCTTTGCTTGTCCTGTTAGCAGGTCTGTGATTATACCGAGGAAAACATGGCAGCGAGAAATTCAGCGAGCAGCGAGGAGGGCGGGCTCACCTAGCAGGGTAAGGAGGGAGGGAACTGTTGTGCTGGAGTAGAAAGCGGAAAGCCAAATATGGCTCGAATTGGATTCATGACGTCCTGAATGGCAGGAATTTCTAACAGCGCCACAACTGTTACATTATCCGAGAGATGGAGCAGGAGAAAAAGAGAGAGGATGGTCTTTTATGATACTTCGGTGGTCTCTAGACACACTGGGGACAGATATTGATGTTTGTAAGACATGGAAAAGTGCATTTTGCATAATATGTGACCTTTAACATCATCGAATATCCTTAACTTGTCCACGCTATTTAAACCTGATGCTGCCCAGGTGTGCCTGCTTGAGAGGGGCCTCACATACATTCCAGTACCACACAATTGTAATAAGGGGGAGCTGCGTGGGGACCTGCACCAGTACCATAGACGCATTAAACTGTTGGATTACTTTCCAAATGATAACTCTGATGTGGTGCCCTTCACCCTCCCGTCCAACTGGGAGCCCCCCTTGGAGCTTTTGGACGCTGGGGTGAAGGCCCTCATCCACTCAGATTTACAATGTTTTAATTCTTATGTAATTCCTCCGGTTAGAGTAGCTACTCGCTCTATACAGGATCAAAACGCCGTCCGGACTCTACTAAGGAATCAGAATATTATCATTAAACCAGCGGATAAGGGATCTAAAATAGTCATTTTGGATAAGCAACAGTATACTATGGAAGCCAATAGGCAACTTAATAATTTCAAGTATTATAAACCCATCCAAGGAAGTATCCAAATCCAAACACAATCAAAGGTGCGAGATATCATACAACAACTGTACCACAAAAAATATTTGACTGCCAAACAGCGTGATTTTTTGTTTGGTCCTAATGACCCGCGTGATAGACTGTTTTACCTCCTTCCTAAGATCCATAAGGATCCACCTACATGGACGGTTCCCCACGTAGTTCCCCCTGGTAGACCTATAATCTCTGATTGTAGTAGCGCCACTTACCACACTGCACTGTATGTCGATTCTTTTCTTGGTCCCCTCTCATGCAGGCATCCCAGTTATCTCAAGGATACGTATCATTTCTTGGACACCATTCGACCTATGGTTCTGCCGGCCCACGCGCTCCTCTTTACGATAGACATCGACAGCCTGTATACAAACATCAATACAGAGACGGGACTTCAGGCGGTGCGAAACCTCTTTCACCGTTATCCTGACACCACTAGGCCAGACGCCGAAGTTTTACAACTTCTGGAGTTATGTCTTAGATATAACGACTTTGACTTTGACAACAAACATTTTTTGCAAGTTGAGGGCACGGCGATGGGACATAGATATGCCCCGTCCTACGCCAACATCTATATGAGTGAGTGGGAGCGGGAGGTGCTGGCTAAATGCCCTTTGAAGCCTACCTTTTATCTTCGCTTCCTTGATGATATCGTCGGAGCCTGGCCACATGGAGAGGACAGTTTTAAAGAATTTATCCATCTATTAAACAACCACCACACTTCAATCAAAGTTAAATACACCCTAGATCCACATGAAATCATTTTTTTAGATACAACAGTCTTTTTTGAAAACCTCGACCATAACTGTAAAAAACTACTTACTCGAGTTTATTTCAAGCCAAGAGACACCCATGCGTTGCTTCACAAGACGAGTTACCATCCGAAGCATACCTTTAAGGGCATAGCTAAGTCACAAATCATCCGTTTTTTTAGACTTTCATCACGTCAAACAGACTTACAAGACTCCATCTCCACCCTTTTCCACAGCCTGAGACGGAGGGGTTACTCTCGACGATTCCTCAGGTCCATTAAACGCAGCACGCTGGCATCTCTCGCTCCCACGGGCTCTTTGATCTCTTCCTCTCCTGCTGAGGCTGTCGGGCAGCGCCCCCCGGTGGGGAGTTCTGGCATAGGCCAAACTGATCTAATCCCTCTGGTTACAACTTACTCCAGGCCTTTTCTGGAACTACAGAGTCAATTTAAAAACAATTTCCAGCAGATAATGGTTAACCACACTAAACTAAATAAGTTTAAAGTGATCTCAGCATTTAGAAAAAATAAAAACCTTAAAGATATGCTGGTTAAGACTAAGTTCACCAGACAAATCAGAAGTAACCCTGAGAGGGATGGACACTGGGCCTTCACGTCCGTGAAATTCCTGTTTAACCCACATGGGGGAGCTGGAGCACCAATTATTGAGAAATTCAGACTTCAAAGTCACAACTTGATTTATTGTATCTTGTGCCAGTCGTGCAAATTGATATATGTGGGAGAAACGGGCAACACCCTGCTAGTAAGGTTAAAACAACATCTGTACAACATTAGAGAGAACAGACTGACCACCCCTCTGGTGCAACATTTTCAGAGCCACCCAATTCAATCCCTTAGGATTCTGGGGCTCCAGACTTGTGCCACGTGGACCGGAGGCCAGCGTAAACGACAGGAAAAATTATGGATAGAAAAACTGAGGACCAAAAACCCATACGGGCTTAATATCTCTTAAAAGTCCACCGTAATAGTGGAGAGGGAAGGGGTAATTATTATGGAGAAAAATTAAAAAGCTTAATCAGTACTGTTGTGTAGGTGTGCTTTCTGATGTGTCCCCTGTTTATAATTCTGTTTTGTTGTTTATTATTTATTATTATATACCAGTTTATTATGCATACTCGTCCTATTATAATTGTCCTGATCACACTCACCTGTCTGGAAGTAACCCGAATGCAGAGTGGGAAGTGTTATACTTCAGCTTCTCTGTATCCACCCTCCAGTGGACAGGAAGCAACTCTCGACCTCTTGACCTCTGCCGGGATATAACTGAATGGACTTCAGGTTAAATAAAACAAATGATGTTTGAAGACTTGGTATACCATCTAAACAACCTTCAAACCTATGGTTGGCCTCTGGCCTCTTTTTGTTTATTATGGTCTCTTTAATAATGTTGTGGGGTTGTCTCAGCCTGGTCCTGGGAGCTGCCTTTTGCACTTATGATTCTTCTATTTTGAATTTACTATTATGAACTTTCTATTTATTTATTTATTAATTTATTTTTCGCTTATTAAATTCCCTATCAATTTCATAATTTATTCTCCTCATTGAGCATGTAAAATTTATTTTTTCAAAAACTTAGGCATGCATTTATTACTATTTTACATTTATTCCTTGTGTTGTTTTCTATTTAATATGCTTTGTTTAATTATTTATTTGTTTATGTATGACTTCAGCACTTATTTACATTCTTACCCAGAGGAGCATATAACATCTATTTGGGCAGCCCCCGGACCACGCTGACCGCCATCCCTCAGCCTTTTTTCTTCCCCTTTTGACGTTCAACATCGAGAGGTGGACACTGTTGAGAGCACACCTCACTGAGATTGAACTTCTGGGGAGTGTGGAGTGACATCATTGGGCAGACCCCTGTTTGCCAGTGCACTGGACCCACAAATGTGGCAACTTAAGGAACATTCCCCTAACCTAACCCTAACCCTAACCCTGCCCCTGTCCCCTATCCCTAAACCTAACCACCCCCCACACACACACACCACACACACACTCCAAACACACAAAAACGCACACACACACACACAAACACACAAACACGCACACAACCTCCAAAAAGTCGCGTAACTCCGGAACCGAATGTCGTCCAGACTTTGGAGTGGTACCAATGGAAAGCCAGTATGCCAAAATGGGGGGGGTACGTCAAGGTTCCATCGCTCTGTGACGTCCAGAACAAAAGTTATTGAGGATGATCGAGGATGTTCAAAGTATTCATCGTGGTTATCATGCTATTACCTAGACCTAGACCTAGGGTCAGAAGTCGGTTTCCCAGGAGCTGTCCAGAATGGCTCTACAAGTCATTCTGGACAGCTCCTGGGATTGCTGATGAAAGACAAAAGAGTCCAATATATCTACCTAATACTTACCTGTACAAAAATCGTACGTTAACCCTCATCGTGGTTAGCATCCTGTTGCCTAACCCAAAAAAGACGTCAAGACAGAGTTTATTTTTTTGGTATATTTTATTATTATTTAACATAACAACAATCACATATGAACACACACTGAACACACACTAAACACACACTAAAACACTGCAACAGATGCATTGAGAAGTGTTCAGCGCTCAATCATTCTGTTCCTCTTCAGCTGGAAGGCTTTCTTGGTCCTTGCAGTCATGTGATGATCTCTGCAAGCTTCGGCATATCCTTGGTATGCGTCTGCCAGTTTCACCTTGGGATCGACATTCACGAGGGACATCTCGAGTGAGGACCAGAGCCTCAGCGTGGTCACAGGAAGGAATGTCGAGCGCGAACGGGGCACCATCTGTGGGATCTCCTCGTCATTCACAGCCTGAACATCCTCCAAAGGCTGCTCCATCCCTTCTCCCTCCTCCTTTGCCTTAGTGGTGGGAGCAACTCCTTTGGGCTTCAGCACCATCCTGTAGGGTACGGTTTCATGGAGACGCCAGAGACTCAGCTTGAACACTTTAGGGAGCAAGAAGCACGACTGGACCTGCAGCTTCTGAAGCTCAGCCTGAGAAACCCCCATGTCGAGGATGAGTTGACTCAAGTCCTTGAAACTGATGTAGTCCCCATTCTGAATCATGCCAACACAGCTGGCGAAAGAGAGGACTTTGAACATGGTGGCTTTCCCCATTTGTGGAGGGAGTCTGGACATTACAGTCCCCAGCCACGGCATCCCGTGCTCTCTGTAGCGCTCCAAGTTCCGAGCGTAGGTCAGGGAACGCCTCTCGATTTCAATGCAGATGTCACCCGTCATGGCTGCAGCCCTGGCCTGTGGAGACGGTTCCTGGCTCAGCACATGTAGCTCCACGTAGTCTCTAAAGTTCCAAGAAACCCTCTTGGTGTTTCCGACATCCCGGAACTTTATGTCGGGGAAGTAGCGTAGTTTCAGCTCCACGAATCCAGCAACCAAACACTCGCTGACATCATGTCCCGCACCAGCAACCAGCTGACGGGCCCTCTGGAAAGTGTGGGGTACCGGGTATAATATACAGTATAAGCACTATACAGTAGGTAACTGTTAGAATCTCACTGTAAATTTACATCAAAGTGTTACAGTGTAGCTTTTAAGTGGGATGAACTCCTGTTTGGTCTTCTACTTTCTACGTCTGCAAATATTAAAACAAAATACTTATTTGGAATATTGAGTGTAGCTTCTAGAAAAGTTATTACTAAGAAATGGCTTAAACCAGATACCCCATCATTAGAGAACTGCTATGATTTAATTTATGAAATATTTGTAATGGAAAGAATTACTTTCTCAATGAGGCCTCAAGAAACAAAATTTGAGGAAATTTGGAAGGAGTGGAAAAGGTATATTTCCCCAAAACGCCCTTCTTTTGTATATTTTTCTTTTTAGCTGAACGTAATTTTTTTTCTCTATTATTTATTTGATCTCTTTTCACATGAAAAAAAACCCTTGTTCTATTTTTGTGTTCTATATCTTCAGTGTAAAAAGTGGAAAAGTTGGTTCACTTTATACTTGTATCTAATTAAGTATGTTTATGTAAATGCTGTTTGACTAAAACCAAATAAAGGAATAACAAAATGAAAAAACAAAAAAGATTTGGAGACCAAGACGGTGGAAGGAGCAGAAGAAATAGATAACTGTTATAAAAATTAATTAATTCTTACCATTGTTTTTGTGTTTATTGTGGTTCTATGTGGATCTGTTATGTTCTGATGTGTTTCTATTGTGTTCTATGTGTTTCTCTTTTGTGTTCTATTTTATTTAAATACTGTATTATATTTTATTATAAATTATGTATTATATATTCAATTTGTCTAAATGCGTTTTAGTGTAAATGTAAGTATTCTAAATGTATCCATTCCATGACTTACTTAGTTTAGTTTCACAGTGTGCCCACCCCAGCAAACATGCCCCTTTGGTTCCCGTGTGGGGACACTGTGGGCTGACCCACTGGGGCCCTACCTGGGCCCCAAAGTGTGGGGCCCACATGTGCCCCGCATTTCACGACGGTAGTGGGGCCCACAGTGGGCTGCCCACATGGGGCCCAATTTTCTGCCCGCAGTGGCCCCACACGGACCCCAAAGGGGCATGTTTGCTGGGATAGCACTCAGCAGAGAGTTCCTGTTTCAATGGCATCGTTATCCCCGCCCCCTACACATTAGCCCCGCCCCCTTTCACAACTCATGAACCGTTTGTCGTAGAGTCTTATGGCAGACGTTGTGGCGCTCGTCAGAGTTCCGGTTTCATTGTGCCCGGCCGGGTCGGTCGGTGTCCCGCCCTTACCCCCGACGCGCGGAGAGGTGCGAGAGCCCGTTCATCGCTGCTTGCAGCTTTTATTATAGTTATAGTTGTAATAGTAATAATATTATTAATAATATTATTACTACTACAACTATAATACTGTAGAGATTCTGTTTCTCAGTGACTGTCTTTATTAATGTCTATGTTTTTTATTTTACTGTTTACTGTTTACAATTAACAAAATATATTTAGAGAAAATATAATTAGGAATCCACCTTAGAAACTATATCACAACATTTAATTTATTAATTTAGCCTTTCATTATGTTATTTCTGTACATTATGATCTATAATTTATTTATTTTAGATAATAAATTCCTTTTATTTTATTTCAAGTCAGTTCAACAGAATTCAGCTGGTGATATTTTTCTCTAAAACACATTTAATGTTTTATTAATGTCTATGTTTTTTACCTAACTGTGTTAAAATCACTGATATCAATAATCAAATAATCATATCCCCCCCCCCCTCCACCCTCTCTGTCTGGCAGCTCGCACCTCTGTCACCTGTTCATTCACTTCATAGCTGAGACTCACCGGAGCTGCACGAGCAGTCGGGAGGAGCCGAGCGGACTGAAACTTTATTAAACTACAACAATTAGAACTACATCTACTAACAGTACTAGTACAACTACCAATAGTACTACTATAACTATAAAAACTATTAGAACTCTAACGCTAACTGGCCCTATAACTATTATTTTAACTAAAATTATAGCTTTAAAAGTCTCTGTTATCTCTGGAACCTTCTGTCTGAACTGAACCTGAACGATCCGGATCAGGAGGACTGACCAGGACCAGAACAGGGACCAGGACCAGGACCAGTAGGAGATCCCGGGCGGAGGAGCGCGTGGAAGCCGACTGTGTGTGTTCTGTCGGGATGAAGTTCATGTGGGACATCAACGATCCCAAACTGCCTCAGGTAACACACTGATCAATAACTGATCGATACAAACTATCAGAGGATGATGAGTTCTCTAAAGAAATATTTGATTCCTTTAAGGAATTTATTCCTCCTCTATTTCTGATTCTCTTCATGGAAATAAATCAATATCATTATTATTATTATTATTATTGTAATTATTATTATTATTATTATTATTATTATTATTATTATTATTATTATTATCTAGAGCATTTAGAACGTAATGTGATAAATGATTCACTAAAATGTTAAATAGGCTGAAAGTTGAACAGAGTTTGGTTGGAGGCTATAGGAGGTTTAGTGATATGAAAAAGTTTACATATTTATCAATATTAATAATAACAATCTGTATTAATAAAACATGCCGATAAAATAACTGAACAGTTAAATGAATCAATAAACTGCAACATTTTGTGATTTTCTTAAATAGTAAAAGAAAATGCACAGAGTTTGGTTGGAGGCTATAATCCATTATTTCTCAGGTTGAGTTCTGCAGGAATAAAATCATGATTGTAACAAATCTGAAAATAACCTAAAACTAATTTAACATTAAATCAGTTTTTTTTTTATCAACATAATGAGGAAACATGTTTAATATCTTTACCCAGCTGATCAATAATCAATCTGATCAAATACTGAACAGGGATCAGGATTACAACACTACACACAACTATACTAATATTGATATTTTCTACAGATGTGAAGTAACAAAAACCAAATATAAAGAATAATATATATTTAAAATAAAAATAAAATGATTTTTATTATCGAACAGATCCACACAGCTGACAGTGAAAACAACATTTCGACCTTGAAGTTCAGAAACATTAAATAGATAAATGAATAAACCTTGTTTGTTTTGTTTTATAAAAATTACTCAAAATATTGTTTGTAGTTTGGTTGGTGGCTAAAGTCCATCGTTTCTCAGATGGAGTTCTGCTGGAGTAGTCTGGACTGAGGTTTATTCAACAGAAACATGTTGGATCAGCTTTGATTATTGATCACATGTGTACAGATGGTTATTAAACATGTCTCCTCATTATGTTTATCAAAAAAAAAAACATCTAATGTTAAATTTGTTAAATTCATTTTTATGAGACAGACATTGTTATAATAATGATTTTATTCCTGCAGAACTCCACCTGAGAAATGATGGATTATAGCCTCCAACCAACATTTGAGTATTTAAGACAATCTCCAAAAATCTTATTTATTCATTTAACTGTTCAGATGTATTTATCTATTATCTATATCATGTTTCTAAAATCTGTAACAAACTGAATCTCCTGAAAATATTACGAGAAGATGGATCCAGGAGGATGTCAAGCAGCTCCCAGATAGATGCTGAGCAGCACAACCTCCTCTCAACCATGGAACCTAAAGAGACGACCAGATTTTAGTTTTTAGGTCTTGGTAATTTAAACGTATGTTTCCTGTAACAATAAGCCCCATTGGACTAAATTAAACTGATTAAATCTCCTGGAGGATGGAGGTCCAGGTTGGTCACTCTGTATAAAAAGAGACGCAGAAATGTTTTGCTGACAAAAACATTTGATTTGGAAAAAACAACAAAAAAACAACAACTAGTATTTAAAATGTACTGGTAAGTTTTGTCATGGTAATATTTTTACCAATAGTCTGGCGACCTGTCCAGGGTGTATCTGTAACCGCTTATCCCAATCGGGGTCGCGGGGGGGCTAGAGCCGATCCCAGCTGACATTGGGTGAAGGCGGGGTTCGACCTGGACAGGTCTCCAGACTATCACAGGACTGACACATAGAGACAGACAACCATTCACACTCACATTCACACCTACGGGACATTTAGAGTCAACAATGAACCTACCCTGCATGTCTTTGAACTGTGGGAGGAAACCTGAGAACCGGAGTAAACACACACTAACCTGCATGTCTTTGGACTGTGGGAGGAATTCTGAGAACCCGGAGTAAACCCACACTAACCTGCATGTCTTTGGACTGTGGGAGGAAACCTGAGAACCGGAGTAAACCCACACTAACCTGCATGTCTTTGGACTGTAGGAAGAAACCGGGGAACCGGAGTAAACCCACGCTAAACTGCATGTCTTTGGACTGTGGGAGGAAACCTGAGAACCCGGAGTAAACCCACACTAACCTGCATGTCTTTGGACTGTGGGAGGAAACCTGAGAACCGGAGTAAACCCACACTAACCTGCATGTCTTTGGACTGTAGGAGGAAACCGGGGAACCGGAGTAAACCCACGCTAAACTGCATGTCTTTGGACTGTGGGAGGAAACCAGAGAACCCGGAGTAAACCCAAAGATGGGAAAAAGATGGGTTTTAAGTTTGGATTTAAACAGAATCTACAGAATCAGACTGTCTGATGTGTATAGGGAGGTTATTCCAGAGGAAAGGGGCTCGATAAGAAAAGGCCCTTTGGCCTGCTGACTTCTTTTAAACTCTGAGGACAGACAGGAGCCCTTTATTTTGAGAGCGGAGAGTTCTGGTTGGAGTATAAGGTTTAAGGAGATCAGACAAGTAGGAAGGAGCGTGCCCATGTACAATATTATAGGTCATCAGAAGCACTTTAAAGAATGATGCTAACTCTTTAAAGACTTGCCAACCCTCCCGATTTTCCCGGAAGACTCCCGTTTTTCATCACCCTCTCCCGGTTTCCTCCTGGGGGCACAATTCTCCCGTATTTCTCCCGATTTATGGCAAATTTTCAGACTTTTTTTCCATTTCGTTATCTCAGCCTGTTTCTGGATCTGAACAGTGTGTATAATCTCTACTGTTTCCACTCGGACGACAATAGAGCTACACCAACTGTCGTTTCTCAGGGGAAGAGAGCAGTCTATGCTCGTGACACAGCGCAGTTTGAGCTCCAGTTTAAGCTTTGCTCATCACAACGTGCAGCGCCCAAAGTTGGGCTTTTGCTCTACGCAGCGAAAAGCCATCATGGTGCGGTGCAAGCCACTGGAAATAACAGGTTTCAGAGGTCAGTGGTGGCGTTATCTCGATGTGGTTTAGGGGTCTGAAAAGACCTTCAGTGAGAGAGAGAAGGAGAGAGAAATGGAGAGAACTCAGAGAAAGAAATGCCAAAGCAAGAGCAAAGATAAATAAAAACGGATGAATATTACTTTATGTTAGAGATTTGCATGCAAAGTAAAAATGCTGTTGCAGTGAACTTATTATTTTGTTATTTTCACTCTTTTAAAGTCCCCCGAATGCAGGAAACAGAGCCTCTGAAACTTTAATTTTTCTGGGGGAGGATCACCAGACCCCCATTTTTGGTTTAGAAATCCTCCCTTATTTAAGGTCTCAAGGTTGGCAAGTATGATCTGATGTGACGTGGATCAAGGTTACCTGATGGTTTCCTGAAGGTTACCTGATGGTTTCCTGAAGGTTACCTGATGGTTACCTGGTGTGTTGTATGAAGCAGCTGACTCAGCTCTTCACTCTGTTGTTGCTCAAACAGTAAAAACTGTTTTAGATAAGATAAGATAAGATAAGATAAGATAAGAAAAACTTTATTGTCTGTCACAGGTAACAGAAATTTGTCTTTGACAGCCAAAACAGAGATACACACTTGCCCATAGGGCACGATATACAGTACATTTATAACTGACAAAAACAGTGTGAGAATAGACTGAAGCCAAGTATGGTTCCTATTTTAAACTGTTCAAGGTGATGATGGCAGTGGGAATGAAAGATTTTTTTATATATATTTTTCCGGGCCAGCGGGACTCTGTAGCGGCGACCCGATGGAAGTAACTGAAAGGATTGGTGAAGGGGGTGGGGGGGTCCTGTGTGATGGCAGTGGCTTTCCTGATTACTGACCGGGTGTAAAGCTCTGTTAGGGGGGTTTGGGGAGAGCCGATTATTTTACCAGCTTGCGTTATTATCCGGGCGAGTTTTGTTTTGTGTTTGGTGGTGAGAGCATTGTACCAGGATGAGCTATTGAAAGTGAGTACAGATTCAATCAGTGACCTATAGACCATGGTTAAGATCTCCTTGCTGACATTAAAAGTCCTGAGCTTCCTCAGCAGGTGGAGGCGCTGCTGGGCCTTCTTGTACACATAGTCGGTGTGCTTGGAGAAGGACAAGGAGGGGTCAATGGCTGTATTCGAAACCGCCTACTACATACTACTGACGAACGCAGTACGTAGTATGTACTGTATACTGCATACTGCGTTCCTGAGTCGTATGTAGTATGAAACGGTTAAAGTGATGTATTTGCACTATGCTAGATGAGGCTTTAGCCTTTAAACCAGCTCTTAAAACACTGGACAACGAGCACGAACTCGTACCACTATTACAATATTATCGAAAAATACAACTTTGATTTAGTTGTTTATGTTCTGTTAGTTTACGTTGTAAGATACTGCAGGTTTAAAATATTTATTCTAACAGCTCAAAGTGAAGTCAGACAAACAGGATAATCAACGAGGGGAGACGGCGAATATAAAACGTTGATCCACAACATTTACGTTACTCAAACTGCTTTTTCAGTTACAGAAACAAAAGAGTGGACTGATCTCCTTCCAGATATTAGAGCAACGTTAAAAGATCCCCCCTCTAGATCCTCTTTTCCTCCGTATTCGCTTTCGCTTGTGTCTTCGGAGTAACTCCGGAGGTATCTGATGAGGGAGGAGGGGTGGTGCCTGCGATGGCTCCAGGTGAACGCGGCTCAGCTCCAACAGGTAGTCCCGTGAGTAGGCGAGCCTCCCCGGGTTGGCGGCGAATGGTGCTGCCGGTCCTGAGCAGAGTCCATTTACTCGACATAAACTTGCGATCATGAGCCAGATGCACGCTAGATGTAACACTGTTGTTGTCGTTAACATCTCGACAAACGCAAACCACACAATAAAACACAATAAACGACGGAAAACACACAATGAAGTGAGCCGTGTCGGGAGTCGCTCTGACGTAGTAGCGCCCCATCGAGAGAGAGAGCCTCTCGGTTTATATTTTTGTTTTCAGTGAAACCAAAACAAGCAGAGTTTCTCAGGTTCAACAGCTGATCCAGAGTCAGTTCTCTCACTGATCAATATCTCTAATTGATTTTACACTAACACACATCTATATAATATTAACACACGTCTATATAATATACACGGCAGCTTCATGTTCAGTCTAACAGATAGAAACAATAAAGTTCTCTGTTAATAATGCTGCACCAGACCAACAACCAACCAGGACGCTAACTACCTGTCTGTCTGACTCTCTGTCTGTCTGTCTGTCTGTCTGTCTGTCTGTCTGTCTGTCAACCTGTTTCTCTGTCTGTCTACCTGTCTGTCTGTCTGTCTGTCTGTCTGTCTGTCTGTCTGTCTGTCTGTCTGTCTGTCTCTGTCTACCTGTCTGTCTGTCTGTCTGTCTGTCTGTCTGTCAACCTGTTTCTCTGTCTGTCTGTCTGTCTCTCTCTGTCTGTCTACCTGTCTGTCTGTCTCTTTGTCTGTCTGTCTCTCTGTCTGTCTACCTGTCTGTCTGTCTGTCTGTCTGTCTGTCTGTCTGCAGGACACAAAGCAGTTCGACCCGTTCCAGGAGTGGACAGACGGTTACGTTCAGTACATCTACAGCGGTGAGAAACATTAAACTCATAAAGTTACAGATTAAATCAGTTTGAACTCACCAGTGTCTTAATAATCAATGTTATTGATCATTGATATAAACATTTTAACCTACGATGTTACGATTAGAGCTGTTAATCGATTAAAATATTAAATCACAAATTTATCACACATTTTTTATCTGTTCTAAATGAACCTTAAAGGGAGATTTGTCAACTATTTAATACTCTTATCAACATGGGAGTGGACAAATATGCTGCTTTGTGCAAATGTATGTATATATTTATTATTGTAAATCAATGAACAACACAAAACGATGACAGATATTGTCCAGAAACCCTCACAGGTTCTGCATTTATCATAAAACAATATGCTCAGATCATAACATGGCAAACTGCAGCCCAACAGGCAACAACAGCTGTCAGTGTGTCAGTGTGCTGACTTCACTATGACTTGCCCCAAACTGCATGTGATTATCATAAAGTGGGCATGTCTGTAAAGGGGAGACTCGTGGGTACCCATAGAACCCATTTACATTCACTGATCTGGAGGTCAGAGGTCAAGGGACCCCTTTGGAAATGGACATGACAGTTTTTCCTCTCCGGTTTGTGGTTAGCTGAAGATAAGAACGCTCAGCGGCATCTCTCCGGCTGGGCGATGAGGAACACCAACAACCACAACTGTCAGATCCTGAAGAAGTCGTGTTTGGGCGTGGTGGTGTGTTCCCGAGGCTGCACGCTGCCCGACGGCTCCAGGCTGCAGCTCCGCCCCGCCATCTGCGACAAAGCCCGGAAGAAACACCAAAGTAAGCAAAACCAGAACCTGCTCAGGTACGCTGCACCGGCGTCCACCTGTCAGCTGACCGGACCCTTTGTGTTTCAGAGAAGTTGTGTCCGAGCTGTAGAGCCACGCTGGAGCTGCTGCCGTGTCACGGTCACAACGGTTACCCCGTCACCAACTTCTGGAGAGTCGATGGGAAGGCAATCTTCTTCCAGGTCTTTACACTCCACTGATTCACAGGCTAACATGCTAAACATGCTAACTGGGCTAAATAATGTAGCTGATCCTGGACCATAAACCAGGACTTAGACATCTGACTAGATCTGAACCAGGTTTGGTGTACACAGGTTTAAACCGTAAAGTCCTGACAGTCTGAGAAGGTTTAAACTAGATTATGAGTAAACCAGATCCTGGACATCTAAGTAGGTCCAAACCAAGACTTGGCAGTCTAAACAGTTTTAAAATACAGTTTTGACTGGTTTAAAGCTGCAGTATGCGAGATCGGCGCAAATATGATTTAAAAAAGTTATTTTTATAAACGCTATATGGTGACAGTAGAACATGAAACAGGTAACCTGAGTTAAATCCTGTTCCTCTGTGTCCTACTGTGTCCTCCGGTGCTCCTAACGGCATCTGAAGGATTTCACTTACCGGAGGAAAACAAGGTCCGCTGCCCAGCTGCAGTCTATGAGAGCCGGCTGTCAATCACTCTGAACTCCGACCAAACGGTCAAACTAGGCAGCGCTGATCAGATATGAATCAATATTCTGTTACTGTAATGACTATTTCTCTCCTCAGATGTTCTCAGAATCATCTTGGAGTTACTGTTTAGCTGTAAAATGAGAAAGTTTGTGACCCAGCAGCCATTATAAAATCTGTTGAAGGAAGCCAAGTTCTGGTCACATGACCGGAGTACAGCCAATAGGAACGCTCTCTCTCTCTGAAATGACCTGTGACCTCTGACCTCTGTTACCTCTGCCGTCACAGGCTAGATTTTTCTAAAGCCTGAAAACAGAGACATGAGGAGGAGCAGAAGTCTAGTTTTCTCTCAGAACACTTGAATTACAATATGCTGAAAGGTTATTATGGAATTTTTGCCAAATTATGCCAAAAAATTGTTGCCTACTGCCACTTTAAACCAGATTATGTCAGTGTAAACAGGTCTAAACCAGATCTAGA
This sequence comes from Sebastolobus alascanus, assembly GCA_916701645.2. Classification (NCBI taxonomy): domain Eukaryota; kingdom Metazoa; phylum Chordata; class Actinopteri; order Perciformes; family Sebastidae; genus Sebastolobus; species Sebastolobus alascanus. Next base: position 312,737 of record CAKAOJ020000315.1, read on the forward strand.
AAACATAAAAAGATTAAAAGAGGTTTTGACTGGTTTAAACCAGATTATGTCAGTGTAAACAGGTCTAAACCAGATCTTAAAAACATAAACAGATTAAAAGAGGGTTTTAACTGGTTTAAACCAGATTCCTAACAGTGTAAACAGGTCTAAACCAGATCTTAAAAACATAAACAGATTAAAAGAGGGTTTTAACTGGTTTAAACCAGATTCCTAACAGTGTAAACAGGTCTAAACCAGATCTAGAAAACATAAAAAGATTAAAAGAGGTTTTGACTGGTTTAAACCAGATTCCTAACAGTGTAAACAGGTCTAAACCAGATCTAGAAAACATAAAAAGATTAAAAGAGGTTTTGACTGGTTTAAACCAGATTCTGTCAGTGTAAACAGGTCTAAACCAGATATAGAACACATGAACAGATTAAAGAGGTTTTGACTGGTTTAAACAAGATTCTGTCAGTGTAAACAGGTCTAAACCAGATCTAGAACACATAACCAGACTAAAGAGGTTTTGACTGGTTTAAACCAGATTCTGTCAGTGTAAACAGGTCTAAACCACATATAGTAAATATAAACAGATTAAAAGAGGTTTTGACTGGTTTAAACCAGATTCCTAACAGTGTAAACAGGTCTAAACCACATATAGTAAATATAAACAGATTAAAAGAGGTTTTGACTGGTTTAAAACAGATTCCAAACAGTTTATTATATTTTCTGTTGTTGTGGTCCTCCAGGCTAAAGGGGTCCATGATCATCCCAGACCAGAGTCCAAGTCTGAGACTAAAGCCAGAAGAAGTTCCGTGAAGAGACGAGTCAGCTCGCCACCGTTCACACCAAAGAGACGACTCATGGAAACGCAGGTCGACAACACCAACAAACAGCAGCTGTTGGTTGAGATTGGTTATTGTTTGCTGATTAGTTGATTTGTTGTTTCCTGTTTCAGGCTTTTGGTCCCGCCCTCCTCTCCTGCATGGACTCATCAGACAGAATCTCCTTCATCGAGCCGAATTTCCCGCAGCATTACCCAGCATTCCAGAGCCCAGAGCCCTACTACAACCCCCACAATGCACTAGGAGCACTAGGAGAGGCCCCACCCACACTACAGAAACCAGCCAATCCCAGGCTTTACATGGGTCGGCCCGGCTACGAGTTCCAAGGATACCTGACCTCGCCTTCGTATCACATGACGTTTGACCTCTGTGATCCCAGGTCAGCCTCGCACATACTCTAGACCAGGTCTAAACCAGATCCTGGTTCTTTAAATACTTTTAAACCGAATCTGGGTAGTCTAAGTAAGGGATAATGTACAGCGAGCCGGTCATTGTTGTGAAAGGGTTTCTTTCACAACAATAACCGGTACCGCTTATTACACGGCTACTTACTTAAGAAATCAATAATTTGACACAAAAACAGTCTGCCAGAGTCCGACATCAGAACTGCGCCTATAGCAACGGTCTGTTATAAAGAAATAACAGACCGCAGAACGCCGTGATTAACAAATCAGAATCAAGTATTCAACAACGCTGTGTAATGAAAAGGTTTAAATGAGATCTTGACAATCTGTAAAGGCAGAAACTACATCCTGAGAGCATAAAAAGTTCCTGACAGACGTGGTCTAATCTGGCAGACCGAGCAGGGCTAGACCAGAATCTGACAGTGAACAGGTCTAATCTAGACCATACCAGTTTAAACAGGATCTGATCCAGATCTAAAGATTGGTGTTTGTGTGCAGGGTGGCTCCGGTCCTGGGTTCCTCCTCTTCCTCCACGTCATCCTCAGCTCCTCTCTCCTCGCCCTGCTCCTCCTTCGACCCCCAGACCAAGTCTCCTGCAGGCTGGAAGGAGCTGCTGAAGAGCTCCGCCCCCTACAGCGACAACCACCACTACTACAGCGCAGAGTACCCCTGCCGTTACCCCGGCAACACCCCGGGGTCCTACGCCGCACTGCAGACCATCATCACCACGACAACCAAGGTGAGTACAGTTCATCAGGAAGTACAGCGTGTAGGATTTGTTACTCACTGGTCCATTATGCACGCTGTTCAGTCATCTCACACACACGGCCAGGAGTCTTCTTCTCTGACGTCATCTCAGGCCACTGTTTCTGGTCCTAGCCCCCCCTGCTGTCCTCCACGGGCATCCATCTCGCCCACTAGCTCCATTCACCAGTCTATAACGCCCTTCACAGCCTTTAACAGTCCCATATATCCTCAGAGGATCTCCACCATTACAAGACCAAAGTCCCTTAATTTAAAAAACTGGTGGTATTAACCATCAGAACCTGCTATATTGCAAGCTGCTTCCCACTGCAACTAAAGATCCTGAACCTGTTAAAGCTAATATGGCTTTGCTTAATGTGAGGTCAGTCTCCAACAAAACCTTTATTTTAAATAACTTTATCATTACTGAGGACCTTGATTTCTTATTTTTAACTGAAACATGGTTAAGACCAGGTGATCACAGCCAGTTAAATGAACTCTGCCCTCCAGATTATGAATTCTTCAGCTCCCCTCGGACAAGTGGCCGTGGAGGAGGCCTTGCTGTGATTTTTAAAAATCATTTTAAGTGCAGCCTTATCGCTGTCAATAATTTAGCAAGTTTTGAGGGAATGATGTTTAAAATTAACTCTGTCCTTCCAGTGCTCTGTATTGTCATTTATCGACCTCCAACTCATAACCCGGTGTTTCTCACTGAATTTTCAGAATTTTTAGCCTCAGTGGTTCTTCACTACGATAAAATTATAATCGTTGGGGATTTTAATTTTCATGTTGACAACATCACAGATCAAGCTGCAACTGAGTTTTTAAATATTACTGAGTCCTACAATTTTGTCCAACATGTACATGGTCCAACCCACAACTGTGGACACACACTAGATCTAGTGTTTACACCGGGCTTGGACCTTGACAGTCTGTCCATCAGAGATCTTGCTGTGTCTGACCATATGTGTATCCTGCTTAATACAGTCCTTCATGCTACTAAAAAACCTCAGAAGCAGAAGGTACGGTTCCGTGTTCTCAATAAGGAGACAGCTCAGTCCTTCTCTTCACTTTTTAACACTGCTAGAGAAAATCTGTCAAACTTTTCTGATACAAACGACCAGTTATTAGCTTTTAATCAGTTGTGCCTATCTACCCTGGACATAGTTGCTCCTTTAATAACCAAACATAAAACCACCACTAAAATAGCCCCGTGGATGAATGAGGACATCCATAGCCTTAAAAGAACCTGTAGGAAAGCTGAACGCAGGTGGAAGTCCAGTAAACTACAGGTTCATTACCTGCTGCTCAAAGACTTACTGACAGCATACAACTGTAAGATAACGGAATCCAGGGACCAGTATTTCTCACAGCTCATCTCCACCAACCAAAATAACCCCAGAATCCTGTTTAATACCATCAATCAGCTTGTAAATTCTCCTCCTCCTGTTGCAGACGTTTCTTCCTCTGCCGACTGTGATAAAGTCCTTACCTACTTCATAGAAAAGATTGACCAGATTAGGGCAAATATCACTCCTCCCACCTCTGCAGTTGACCTCACTTGCCCCTCCTTGGTTGTGCTGGATTGTTTGCGACCAATATCACTGCAGGATCTCAAGAAAACAGTAGCACCTATGAGTCCTTCATCAAGTCCCCTTGATGTTATACCCTCAAAACTGTTTAAAGATTCAATAGAGTCAATCAGCCCTGCACTACTGTCCATCATTAACAGCTCTCTGACCTCTGGAGTTGTACCAGAACAGTTCAAAATCGCCTGTGTCCAACCGTTGCTGAAGGGTCCTGATTTAGATCCCACAGACTTAAAAAACTTCCGTCCAATTTCCAAACTGTCCTTCACTTCTAAAATTCGGGAAAAAGTAGTACTGGACCAATTAATACAAGTACTCAATAACAACCACATTTTCGAAAAATTTCAATCAGGTTTCCGCAAATTACATAGCACAGAAACTGCCCTCCTGAGAGTCACAAACGACTTACTGATGGCTGCAGACTCTGGGGCATGCTCTGTGTTAGTATTGCTTGACCTCAGTGCAGCATTTGACACCATCGACCATTCCACCCTCATCAATAGATTACATCAGTGGGCAGGCATCACTGGAGCTGCCCTAGACTGGTTTTCCTCCTATCTGTCCAACAGGAAATGTTTTGTTTCAGTTGGGGAATTTAACTCTGAAACCACACAGACCAATCATGGTATTCCTCAAGGATCAATCCTGGGACCTGTCCTTTTTACTCTCTACATGTTGCCCCTAGGACATATAATCCGTCGTCACAACATCTCCTTCCATAGCTACGCAGATGATACACAGCTCTACTTGTCATTTAAACCCTCTGATACCAATAAATTAGCATCCTTACAGAGCTGCCTACAAGACATAACAGGTCTCTGGATGTCTCTAAACTTCTTAAAACTCAACGCTGACAAAACTGAAGTACTCATCATTGGCCCAGACCACATCTCAAATCAAGTACAGCCTCTCCTTGGCCCTCTTACTCCCAATGTAAAATCAGCTACGAGAAATCTGGGTGTTATCCTGGATAGCAACTTTAGCCTGGAGAAACATGTAAAGAAGGTAGTCCAGTCGTGTTTTTATCAACTGAGAAACATCTCTAAAATTCGTTCAGTTCTCTCTTTTGGTAACACGGAGAAAATCATACATGCTCTGATATCATCCCGTCTCGATTACTGTAATTCTTTGTATACTTGTTTAAACAATCGAGCAGCAGAGCAGGTCCAAATACTATATAGTTCAGAACTCTGCAGCTAGACTGCTGACAAAAACTAAGCGATTCTCTCATATTACACCAGTTCTGGCTTCACTACATTGGCTTCCAGTCTCTTTTAGAATTGATTTTAAAGTGCTTTTAATGAATGAATGACCTGGAACCGGAGTATATAACTGAGCTCCTCACACGGTACTGTCCGAACAGGCCCCTCAGGTCTGCCAGTCTGGGTCTTTTAACGGTTCCAAAGACCAGGCTAAAAACAAAAGGTGATCGAGCCTTTGCAGCACTGGCCCCCCAACTCTGGAACAGTCTCCCACTGAGCATCAGATCAGCTGACTCTGGAACAGTCTCCCACTGAGCATCAGATCAGCTGACTCTGGAACAGTCTCCCACTGAGCATCAGATCAGCTGACTCTGGAACAGTCTCCCACTGAGCATCAGATCAGCTGACTCTGGAACAGTCTCCCACTGAGCATCAGATCAGCTGACTCTGGAACAGTCTCCCACTGAGCATCAGATCAGCTGACTCTGGAACAGTCTCCCACTGAGCATCAGATCAGCTGACTCTGGAACAGTCTCCCACTGAGCATCAGATCAGCTGACTCTGGAACAGTCTCCCACTGAGCATCAGATCAGCTGACTCTGGAACAGTCTCCCACTGAGCATCAGATCAGCTGACTCTGGAACAGTCTTCCACTGAGCATCAGATCAGCTGACTCTGGAACAGTCTTCAGCTGAGCATCAGATCAGCTGACTCTGGAACAGTCTCCCACTGAGCATCAGATCAGTTGACTCTGGAACAGTCTTCAGCTGAGCATCAGATCAGCTGACTCTGGAACAGTCTCCCACTGAGCATCAGATCAGCTGACTCTGTCACCACTTTTAAATCCAGTCTTAAAACTCACTTATATAAAATGGCTTTTCCAATCAGCTGAATTTTGAGTCTTTTGTATGCTTGTGTGCTGATGTGTATGAATGTGCACATGTAATTGTATGAATATGTATATGCTTATTGCTTTATTTACCTATTTTTACTGTTTTTATTTCATTATTTATGGTTCATTGTATTCTGCTGTCTATGATGTGAACTTCTTTGGTAGGGACTTTGTGCTTTGTGCTGGAAAAGTGCTCTACAAATAAAATTATTATTTTAAGGTGTGTTCATTATAGAAAGGATCTTATCTGGGTATGTGGGTATATTGGTATTTGGATGTCTTGGTATTTGGGTATCTGGGTATCTGGGTATCTGGGTATCTTGGTATTTGGGTATCTGGGTATCTTGGTATCTCAGTATCTTGGTATCTGGGTATGTGGGTATATTGGTATTTGGATGTCTTGGTATTTGGGTATCTGGGTATCATGGTATCTGGGTATCTCGGTATCTCGGTATCTGGTTATCTTGGTATCTGGGTATCTGGTTATCTTGGTATCTGGGTATCTGGGTATCTTGCTATCTGGGCATCTTGGTATTTGGGTATCTGGGTATCTTGATTTCTGGGTATCTCTGTATCTTAGTATCTGAGTATCTGGGTATCTGGGCATCTTGGTATCTGGGTATCTGGGTATCTTGGTATCTTGGTATCTGGGTATCTCGGTAAACTTAACATGTGGTTTGGTAGATTGGACAGCCGATGTGTGTAGCAACAGTAACTTAGAGGGGCGGGGCTTAAACCTTATTGCTTTCTGTCAAAATAATACCCGTCCTGATCCTCCTCAGGTCTCCTATCAGCCCGGTCCGAAGTCTCCGGCGGCACTCCCCTCCTACCAGTCATGTCCTAAACTTCCCACCAGCCTCCTGTCCTGTGCTCCCCCGAAACCTCCAGGCTTCCCCAGCTGCTCCTCTCTGCTGGACGACACCTCCTCCTCCTCGTACTCCACCGAGGTGAAGGTGATGGAGGAGTTGGGTGGCATCATCAAGCCGCTGTCGTTTCAGCCTGAATTGCTACAAACCAAAACAGAGCAGGCTGACGGCTACGACTACAGCTACGCCTACCCCAGCATGTACCGCTACAATGGCTACTGAGGCAGCACTACCTCCACCGCCGTCACCATGACTACTGTACCACCACTACGCCTGCCCCAGCACGTACTGCTACGACGACTACTGAGGCAGCACTACCTCCACCGCTGTCACCATGATTTTTATCAACTGTTGTTTCCAATGTCAAGGATGAACCCTCAAACTCAGGATCCAGTTTCTTTGTTATCATGTTAAACCATCAATAATCTCACAAAGAACCGACTAATTTTATATCTGAACATATTTTAGTAATTAGACTCCTGATTTATGATCTGATTGATTAAAATATTAAATATTAGATCTTTTATTAATGTCATTCAGTGGATTCAGATGGTACGGTGCAGCTGTGGGATTTATCATCATGCATGTTTTCTGTCTTTTGGGTTATTTATTTAATGAATCAATATGAGACACGCTAAACTGTTTCTGAATAAAACAGCTGATGAGTGAAGATGTTAAACTGTTTCTCACATTAAACAAACTGTTGTACAGACTCTTGTTTCCTCCTTTCATCACAGTAGACAGGTTTCAAATCCCTTTAAACATCTGTTTAGAATGGGCTCTCCTCTTTTAATTTTAAAGTGTGTTTCGAGTAAATTAATTTATTTCTTTGATTCCTCAGTTTGTGAATAAACATGAAATATTTTATATTGAAGTTTTTCTAGTTTTATTTATGCGGTTTGATAAATACACCTTGTTAATGAAGACGGAGCTATAGGGTCACCTGTACAACAGATATTCATATCACCTCAACATACAGTTCTGCTATAAACATCCCGTAATACTTTAAACACAGAGTACATAATCAATGAAAACTTCACATGTAAACTCAATAGATATGTTCACACCTGGACAACTGAACCTCAGGAGGTTGATATGAAACAAGATGGGATGGACCTCCGGCGGTGTTTTGGTCTTCATGGTGTCCAGTCTGTCCACGGTGGACCTGCGTCCTGTCCTGGGTCCGGAGCCTCAGGATGAGAACCTGCAGCAGAGGATCAAAGAGCTGCTTACAGTCTGGATGAGTAATAAATGTTGTTTTGACAAGAACGCATCAGAACAGAAACGGTGGTGGTGTCCTCAGTTTGAACCTTTAATACCCTCAGACTGAGTCCTCTGTCAGTACCTTCCATTACCATCACTCAGTGTCTCCGTCCATCCCTCAGGTCCACATCAACATCCATCAGGACGGGATTAAGTTCAGACCCACCACTCTGATTCAGGTCACATCAACATCACTCCATCTCTACGTACTAGAGTTACATGTTCTAGGACAGGAAATGAAAAAAAAAACACAACACACTCCTATATTCAATTCATTATTATTATTATTATATTCAACACTTTCAAATGGTTTCATCCAAACAGAGAGCACCAGAGGCCTGTACTACGAAGCGAGCTCAACATACCCAGGGTATCTTCTCGTTATCTGGCTTAACTAACCCTAACAAACGAGATTACGCTAAGCGGTCCTACAAAGGTGGTTATCAACTCAGGGTTTCTCCATCTGGCTGTGAGCGCGTTCACATGAATTGGGCGGTGTTTGCAGCATCTGACCAATCACTAACATGGACAAGTCTACTGACTTGCAGACAGACAGACAGACAGACACATTTTACAAAGGAAGACTAAACTATATTAGACAAATACAAAGAAGTTAAATACTTATCCAGGCTAAAATTCAAAGCGGTAAACACTCGCAGCTTACTCCAGCTGTCCTTCCTTCCTTTTTTCAATTTAAACTGTGTTGTTTTCAGTCTGGATTATGACTTAAACTTCTTTGTATTTGTGTAATATTACCATACGATCCCCGCACCGAGCTCTGATTGGTCAGTAGGCTGTGCTTTTATACGAGTTGATCTCTTATCTGGAACATAACCTGCTCCGGAGCAGGTTAGCCTTCCAGCATAAGTTACCATGGCGATCTACCCCAGTAAGAAGTGATCCACCTTCGTAGGATGAAAAACCCTGAAGGGTTAAACCTTAAGTTACCTCGCTAACGCCAAATCCTGCTTCGTAGTACAGGCCTCAGGTGAGTGTCCAACAACAGCTAAGAGCACCAGATGAGTGTCCAACAACAGCTGAGAGCACCAGGTGAGTGTCCAACAACAGCTGAGAGCACCAGGTGAGTGTCCAACAACAGCTGAGAGCACCAGGTGAGTGTCCAACAACAGCTAACAGCACCAGGTGAGTGTCCAACAACAGCTGAGAGCACCAGGTGAGTGTCCAACAACAGCTAACAGCACCAGGTGAGTGTCCAACAACAGCTTAGAGCACCAGGTGAGTGTCCAACAACAGCTGAGAGCACAAGGTGAGTCTCTAACAACAGCTAACAGCACCAGGTGAGTGTCCAACAACAGCTTAGAGCACCAGTTGAGTGTCCAACAACAGCTGAGAGCACAAGGTGAGTCTCCAACAACAGCTAACAGCACCAGGTGAGTGTCCAACAACATCTGAGGGCACCAGTTGAATGTCCAACAACAGCTGAGAGCACCAGTTGAGTGTCCAACAACAGCTGAGAGCACCAGTTGAGTGTCCAACAACAGCTGAGAGCACCAGTTGAGTGTCCAACAACAGCTAAGAGAACCAGGTGAGTGTCCAACAACGGCTGAGAGAACCAGTTGAGTGTCCAACAACAGCTGAGAGAACCAGGTCAGTGTCCAACAACAGCTGAAAGAACCAGGTGAGTGTCCAACAACAGCTAACAGCACCAGGTGAGTGTCCAACAACAGCTTAGAGCACCAGGTGAGTGTCCAACAACAGCTGAGAGCACCAGGTTAGTCTCCAACAACAGCTAACAGCACCAGGTGAGTGTCCAACAACAGCTTAGAGCACCAGGTGAGTGTCCAACAACAGCTGAGAGAACCAGGTGAGTGTCCAACAACAGCTTAGAGCACCAGTTGAGTGTCCAACAACAGCTGAGAGCACCAGGTGAGTGTCCAACAACAGCTGAGAGCACCAGTTGAGTGTCCAACAACAGCTGAGAGCACCAGGTGAGTGTCCAACAACAGCTGAGAGCACCAGTTGAGTGTCCAACAACAGCTGAGAGCACCAGGTGAGTGTCCAACAACAGCTGAGAGCACCAGGTGAGTGTCCAACAACAGCTGAGAGCACAAGGTGAGTGTCCAACAACAGCTGAGAGAACCAGTTGAGTGTCCAACAACAGCTGAGAGCACCAGTTGAGTGTCCAACAACAGCTGAGAGCACCTGTTGAGTGTCCAACAACAGCTGAGAGCACCAGGTGAGTGTCCAACAACAGCTGAGAGCACCAGTTGAGTGTCCAACAACAGCTGAGAGCACCAGGTGAGTGTCCAACAACAGCTGAGAGAACCAGGTGAGTGTCCAACAACAGCTGAGAGAACCAGGTGAGTGTCGAACAACAGCTAACAGCACCAGGTGAGTGTCCAACAACAGCTTAGATCACCAGGTGAGTGTCCAACAACAGCTAACAGCACCAGGTGAGTGTCGAACAACAGCTAACAGCACCAGGTGAGTGTCCAACAACAGCTTAGAGCACCAGGTGAGTGTCCAACAACAGCTAACAGCACCAGGTGAGTGTCCAACAACAGCTTAGAGCACCAGGTCAGTGTCCAACAACAGCTGAGAGCACCAGGTTAGTCTCCAACAACAGCTAACAGCACCAGGTGAGTGTCCAACAACAGCTTAGAGCACCAGGTGAGTGTCCAACAACAGCTGAGAGAACCAGGTGAGTGTCCAACAACAGCTTAGAGCACCAGTTGAGTGTCCAACAACAGCTGAGAGCACCAGGTGAGTGTCCAACAACAGCTGAGAGCACCAGTTGAGTGTCCAACAACAGCTGAGAGCACCAGTTGAGTGTCCAACAACAGCTGAGAGCACCAGGTGAGTGTTCAACAACAGACAGACAGACAGGCAGACAAACAGATGGAGACGAGATGAAGAAATAATTTAAAGAAATAAATTCGATATAACATCATTGTATCATATTTCTTTACAACAGTCAAATCTGAAGAGACTTAATCCAGAACATAAATGTTTATTATTATTCATCCTTTAATTCTACCAACATGTTTAACTCACGAGACTGAATCGAAACAACCATCACAGCAACATGTCAACATATTTCTCCTCTAAACATTATTCAACCCAGTCTCACAACAAGGAGTATAAATTCCTCAACATTACACGGACATTCTGCGTGTTATGAGTATGTATTTGAGCCTTTTTGCCTGTCATTTGTAAATCATGCAAATGTCTGCAATAAGGTTCAGGTCAGAAAACCACTAGATTAGGTTCAGGTAAGAAAATTACTTACTTAAGTTTAGGTAAGAAAACTACTATCTTAGGTTCAAGCAAGAAAACTACTGACTTACGTTCAGAGAAGAAAATTACTAACTTAGGTTCAGAGAAGAAAACTACTAACTTAGGTTCAGGTAAGGAAACTACTAACTTAGGCTCAGATAAGAAAACTACTGACGTAGGTTCATGTAAGATAACTACTAACTTAGGTTCAGGTAAGGAAACTACTAACTTAGGTTCAGAGAAGAAAACTACTGACTTAGGTTCAGGTAAGGAAACTACTAACTCAGGTTCAGGTAAGAAAACTACTAACTTAGGTTCAGAGAAGAAAACTACTAACTTAGGTTCAGGTAAGAAAACTACTAACTTAGGTTCAGAGAAGAAAACTACTAACTTAGGTTCAGGTAAGGAAACTACTAACTTAGGCTCAGATAAGAAAACTACTGACGTAGGTTAATGTGAGATAACTAATAACTTAGGTTCAGATAAGAAAACTACTAACTTAGGTTCAGGTAAGAAAACTACTAACTCAGGTTCAGTTAAGAAAACTAAATCAGATGCAGGTAAGAAAACTACTAACTTAGGTTCAGGCAAGAAAATCACTAACTTAGGTTAAGGTTAGAAAACTACTTAGGTTTAGGTAAGAAAACTACTGACTTAGTTTCAGATAAGAAAACTACTAACTTCGGTTTAAGTAAGAAAACTACTAACTTAACTTCATGTAAGATAACTACTATCTTAGGTTCAGGTAAGAAACTACTGACTTAAGTTCATGAAAGATATCTACTAACTTAGGTTCAGATAAGAAAACTACTAACTTAAGTTCAGGTAAGGAAACTACTAACTTAGGTTCAGATAAGGAAACTCCTGACGTAAGTTCATGTGAGATAACTAATAACTTAGGTTCAGATAAGAAAACTCTTAACTTAGGTTCAGGTAAGAAAACTACTATCTCAGGTTCAGTTAAGAAAACTAAACAGATTCAGGTAAGAAAACGACTAACTTATTTTCAGGTAAGAAAACTGAAAACTTAGTTTCAGGTAAGAAAAACTACTAACTTGGGTTCAGCTAAGAAAACTACTAACTTAGGTTCAAGTAAGAATATTACTAACTTAGGTTCAGAGGAGAAAATTACTAACAGGTTCAGTTAAGAAAACTACTAACTCAGGTTCAGTTAAGAAAACTACTAACTCAGGTGCAGGTAAGGAAACTACAAATGTAGGTTCAGGTAAGAAAACTACTAACTTAGGTTCGGGTAAGAAAACCACTAATTTAGGTAAGAAAACTACTTACTTAGGTTCAGGTAAGAAAACTACTAACTTAGGTTCATGCGTCTGTGTCTACCTGCCTGAGGCTCTGCCGTAACTTAATTATTTATCCACTTCTATGGCACTTTTATACGATACACTTTTGAGTCCTGGTCGTTTTTAACTTTATCTCTAAACTGGATAAAAGTTTAGTCATCGGACGCTTGGTTTCTAAGTTATCAGAGCGACGTCGACCTGAGTGAAACCACAGGCCTATGAGAGGGACTACACCAGCACAAACCAACCTGTATCAGCCCATGTGTTTTCCTCCTCCAGAGCGGCTATCAGCTGATCGCTGAGACCACATAAACTGTCTTTCATCCTGTTTTAAATCCACCTTCCAAGACACACGTTTGTGACAGGTCACACTTTTAACACATCTTTCAACTGGATACGTGTTTTTAGTCATCGGACGCCTGGATTTGATTATTTTCAGAAACAATCCGTAGCCTAAATATGGCTTCTAATAACTCTGAAGACCACATTCTGCTCCAAAAAGCAAACAAAAAGATAACTGACCTTAAGGAGGATATCCGACGGCTTTCGGCTGAACTCAAAAAGAGGGATTCACTTGTTGATTTTAAGGACGCTTTTTATTTTTTAAGTACTTGTGGAAAGTCAGTTTTTATCTCTGGCCCTATCCCCACACTGGACCGTGGGGCAGGGCGCTTCAGCAGGATCCTCAGCCTCCACACATGGCTCAAATCCGCCTGCAGACTGCACAACATAGGTTTTATCGTCAATTTTAACTTATTTTGGAATCGTTTCTCCCTCTTCAGGACTGACGGAGTTCACCCTAACAGTCTGGGGAGCCGAATGTTAGCGGCTAACCTGCAGCACGCTGTTCAGTCATCTCCACGTGACTGACTGGGCGTGTGTGTGTTTACGTCTCACACACATGCCCAGGAGTCTTCTTCTCTGACGTCATCTCAGGCCACTGTTTCTGGTCATAGCCCCCCCTGCTGTCCTCCACGGGCATCCATCTTGCCCACTAGCTCCATTCACCAGTGTAAAAAACGCCCTTCACAGCACTCCTGTTGGGATTACTCCTAGATTAAACACTAAATATCCCAAGCATTCTGCACTAATATCAGATTCAGCAGTCTCATGTCCCATATATCTTCAAAGGATCTCCACCATTACAAGACCAAGGTCCCTAAATTTAAAATCTGGTGGTATTAACCATCAGAACCTGCTATATTGCAAGCTGCTTCCCACTGCAACTTAAGATCCTGAACCTGTTAAAGCTAATATGGCTTTGCTTAATGTGAGGTCAGTCTCCAACAAAACCTTTATTTTAAATGACTTAATCATCACTGAGGACCTTGATTCTTATTTTTAACTGAAACATGGTTAAGACCAGGTGATCACAGCCAGTTAAATGAACTCTGCCCTCCAAATTATGAATTCTTCAGCTCCCCTTGGGCAAGTGGCCGTGGAGGAGGCCTTGCTGTGATTTTTTTAAAATCATTTTAAGTGCAGCCTTATCACTGTCAATAATTTAGCAAGTTTTGAGGGAATGATGTTTAAAATTAACTCTGGCCTCCCAGTACTCTGTATTGTCATTTATCGACCTCCAACTCGTAACCCGGTGTTTCTCACTACATTTTCTGAATTTTTAGCCTCAGTGGTTCTTCACTACGATAAAATTATGATCGTTGGGGATTTTAATTTTCATGTTGACAACATCACAGATCAAGCTGCAACTGAGTTTTTAAATATTACTGAGTCCTACAATTTTGTCCAACATGTACATGGTCCAACCCACAACTGTGGACACACACTAGATCTAGTGTTTACACCGGGCTTGGACCTTGACAGTCTGTCCATCAGAGATCTTGCTGTGTCTGACCATATGTGTATCCTGCTTAATACAGTCCTCCATGCTACTAAAAAACCTCAGAAGCAGAAGGTACGGTTCCGTGTTCTCAATAAGGAGACAGCTCAGTCCTTCTCTTCACTTTTTAACACTGCTAGAGAAAATCTGTCAAACTTTTCTGATACAAACGACCAGTTATTAGCTTTTAATCAGTTGTGCCTATCTACCCTGGACATAGTTGCTCCTTTAATAACCAAACATAAAACCACCACTAAAATAGCCCCGTGGATGAATGAGGACATCCATAGCCTTAAAAGAACCTGTAGGAAAGCTGAACGCAGGTGGAAGTCCAGTAAACTACAGGTTCATTACCTGCTGCTCAAAGACTTACTGACAGCATACAACTGTAAAATAACGGAATCCAGGGACCAGTATTTCTCACAGCTCATCTCCACCAACCAAAATAACCCCAGAATCCTGTTTAATACCATCAATCAGCTTGTAAATTCTCCTCCTCCTGTTGCAGACGTTTCTTCCTCTGCCGACTGTGATAAAGTCCTTACCTACTTCATAGAAAAGATTGACCAGATTAGGGCAAATATCACTCCTCCCACCTCTGCAGTTGACCTCACTTGCCCCTCCTTGGTTGTGCTGGATTGTTTGCGACCAATATCACTGCAGGATCTCAAGAAAACAGTAGCACCTATGAGTCCTTCATCAAGTCCCCTTGATGTTATACCCTCAAAACTGTTTAAAGATTCAATAGAGTCAATCAGCCCTGCACTACTGTCCATCATTAACAGCTCTCTGACCTCTGGAGTTGTACCAGAACAATTCAAAACCGCCTGTGTCCAACCGCTGCTGAAGGGTCCTGGTTTAGATCCCAAAGATTTAAAAAACTTCCGTCCAATTTCCAAACTGTCCTTCACTTCTAAGATTCTGGAAAAAGTAGTGCTGGACCAATTAATACAGGTACTCAATAACAACCACATTTTTTAAATATTTCAATCAGGTTTCCGCAAATTACATAGCACAGAAACTGCCCTCCTTAGAGTCACAAACGACTTACTGATGGCTGCAGACTCTGGGGCATGCTCTGTGTTAGTATTGCTTGACCTCAGTGCAACATTTGACACCATCGACCATTCCACCCTCATCAATAGATTACATCAATGGGCAGGCATCACTGGAGCTGCCCTAGACTTGTTTTCCTCTTATCTGTCCAACAGGAAATGTTTTGTTTCAGTTGGGGAATTTAACTCTGAAACCACACAGACCAATCATGGTATTCCTCAAGGATCAATCCTGGGACCCGTCCTTTTTACTCTCTACATGTTGCCCCTAGGACATATAATCCGTCGTCACAACATCTCCTTCCATAGCTACGCAGATGATACACAGCTCTACTTGTCATTTAAACCCTCTGATACCAATAAATTAGCATCCTTACAGAGCTGCCTACAAGACATAACAGGTCTCTGGATGTCTCTAAACTTCTTAAAACTCAACGCTGACAAAACTGAAGTACTCATCATTGGCCCAGACCACATCTCAAATCAAGTACAGCCTCTCCTTGGCCCCCTTACTCCCAATGTAAAATCAGCTACGAGAAATCTGGGTGTTATCCTGGATAGCAACTTTAGCCTGGAGAAACATGTAAAGAAGGTAGTCAAGTCGTGTTTTTATCAACTGAGAAACATCTCTAAAATTCGATCAGTTCTCTCTTTTAGTAACACGGAGAAAATCATACATGCTCTGATATCATCCTGTCTCGATTACTGTAATTCTTTGTATACTTGTTTAAACAATCGAGCAACAGAGCAGCTCCAAATAGTTCAGAACTCTGCAGCTAGACTGCTGACAAAAACTAAGCAATTCTCTCATATTACACCAATTCTGTCTTCACTACATTGGCTCCCAGTCTCTTTTAGAATTGATTTTAAAGTGCTTTTAATCACATATAAAGCTCTGAATGACCTGGCACCGGAGTACTGTCCGAACAGGCCCCTCAGGTCTGCCAGTCTGGGTCTTTTAACGGTTCCAAAGACCAGGCTAAAAAGAAAGGGTGATCGAGCCTTTGCAGTACTGGCCCCCCAACTCTGGAACAGTCTTCCACTGAGCATCAGATCAGCTGACTCTGGAACAGTCTCCCACTGAGCATCAGATCAGCTGACTCTGGAACAGTCTCCCACTGAGCATCAGATCAGCTGACTCTGGAACAGTCTCCCACTGAGCATCAGATCAGCTGACTCTGGAATAGTCTTCCACTGAGCATCAGATCAGCTGACTCTGGAAGAGTCTCCCACTGAGCATCAGATCAGCTGATTCTGGAACAGTCTCCCACTGAGCATCAGATCAGTTGACTCTGGAACAGTCTCCCACTGAGCATCAGATCAGCTGACTCTGTCACCGCTTTTACATCTAGTCTTAAAACTCACTTATATAAAATGGCTTTTCCAATCAGCTGAATTTTGAATCTTTTGTATGCTTGTGTGCTGATTTGTATGTATGTGCACATGTAATTGTATGAATATGTATATGCTTATTTCTTTATTTACCTATTTTTACTGTTTTTATTTCATTATTTATGTTTCATTGTATTCTGCTGTCTATGATGTGAACTTCTTTGGAAAGCACTTTGTGCTTTGGGCTTGAAAAGTGCTCTACAAATAAAATTATTATTATTATTATTATGTAAGATAACTGCTATCTTAGGTTCAGGTAAGAAACTACTGGCTTAGGTTCATGAAAGATAACTACTAACTTAGGTTCAGATAAGAAAACTACTGACAGGTTCAGATAAGAAAACTACTAACTTAGGTTCAGGTAAGAAAACTACTGACTCAGGTTCAGTTAAGAAAACTAAATCAGATTCAGGTAAGAAAACTACTAACATAGGTTCAGGTAAGACAACTACTAACTTATGTTCAGGTAAGGAAATTACTAACTTAGGTTCAGGTAAGAATATTACTAACTTAGGTTCAGAGGAGAAAATTACTAACTTAGGTTCAGGCAAGAAAACTACTAACTTAGTCTCAGATAAGAAAACTACTGACGTAAGTTCATGTAAGAAAACTACTAACTCAGGTTCAGTTAAGAAAACTACTAACTCAGGTTCAGTTAAGAAGACTACTAACTTAGGCTCAGGTAAGGAAACTACTAACTTAAGTTAATGTAAGAAACCTATTAACCCAGGTTCAGGTAAGAAAACTGAAGAAGCTATGTGGCTTGTGGTGGCGTTGATTCATAAAACATCTAATGTGGTGCACATTTAAACACAGGATCCAGGGAACCGTTCCAACAATTTATTTTAGTCAAGGTGGTCAACAGTTGGATGGCAGTTGGTGGATGTTTTTATCATTAATGCATCCACAATCTGGAATTTGGCTTTTCTCCTTGACATAGGGTTAAACTCAGGTATATCACTCTTCTTTGTTCTGCCTGGGATTGTTTGGAGGGAAAAGGGTGAGTTCAGGCCTTGAGGGCAGATTTATAGTCTAGGAGGAGTGGTCTAATCAGGAGTGGCATTCTATGCCATGCTTGCAGGTGATGTGGAGACTTGTGATTTAACAAAAACTACTAACGTAGGTTCAGGTAAGAAAACAACTGACTTAGTTTCAGGTAAGAAAACAACTAACTTAGGTTCAGGTAAGAAAACCACTAATTTAGGTTCAGGTAAGAAAACTACTAACTTAGGTTCAGGCAAGACAATCATTAACTTAGGTTAAGGTCAGAAAACCACTAATTTTAGGATTAGGTAAGAAACTCCTGACTTAAGTTCATGAAAGATAACTGCTAACTTAGGTTCAGATAAGAAAACTACTAACTTAGATTCAAGTAACAAAACTACTAACTTAAAGTGGCAGTATGCAACAATTTTTTGGCATAATTTCGCAAAAATTCCATAATAACCTTTCAGCATTTTGTAATTCAAGTGGTCTGAGAGAAAACTAGACTTCTGCTCCTCATCATGTCTCTGTTTTCAGGCTTTAGAAAAATCTAGCCCGTGACGGCAGATTTTGACCAATCACAGGTCATTTCAGAGAGAGAGAGCGTTCCTGTTGGCTGTGCTCCGGTCATGTGACCAGAACTTGGCTTCCTTCAACAGATTTTACAATGGCGGCCGCGTCACAAACTTTCTCATTTTACAGCTAAACAGTAACTACAAGATGATTCTGAGAACATCTGAGGAGAGAAATAGTCATTACAGTAACAGAATATTGATTCATATCTGATCAGCGCTGCCTAGTTTGACCGTTTGGTCGGAGTTCAGAGTGATTGACAGCCGGCTCTCATAGACTGCAGCTGGGCAGCGGACCTTGTTTTCCTCCGGTAAGTGAAATCCTTCAGATGCCGTTAGGAGCACCGGAGGACACAGTAGGACACAGAGGAACAGGATTTAACTCAGGTTACCTGTTTCATGTTCTACTGTCACCATATAGAGGCCGTTTAATAAAAATAACTTTTTTAAATCATATTTGCGCCAATCTCGCATACTGCAGCTTTAAGTTCATGTAAGATAACTACTATCTTAGGTTCAGGTAAGAAACTACTGACTTAAGTTCATGAAAGATAACTACTAACTTAGGTTCAGTTAAGGAAACTACTAATTTAGGTTCAGGTAAGGAAACTACAAACGTAGGTTCAGGTAAGAAAACTACTAACTTAGTTTCAGGTAAGAAAACAACTAACTTAGGTTCAGGTAAGAAAACTAAATCAGATTAAGGTAAGAAAACTACTAACATAGGTTCAGGTAAGACAACTACTAACTTAGGTTCAGGTAAGAAAACTGCAAACTTAGTTTCAGGAAAGAAAAACTACTAACTTAGGTTCAGGTAAGGAAACTACTAACTTAGGTTCAGGTAAGGAAACTACAAACGTAGGTTCAGGTAAGAAAACTACTAACTTAGTTTCAGGTAAGAAAACAACTAACTTAGGTTCAGGTAAGAAAACTAAATCAGATTAAGGTAAGAAAACTACTAACATAGGTTCAGGTAAGACAACTACTAACTTAGGTTCAGGTAAGAAAACTGCAAACTTAGTTTCAGGAAAGAAAAACTACTAACTTAGGTTCAGGTAAGGAAACTACTAACTTAGGTTCAGGTAAGGAAACTACAAACGTAGGTTCAGGTAAGAAAACTACTAACTTAGTTTCAGGTAAGAAAACAACTAACTTAGGTTCAGGTAGGAAAACTACTAACTAAAGTTCAGGTAAGAAAACTACTTACTTAAGTTCAGGTAAGAAAACTACCAACGGTTCAGGGAAGAAAACCACTTAGTTAGGGCAAGGGAAAACGTCATGGTTGGGCTTAAAATAAGTTAGTTATCATGTACGGAAACAACTACGGGAAACACGACACAAACGTCACTAACGTAACTTACAATAAAAACACCGGTCAACAGCGGTCTCCTGATTAAAGTTCTGTGTTTGTTGGACCCTCCCACCACTTGTGGTCTTCTCTCTTTTCATACTACGTCACTAACTCTTACCGTAGCATTTATACTTTGAGACGTTTACATTGCAGTCACTACACGATACATGACGTACAAATGACACAGAAATCAATAAAAGTGTTGTTATTACACGCTAAACACCTTGCTTATTATCGTGGCATTAATATACCTTTACGTACGAACGGGCTGCATTTAGTTATTTAATTAATGTCATCTGAAGAACCACAGATTATTGTTTTTTAAGGAAAGTTACATTTAATTTGCATATTTTGTCAAATGAAAACAGACATGAGGAGATGTGTGTGTGTGTCCTTCACAATGACTGATAGAGTGAAGGAGACAGAGATAGTGATCTTGTTAGTGATATGAAAGTATGACACACTATCACTCAGTCTCCTTCACAATGACCGACAGAGTGGTATGTGTGTCATATCAGGACTCGTGGTAAACGTGATATATTTGAACTGAACAGGCTGCACTATGGTATCTCTGACTGGATCCCCTAGGACACCAATACACTGGTCTTTTTAAAAAGCTTCACTTTGGCTCAATTCTTGAATGAGAATATATTTTTTTTTAAAACAATAAGTTCAAATCTCTGAGCAATTAGTTTGTTGTTCACAACAGATTAAAATGTATCATTCATTCAAGCAGAGTGCACTTGTTTTGGTACATGTGTGCTAAAGAGTCAGTACAATTATCTACAATCAGTACAATAACCACGTGCACATGGTTTGTTGATCTAAACTGATGAGTTGATTCTCAGTGAAACTGTCTTCCTCTTCACAACTTCTAAACATTCTTTCATTGTTTGAGTCATCACATTAAAAATGATCCATTCAATTACTAACATCTGTCAGACATATATGTATGATCCATAAATATCTATGACATGGTGTTACGTACTGTGAGGAGGTATAGTCTGTTGGTTTTTACTGAGCTACAGCAGCTTCTCTCATTGTTGCAGGTTTGTTGTTTTTTTTGTCATAGATGTTATTCTGTTCACTATATATGACTTTTTATGAAAGTACATGAAAAGTGAATTTTCGGTTTACAGTACATGTAACACATTGATACACAAATACATTTACTGTATACATACCAATTTACATATCTTTTTTTCAGTGTAACTATTTCAGTGTTGTAGAGTATTTGACCTGCTGTTGAAATGAGAATCTAAATAGCTCAGTGAGACACACATTCAGTATTCAGATGGCCGAGGCAGATGGCCGCCCACCCAGAGCCCGGTTCTGCTCCAGGTTTCTACCCGCTAAACGGGGAGTTTTTCCTGGCCACAGCGCATTACCATAACAATTCAATGCTCTTGGTGGGATCTCTTGTTGGGTCTCTAAACTATAGAGTACGGTCTAGACCTGCACTATATAAAA
Source organism: Sebastolobus alascanus (assembly GCA_916701645.2). Lineage (NCBI taxonomy): Eukaryota > Metazoa > Chordata > Actinopteri > Perciformes > Sebastidae > Sebastolobus > Sebastolobus alascanus. The sequence continues at coordinate 333,726 of CAKAOJ020000315.1, forward strand.
AGCGTCTGAGATAACTTCTGTTATGATTTCACGCTATATAAAAATAAATTGAATTGAATTGAATAGAAGTGAATTGAATTGAGATAGAGAGAACTGATATTCTGCTATAGTCCAGTCAGCAGTCAGTGTCAATAAAACACATATTAGTAGATCAGAAACAATTCCAGGGTGAACGATGACAAAACTATTTTCATTTTGGGGGCATTGACCAGTTTACTGACACAATAACTGGTTTAGAAGCATGAATGAAGTTTTTTGGGTGAGTTACTACCTTTTGCAAACATCCAATAGAGTTGTGATGTCCCATGAAACAGTTGTGATAATTTACACTTACAGTTTAGAGAATTCTAAGACTGTTTCAGAAAATGAGCCAAAGCGACTGTGAAAATCTGAAAAACAGAAAACGATGATATGAAGCCATCAGGAACAAACTGATTGACAAAATCATGACACATTCTAATGAAGCAGCTATGAGATGTAACAGACAGTAGACCTCTGGGATCTGGTAGGATGAGGGGTCTCCTAAGGCTTTAGATGAAAACATCATTTATATTAGATGAATCATTTCAACTGCAGGAGCTCTCATCAGATCATCTCTGATCATCACAATACACATCCAGTAAGAAGCAGTTTCCTCCCAGTATCTCAGTAATCAGTGATAGTAATCTGTTCATCCATGGTACACTGACACAGGAGCTGATCTCAGATCAGTCAGCACACTGTTAATGGGGGCACTTTGACACTTTGTCTTCTACTGCTGACCCCGACGCACAGGTCAACCACCGAAGTCAACTTCAACACAGCCTGAACTCTGGTCCAGTCTGTTAACCAGCCGTCCCTGATGGGTGATCGGACGTACAACTATTCACTGCAACTGCACGGCGGGGGAGGGTGCACAAAACAACACAACACGTAACAGCAACATAGAGAGCTGCAGGAATGAGTCAGCATGTCACTTCCTGTTCCGTCGTCTGGAAGTCAATGTGTTTTTAGTTAGCTGTCTGTAATAAGGTCTGTGGTTAACACAAGCTGAAGAGATTTTAAAGTTTGGTTCTACAACATAAAATACTTCAATAAATATCCCACTGGTGAATTTTGAAGCCTTTACGTGTCTTTAAAAAGGCTAAATGAGAGGACTAAACGTCATCACGCCGACTCGTCCTCCTTTACAGCCTCGTTGTGTATACTCGCTCTCATGTGACCGTGGTGTAGTTGGTTTATAGCCTAATGTTAGCTTTTTACTTCTGGAGATTACATTCACACTTCATAAATCATAAAGTGGTGTTTATTAGTGGAGATTATCTTGATGAACAAAACGTGTCAGTATCATAAATGTGTGTTTGTCACAGAGCTTATTTTCTTCAATAATCCAAAACCCAATGGAACAATCCTATTGGCTGTTAGTGGAGGGAACCAGGGAGATGATCACTTCCTGTTAGAGGAGGGAACCAGGAAGATGATCACTTCCTGTTAGTGGAGGGAACCAGGGAGATGATCACTTCCTGTTAGTGGAGGGAACCAGGGAGATGATCACTTCCTGTTAGTGGAGGGAACCAGGGAGATGATCACTTCCTGTTAGTGGAGGGAACCAGGGAGATGATCACTTCCTGTTAGTGGAGGGAACCAGGGAGATGATCACTTCCTGTTAGTGGAGGGAACCAGGGAGATGATCACTTCCTGTTAGTGGGGGGAACCAGGGAGATGATCACTTCCTGTTAGCGGAGGGAACCAGGGAGATGATCACTTCCTGTTAGTGGAGGGAACCAGGGAGATGATCACTTCCTGTTAGTGGAGGGAACCAGGGAGATGATCACTTCCTGTTAGTGGAGGGAACCAGGGAGATGATCACTTCCTGTTAGTGGAGGGAACCAGGGAGATGATCACTTCCTGTTAGTGGAGGGAACCAGGGAGATGATCACTTCCTGTTAGTGGAGGGAACCAGGGAGATGATCACTTCCTGTTAGTGGAGGGAACCAGGGAGATGATCACTTCCTGTTAGTGGAGGGAACCAGGGAGATGATCACTTCCTGTTAGTGGAGGGAACCAGGGAGATGATCACTTCCTGTTAGTGGAGGGAACCAGGGAGATGATCACTTCCTGTTAGTGGAGGGAACCAGGGAGATGATCACTTCCTGTTAGTGGAGGGAACCAGGGAGATGATCACTTCCTGTTAGTGGAGGGAACCAGGGAGATGATCACTTCCTGTTAGTGGAGGGAACCAGGGAGATGATCACTTCCTGTTAGTGGAGGGAACCAGGGAGATGATCACTTCCTGTTAGTGGAGGGAACCAGGGAGATGATCACTTCCTGTTAGTGGAGGGAACCAGGGAGATGATCACTTCCTGTTAGTGGAGGGAACCAGGGAGATGATCACTTCCTGTTAGTGGAGGGAACCAGGGAGATGATCACTTCCTGTTAGTGGAGGGAACCAGGGAGATGATCACTTCCTGTTAGTGGAGGGAACCAGGGAGATGATCACTTCCTGTTAGTGGAGGGAACCAGGAGATGATCACTTCCTGTTAGTGGAGGGAACCAGGGAGATGATCACTTCCTGTTAGTGGAGGGAACCAGGAGATGATCACTTCCTGTTAGTGGAGGGAACCAGGGAGATGATCACTTCCTGTTAGTGGAGGGAACCAGGGAGATGATCACTTCCTGTTAGTGGAGGGAACCAGGGAGATGATCACTTCCTGTTAGTGGAGGGAACCAGGGAGATGATCACTTCCTGTTAGTGGAGGGAACCAGGGAGATGATCACTTCCTGTTAGTGGAGGGAACCAGGGAGATGATCACTTCCTGTTAGTGGGGGGAACCAGGGAGATGATCACTTCCTGTTAGAGAAGGAACCAGGGAGATGATCACTTCCTGTTAGTGGAGGGGAACCAGGGAGATGATCACTTCCTGTTAGTGGAGGGAACCAGGGAGATGATCACTTCCTGTTAGTGGAGGGAACCAGGGAGATGATCACTTCCTGTTAGTGGAGGGAACCAGGGAGATGATCACTTCCTGTTAGTGGAGGGAACCAGGGAGATGATCACTTCCTGTTAGTGGAGGGAACCAGGGAGATGATCACTTCCTGTTAGTGGGGGGGAACCAGGGAGATGATCACTTCCTGTTAGTAGAGGGAACCAGGGAGATGATCACTTCCTGTTAGTGGAGGGAACCAGGGAGATGATCACTTCCTGTTAGTGGAGGGAACCAGGGATATGATCACTTCCTGTTAGTGGAGGGAACCAGGTAGATGATCACTTCCTGTTAGTGGAGGGAACCAGGGAGATGATCACTTCCTGTTAGTGGAGGGAACCAGGGAGATGATCACATCCTGTTAGTAGAGGGAACCAGGGAGATGATCACTTCCTGTTAGTGGAGGGAACCAGGGAGATGATCACTTCCTGTTAGTGGAGGGAACCAGGGAGATGATCACTTCCTGTTAGTGGAGGGAACCAGGGAGATGATCACTTCCTGTTAGTGGAGGGAACCAGGGAGATGATCACTTCCTGTTAGTGGAGGGAACCAGGGAGATGATCACTTCCTGTTAGTGGAGGGAACCAGGGAGATGATCACTTCCTGTTAGTGGAGGGAACCAGGGAGATGATCACTTCCTGTTAGTGGAGGGAACCAGGGAGATGATCACTTCCTGTTAGTGGAGGGGAACCAGGGAGATGATCACTTCCTGTTAGTGGAGGGAACCAGGGAGATGATCACTTCCTGTTAGTGGAGGGAACCAGGGAGATGATCACTTCCTGTTAGTGGAGGGAACCAGTGAGATGATCACTTCCTGTTAGTGGAGGGAACCAGGGAGATGATCACTTCCTGTTAGTGGAGGGAACCAGGGAGATGATCACTTCCTGTTAGTGGAGGGAACCAGGGAGATGATCACTTCCTGTTAGTGGAGGGAACCAGGGAGATGATCACTTCCTGTTAGTGGAGGGAACCAGGGAGATGATCACTTCCTGTTAGTGGAGGGAACCAGGGAGATGATCACTTCCTGTTAGTGGAGGGAACCAGGGAGATGATCACTTCCTGTTAGTGGAGGGAACCAGGGAGATGATCACTTCCTGTTAGTGGAGGGAACCAGGGAGATGATCACTTCCTGTTAGTGGAGGGAACCAGGGAGATGATCACTTCCTGTTAGTGGAGGGAACCAGGGAGATGATCACTTCCTGTTAGTGGAGGGAACCAGGGAGATGATCACTTCCTGTTAGTGGAGGGAACCAGGGAGATGATCACTTCCTGTTAGTGGAGGGAACCAGGGAGATGATCACTTCCTGTTAGTGGAGGGAACCAGGGAGATGATCACTTCCTGTTAGTGGAGGGAACCAGGGAGATGATCACTTCCTGTTAGTGGAGGGAACCAGGGAGATGATCACTTCCTGTTAGTGGAGGGAACCAGGGAGATGATCACTTCCTGTTAGTGGAGGGAACCAGGAGATGATCACTTCCTGTTAGTGGAGGGAACCAGGGAGATGATCACTTCCTGTTAGTGGAGGGAACCAGGGAGATGATCACTTCCTGTTAGTGGAGGGAACCAGGGAGATGATCACTTCCTGTTAGTGGAGGGAACCAGGGAGATGATCACTTCCTGTTAGTGGAGGGAACCAGGGAGATGATCACTTCCTGTTAGTGGAGGGAACCAGGGAGATGATCACTTCCTGTTAGTGGAGGGAACCAGGGAGATGATCACTTCCTGTTAGTGGAGGGAACCAGGGAGATGATCACTTCCTGTTAGTGGAGGGAACCAGGGAGATGATCACTTCCTGTTAGTGGAGGGAACCAGGGAGATGATCACATCCTGTTAGTGGAGGGAACCAGGGAGATGATCACTTCCTGTTAGTGGAGGGAACCAGGGAGATGATCACTTCCTGTTAGTGGAGGGAACCAGGGAGATGATCACTTCCTGTTAGTGGAGGGAACCAGGGAGATGATCACTTCCTGTTAGTGGAGGGAACCAGGGAGATGATCACTTCCTGTTAGTGGAGGGAACCAGGGAGATGATCACTTCCTGTTAGTGGAGGGAACCAGGGAGATGATCACTTCCTGTTAGTGGAGGGAACCAGAGAGATGATCACTTCCTGTTAGTGGAGGGAACCAGGGAGATGATCACTTCCTGTTAGTGGAGGGAACCAGGGAGATGATCACTTCCTGTTAGTGGAGGGAACCAGGGAGATGATCACTTCCTGTTAGTGGAGGGGAACCAGGGAGATGATCACTTCCTGTTAGTGGAGGGGAACCAGGGAGATGATCACTTCCTGTTAGTGGAGGGAACCAGGAAGATGATCACTTCCTGTTAGTGGGGGGAACCAGGGAGATGATCACTTCCTGTTAGAGAAGGAACCAGGGAGATGATCACTTCCTGTTAGTGGAGGGAACCAGGGAGATGATCACTTCCTGTTAGTGGAGGGAACCAGGGAGATGATCACTTCCTGTTAGTGGAGGGAACCAGGGAGATGATCACTTCCTGTTAGTGGAGGGAACCAGAGAGATGATCACTTCCTGTTAGTGGAGGGAACCAGGGAGATGATCACTTCCTGTTGGCTTACAGAAATACTTCATCCCTGCAGCGCTCTATTATACTTACTGTTTAAATCCCCCGAAGCACTATGGGGACTGTAGTTCCAAAACGCAGTACATGATTAACTACCAGTATCTAGCCACCCTAATGAAAAAGTGTACTAAATGTTAGTATACTACTAGCACACAGACTTATAATTAGTATACTTAAAAATGTTAAAATGTTAAAACTACTTTTGAACTTAGTATACTTAAGTTGTACAGAAGTAGTATAAAAGCACAACTTTAAGTGTGTTTAGTGTACTTTAAGTGTACTTTACCGTACTAAAATGGGACTGTTTTAAGTATTCCTAGGTACACTACAAACATACTATGGCATATGCATTTCATACATGCTGTAGCCTACGTGTACTTGCAGTAAAGTTAAAATACATTTTATGAGTACTACAATTGCTATATATGCATTGCAGTATATAAATATATATATATATATATATATATATATATATATATATATTATACTTATCTAAAATATATTACAAATATACTTGCAAAATGTAATTTATGTTATTTGAAATATGTTACAAATGTACTTGCAGAATTAATTTATGTTATCTTAAGTACAATTAACAATACACTTACAATAAACTTTTAGTAACACTTCGTTTTACAGCTCCGCATGGTAATTAGTTGATAATTAGCAAGTAACTTATTTGAAATTTCTTTGGAATTACTGCCAAATTACCCTAATATTTACCTCAAAATTGATCAAAAATTACATTATTTTATAAGCATTATTTAATAATTATATTCCGCTATTTCCCAATAGCTGATCATTTATTTAATACATTTCCAAGAAAAGAATTCAAAGTTAATTGATCTGCTTTATTTCCATGTCTGCTGATAAATAGATAATAATAACTGGCCTAAAAACCTCCCTGAATCATGACATCAGCTACCAGGTTACATCTGTGGAGACAATCAGTCACAATGGTGATCAGAAGTGTCTTCTATTAGTTTAGGTTTTCCACCTCCGATGAAGAGCAGCACACAGCCTCTTCTCAGCCTCAGGGCCCTATTTTAACCATTAGAGCATATTTTAGCATAGAATTAGTTAATAATGTTTATAATAAAGTAGTTTTAGATACATTTTGAGGTCAATATTGGGGTAATTTTGCAGTAATTCCAAATAAATTTCAAGTAGGTTATTTGCTAATTATCACCTAATTACCATGAAAGTTGTGGACCTGTAAAATTAAGTTTTACCAAATATTTTTATAAATACACTGGAATACCACTTTAAGTATTACAGAATTAGTATATATATTTTTAGTACATTGAAGTTGGATTTAATGACATCTATTTTGAAGTACACTTTTCAGAAGTGTATGTTAAATATACTTTAAATTAAGCACAAAAAGTAAATGTATACTTGGAATAACGTTTGTATACTTAAATTGCATCTCTAATACACTGAAGTATATTACTTTTTGACATGGGCGGTTCCCCCACACGTTAACACTGTTAGTGCTGCTAGCACCGTTAGTTAGCTCAGCCGTTGCCATGTTGAGAGCCGTATGGAGGCAACAGAAATGCTCTGCATCCCGTATTTAAAGATCACCAGAGTTGAACTCAACGTAAGACGTTAATCAGTTAAGTTCAAATGAGCTGATTTCACTATGAAATTTAACTGTTTTCAATGATGCTGCAACCAAACTGAGACAAAGAGCTGCAGCTGGACAAGAGGGAGGAGATGGAGGGAAGAGAGGAGGATGGAGGAGGAGGGAGGGAGGAGAGAGGGAGGAGGGAGGAAGAGGAGGGAGGAGGAGGGAGGGAGGAGAGAGGGAGGAGGGAAGAAGAGGAGGGAGGAGGAGGGAGGGAGGAGAGAGGGAGGAGGAGGAGGGAGGGAGGAGAGAGGGAGGAGGGAGGAAGAGGAGGGAGGAGGAGGGAGGGAGGAGAGAGGGAGGTGGGAGGAAGAGGAGGGAGGAGGAGAGAGGGAGGAGGAGGAGGGAGGGAGGAGAGAGGGAGGAGGGAGGAAGAGGAGGGAGGAGGAGGAGGGAGGGAGGGAGGAGAGAGGGAGGAGGGAGGAAGAGGAGGAGGAGGTTGTAGGAGAGGGGCCCCTATAAACAAATGGCTGCAGAAAGAAATGAAAATCATATCAGCCTACACACGCCTGATCGAAGCTGTCTGCTGTCTCTCCTGCCTGCCTTCCTGGGTTCAGTGATTCCTGTGAGCTACCGCTAACACGGAGGTCGCTCCGCCACAGTGCGTGGTCCCTGCCCACCGGCTAGCAATATCGCTAAAATCAGGTCTTCTTTATTCATGGCCGATGCAGAGATTTTAATCCACGCCTTTGTATCTTCCAGACTGGATTACTGTAACGCTTTGCTCTCAGGTCTGCCTCGTTCTAGTACCAGAAGCCTTCAAATGGTTCAGAACACTGCAGCTAGAATCTTAACTAAAACTAGAAAATTTGACCATATTACACCAGTTTTAGCTTCATTACACTGGCTCCCGATCCATGTTAGATCAGATTTTAAAGTGCTTTTGATGACCTATAAAATTGTAAATGGGTACGCCCCTTCCTACTTGTCTGATCTACTTAAATCTTATACTCCAACCAGGACTCTCCGCTCTCAGAATACAGGACTCCTGTCTGTCCCCAGAGTGAAAAAGAAATCAGCAGGCCAAAGGGCCTTTTCTTATCGAGCCCCTTTCCTCTGGAATAACCTCCCTATAGACATCAGACAGTCAGACTCTGTGGAGGTCTTTAAATCCAAACTCAAAACCCATCTTTTTGCCCTAACTTTCAATTAGCTGGTGGGTCGGTCTCAGTCTCAATTTATTATTTCAGCCTAGCAGTCCTGCCGACGAGAACATTATTAATTTTAAGCCACTGCCTCTCTATAACCCTCTGTTGTTGATGTCCCACAAGCACTGCTGTGTGCCTCGCTCTCTCTCTCTCTCTCTCTCTCTCTCTCTCTCTCTCTCTCTCTCTCTCCCCTCTCTCTCCTTTGAATCAGGCTTCTCCGTGATGGACCATCAGTCGCTCTGTGACGTTGCTCTGACTCTCTGGTGGTTCATGGTAGAGAGGAGGTCGTGTTGCTCGGGCACTATCTATCGTGATGTGGAGAGGAGGTCGTGTTGCTCTGGCTCTATCGATCGTGATGTGGAGAGGAGGTCGTGTTGCTCGGGCTCTATCTATCGTGATGTGGAGAGGAGGTCGTGTTGCTCTGGCTCTATCGATCTGGCGTGGAGAGGAGGTCGTGTTGCTCAGGTTCTACCTTTATGGCGTTGAGAGGAGGTTACGTAGCTAAGGCTCTATCTGATTGGCGTGAAGAGGATGTCGTGCTGCTCTGGCTCTACCTGTTTGGCATGGAGAGGAGGTCGTGTTGCTCTGGCTCTATCTATTTGGCGTCGCCTGGAAGCTGCTCTACATCCTCCTGGATCCACCATCTCACATATATTCACATTATATCTATTCATTTTTGTCATGAATTGTCTATGTTGTGTTTTCATTATGTGGTTACTCTGTACACACGACATCTATTGCACGTCTGTCCATCCTGGAAGGGGGATCCCTCCTCTGCCGCTCTTCCTGAGGTTTCTTCCATTTTTTCTCCCTGTCAAAAGGTTTTTTTTGTGGTTAAGTTTTTCCTTAGCCGTTGTGAGGGTTGCACTGTCAAGGACAGAGGGTGTTGTATCCTGTACAGATTGTAAAGCCCCCCGAAGCAAATTTGTGATTTGTGATTTTGGGCTATACAAATAAAATTGATTTGATTTGATTTGATTTAACCGGCTAACCTGCTACACGTCCCGGCGGCGTGTTTTGGCCTCCCCGCCCGGGTGTAACCTGCAGCTCTGTGGCTACAGACAACACACTCGACCCCTCTACCTCTAGCTGGCTGGCTTCGTAGCCTCATCATCATCATCTTGAATACAAAACTGTTGGATTACAGTGAAGAACTCTCCACACCATCATGTTGGTCCTCAAGCTACTCATCTGGATCGCTCTGTGTTTCACCGTCACAAGCGTCACCCTGCCGCTGAAATACTCTGCAACGGAGCTGCTGTCTCTCCGATCCCACTACACGATCCCTCCAGCTCTGCTTACTCATCGTGACATCCTCAAACGACCCAGATATGTGCATGGTGGATCACGTCGGAACTTTCACTACATCAAGCACAATAACAACAAAAGCATTCGCTCGGTCTGCTCCACTGAGCCCCCCCCCCCCCTCGCACTGCCACCTGTACTGTCAATCACAGTGTGTTATCCCCTCTGCACAAAGCAGCCACCTATGCACCACTTAACTGTTTAAAACTGGCTCTCTATAACATCAGATCTCGCACTAGCAAGGGTTTGCTGGTTTACAAGTTTATTATAGACAATAAACTGGACTTTTTATGCCTCACTGAGACCTGGCAACAGCCAAACGACTTCTCCGAACTTAATGAAGCTGTCCCACCTGGTTTTGTATATACTAGCAACACCCGTGCTTCCGGGAGGGGGGGGGGGGGGTCTTGCTGTGCTCCATCGTGAGAGCATTAAAATCAGTCCAGTCACCGTCCCTCATCATTCCACTTTTGAATGTTTAGCTGTAAAACTCACAGGCTCCACACCCATCATTATTATCACCATCTACAGACCACTAAAGGCCTCTGCCGTCTTTCTCACTGAACTCTCAGCATTATTAACATCTGTGTGTGCCATGTCTCCTACTGTCATCCTTTTGGATGACTTCAACATCCATATCGATAACCCTTCCAGTGGTCTAACTAATGATTTCATCCTCACTCCTTGAATGTCTCGATATCACACAACATGTCAATTTCCCAACCCATAACAAAGGTCACATACTTGATTTAATCTGCTGCACTGGTATCACCCTCATAAGCTCACTGATGCTGACCTCCCCATCTCTGACCACAAGGCTGTACTATTTGACGTTCACCCCCCCCCTTTCAAAAATAAAAGAGCAACGGACCATCTCCTTTAGAAACATCAAGCACATCAACCCCACAGATCTCATCACCCTTATTAACTCCTCCCCATCCTCCTCTCCTGCTGAACTGGTGAGTTACTACAGTAACTGTCTCTCCTCCTCCCTGAAAACCAGCAGAGTCTCCTTCATCCACACCGCTCCCTGGTACACCGCTGACCTCCGCCTCCTTAAAACCACCGGTCGCCGACTCGAGCGGCAGTTCAAAAAGACTGAACTTTCAGTGCACATCCAACAATACACAGAACACTTACACCTCTACAAGAACGCTCTCTCCATCGCCAAATCCTCCTACTACTCCAACCTCATCAGTACCAAGGTAACACCAGAACCCTCTTCTCTACAGTCAACCACCTTCTTCAGCCTCCAAGAACCCCCCCCCCCCCCCCAAAAAAAATATCTACTGATCACTGCACCGCCTGTCTGCAATTCTTTAATAACAAAATCAACACCATCCACCAACAGCTGGCCTCATCCTGCCCCCCCCATGTGACCCACCCTGGATGGTTACCTCCTGCCAACCACTCATCAGAACCCTTTCTAACCTCACACCAGCAACAGAATCTACCATCTCTGAGCTCATCCACAAAGCCAAACCCACTATCTGTCAGCTCGATCCCCTCCCCATTATCCTCGTCAAAGCCTGTCTGCCCTCCATCTCCCCCATGATCACAACAATAATTAACTCCTCCCTCACCACCGGTGTTGTACCCCCCACCCTCAAAACCGCTGCAATCACACCAACTCTCAAACAACCCGGTGCTGACCCAGCTGATCTGAACCACTACAGGCCCATCTCCAACCTCACCTTCATCTCCAAAACACTCGACAGAGTGGTTGCTGCACAACTTCAGTCCCACCTCGACTCAAACAACCTCCATGAATCATTCCAATCTGGTTTCCGCCCCAAACACAGAACTGAAACAGCTCTGGTCAAAATCACTACCGACCTCCTCCGTGCAGCTGACTCGAATCACTGGTGTTGCACTCACATGGTTTTATTCATATCTCACCGACAGACAACAATACACTGTAAAACATTTTACTGTAAAATTACAGTAAAATACTGGCAGCAGTTTCGCCAGTAATTTACTGTACAATTTACAGTATCTCTACTGTATCCAATGAATACAGCAGCTTACTGTCATCAAAGCATATAGTAATTTGCTGTAATAATTCCAAATAATACAGTAATTTACTGGTAGCAGTTTCACCAGCAAGATACAGTACAATTTACAGTATATCTACTGTATCAGAGAAATACAGTAACTTGTTGTAATCAAAATGTCCAATAATTTCCTGTAATAATCCCACAAATTACAGTATTTTAAGCATCTATAAAAACTAACAAGCAAATGAAAAATAACAATTTAGAACAATAAACACAACAACATGGCATATTCATATTATCGTTGTTTATTATAATAACCCCTGAGTTTGACAGAAATTTCATCCAAATAAAACATTCAAATACTCAAGCCCTTACAAATAAAATTAGTGTGATGAGTTGTGAGTGAGTGAGTGAGAGACACAGTGTGTGTGTGTGTGTGTGTGTGTGTGTGTGTGTGTGTGTGTGTGTGAGTGTGTGAGTGTGTGTGTGTGTGTGTGTGTGTGTGTGTGTGTGTGTGTGTGTGTGTGTGTGTGTGAGTGTGTGTGTGTGTGTGTGTGTGTGTGAGTGTGTGTGTGTGTGTGTGTGTGTGAGTGTGTGTGTGTGTGTGTGTGTGTGTGTGTGAGTGTGTGTGTATGTATCTGACTGTGTGAGTGGTTGTGTGTATATTTGACTGTGAGTGTACTTTATGGACTGAGTAAATACTGTAACTTTTCTGTTTCAAAATGAAATAGCCTCCCCTGTTACACTGGGGGAGGGGGGGGGGGGTCATTAGACAGAACCATGCTGTTGAACAATACTGTGTGCTGGCTAAACATCTTCAATATTAAACGTAGAAATAATGCCAGGTTGAACATTGTAAATAGAATAAAATAAAAAATACAAAAATAGCCCTTACAAATAAAAATACTGTTGTGAATAAATTATGTATGTGTATCTGACTGTGTGTGTGTGTGTGTGTGTGTGTGTGTGTGTGTGCAGAGACTGATCAGACAGACAGTATCTGTATAGGCTTAAATATAATTTAAACTTGTGTGTGTGCACTTTAACTCTACAGACAGTCAGGGAAGTGATTGTTAAACTCACACAAAGTCCCACTCGAAATCCATGAGCTTCCGCAGGAGGGTGCACACATGATGATTCATAGATGTCACTTTCTTATGGACCATTTTCCCGCTCTTCTTGCTGGTCACCTTTTCCTGTCGTTTAGACCGCCAAATATTGTTAGTATAAATAATACCTGATTTATTATAAGTCCCAAAATAGTTATTTTTCATGCTTTATGTTTGTAATGCATATTAGAGTAGATACACGTGGACATTGTGCAATATGTCTTGTTAATATAGCTTACTTGCCTGATGTTTTATGAGTGTCACACATATAACAACATATGCATATAACACTGAGTGTTTTTGGTAACTTGATGATTCTTGATAATTATGTACATATGTACTAGGGCTGGACGATATGAGAATATATATATTGTCAAACGATATAAGACATTTTTTTCTATATTGTTTCTATCGTGATGTCAAAAAAACGAGTGGCCGAACTGTTTTACGGCAATATTTATGTCATTTGGATGACTTTTTACGTCCCTAGCATGTGGGTGCCAGGCACACATGGGAGAAGTTTGTCTTCAGGGCTTTCTGCCAGAAATATTCTTAGGTTAAGGCAACAAACAAACTTGGTTAGGTTTAGGAAAAGATTGTGGTTTGGGTTAAAATAAACCCCTTCTGGCAGAAAGCCCTGACGGCAAACTTCTCCCATGTGCGAGCCGGGCGGAGTTGTAGGAAACAGCTGTTTTACTTTGAGAAGGCACAACATGCGGAAACTTTCTCAGACTCAGTCCAACCAAAACAAGAGCTCATAAGAATGTCAGTCACAGACCCGAAAACAATCTTCTGCAAAGTATGCCACAAGCATAGTTGGAGTGCAGGCTATCTATTGTCCGTAAAGTTCTTTATAAAATGATAAAATACTCATTACATTTCATTTGTCAAGTATTTAATTCACACAGGAGTATACAAAAATAGACTTTACCATGTGCTTATTTCATATGGACTTTTTATTTATTGAATTACCAGAACATGTGCCATATTGTGATATATATCTTTATCGAGATAGGAAATGACCTTTATCAGGGTAGAAGATTTTGTCCATATCGCCCAGCCCTAATAGGTTTATGTCTTTATTACATTTGCAGTGTTTCGCCATGTGCCATTTTCAGTACTGCAGTAAACGCTATTTGTCCACTAGAGGGCTCTGTTGACCACAGAATTGCTCAATCTGGCTCAGCCAGCAATTGAGTTTAAGTGTATTTCTATATGATTCTCTATGATATTGGAGGTTGAAGTTGTAGTAGGATGTGAAGACAACAGCAAGCCCCATCACAAACGATGCTCCTTCACACACCACCTGACCCTCGATGCTTACCATCCAGCGCTGGTCGGAAATCATTGGACCTGAAACACAATGCAAAAAGTTTTAGGCCTGAATACCAAATTAACCATTTGACATATTATCAAGTGGCCACTTACTGCTTTATTGTTTTTGTATGGTATTGTCATTTCCAACTGATATTTGAAAACCATTCTAAAAAAAATGTATGCCTCCGCTAGATATCAGGAATTCTTGATGCAGGATGTGGGATGCTACTCATCTGCTGCATTGCTCTTTGATGTATCCAGGTATCCATTTACATACTTGCGACACCATCGCGCACTCATTTTCATAAAGCTTAGTGGTTGTGTAGGTTGCAGCTAAGGAGAAACCACCTTTTATATGGCTTAATAAATAAATCTTTAGCCAAATAATCACAAACTCACGACAGGGATATGGTATGTTTGAAGTAAAAAAGTTAATACAAATAAAATAAAATCAACAAAGGGAGGGAGAATATCAAATGAACTATTTGCACATTTACAAGCTATAGGAACACCCTAATCCAGACAGAGTGAGAGAAAAGCTCAAACGAACTATTTACATATCAGAGAAGAATCAGAGAAATTATTATTCCATAGCCTACTGTGTATGTATTATAGAGTCAACTATTTATTAACTATCTAAAACTATGTATTTATTTATCCATTTCTGTATGCACAACTGTTTATGAATCAGTATCTATTCACAAGAATGTAATGGTGTGTGTATGTTAGCACATCGCTTGCTCATGTGAACTCTCAGCTTGCTCATATGAGCACCCTGCTTGCCCATATGAGCACCCTGCTTGCTCATGTGAACTCTCAGCTTGCTCATATGAGCACCCTGCTTGCCCATATGAGCACCCTGCTTGCCCATATGAGCACCCTGCTTGCTCATGTGAACTCTCAGCTTGCTCATATGAGCACCCTGCTTGCTCAACAGTATTCTCTCCATCACCTCTGCCTGACCTGGTCTGGCTCAAAAGATTACCAACTGCACAACCTTTATGTGTTCTTGACAAGTGTGATGAAAAAGTGGATATCACAGTTAACATTTTACCATAATTTGTGAATGGACATAAGACTGGTTTCCCCTCTTTAATGTGAGTCTTCAAGTGAGAAAATAATTTAGACAAACTGTCACATTTGACAGTACAGAAATCGAAGTGGCATGATAAAATGTCTAAAGTTAATGTCCTTATACCAGAACATCCTTCCCTCAAGCTTGACTCCCTCTGATCTGGGTGATCTCTATATGAATGGTATTTTAAAGCTAAAACTTTGCCAAATGAATGGTTACAATCGTGGAAAGCACATTTAAATTTGATGTTGGGGGTGTTTTGGTGAACTTTCATATGCCTAACAAAGGCATATTTAGTACCACATGCATGGCGGCAAAATTGACAATTGAACATTCTGGAAACACAAGATAGACTACTGCCTCGTCTCCCTTTTAGTTTTTTGTTACCTATTAGCAATACTATTGAGTATTTAAATGCTGACTAAGCTAAGAACAGCTAGCTAGCAACCTAACGTTAGTTAGCTAACGTGAACATAAGATAAACTACTGCCTCGTCTCCCTTTTAGATTTTTGTTACCTATTAGTAATACTATTGAGTATCGAAATGCGGACTAAGCTAAGAACAGTTAACGATCTAACGTAAGCTAGCTAACGTACATACCAACATCATGGAGGAACATGTGCTGTGTTAGCAAAGGTGTTCGAAAACTTAGTATAACATGATAACTTTACTTACCATGAAGTAACGTAACTTTACTAGTTTCCCTTTGTCTGGTCTGACGTTCAAAATGGAACAGAGTAAAATCCACTGGACCTTCCAAAACTTGCGTTGGTAAAAATAAAGAATATCCGAGCTTTTGGCACCTCGAGCTGTACTGGAAAAGGACGGTACCATTACGTTAACGAGGCTGCTGCCGCTGCGACGTCAGTCTTCTGGTCTGAAGCTTAAAAATTAAACGATTATAAATCCACTGGACCTTCCAGAACTGGCGGTGGTAAAAATAATAAAAAACGTTTATCCAAGCTGCTGTCTCTCTGCTGCTGCTCCTACTGCAGCGACCAAAGTTGACTGTTGAACTGTGACGCTCAACGGTCAGCTCGAAAAAAATAGACGCAACTTTTAAAATTTTTGTCTTTAACCTTATCTGGTAAAACTAAAGTGACCTACCGGTATTTACGTTACGTATCAACAAAGAAGACGTTATAATTCCAAATCTGACTTCAGTTCTTACTAATTATTATTCAGAGAACTTAAAAACGAATAATCGTTACTTTATTTTCCCGAGATTCTCAGCCTCAAGCAGTAGATTACTGTGAAAAGATACACTTGACCGTTGGGATCATGGGAGCAAGCGTTCTGACTCCCATAAAATGCATTGCTTTCAAAGTAATATACAGTATAAGTACTATACAGTAGGTAAATGTTAGAATCTCACTGTAAATTTTCATGGAAGTGTTACAGTGTATGTACAACTGAGCAACCATAGGTCAAGGCGTTCTACTGTTTCACAGGGTGTCCCCCAGGGGTCAGTTCTGGGTCCACTACTATTCATCATTTACCTCCTTCCCCTTGGCACTATCCTCCGTCATCATGATGTTCACTTCCACTGCCATGCCGACGACACACAGGTCTGCATTTCAACAGAACCCTCCTCCCTCGCCACCTGCCTACAGGACATCAGGTCACCCCTTTCTTCCACCTCCGCAACATCTCCAGACTCCCCCCATCCCTGTCCCATTCCAGCACAGAAATCTTGGTCCACGTATTCGTCAGATCCCGGATCGATTACTGCAACGCTGTCTTCTCTGGCCTTCCCACCAAACTGCTCAATAGACTTCAAATCATCCAGAACTCTGCCGCCCGGATCATCACCAGCACCAGATCCTCCGACCACATCACCCCCCCATTCTCATCCAACTACACTGGCTCCCTGTTCAATACCAGATAGACTTCAAAAACCTTCTACTCACCTACAAAGCCCTCCACAACCTCACCCCATCTACCTCACTGACCTCCTTCAGGAGTTCACCCCCTTTCGTTCCCTGCGTTTATCATCAGCTGGTCTTCTGACCCCCCCCCCACCTCACGCCTCAGCACCATGGGAGCTAGGGCGTTCAGCTGCACTGCTCCCAGGCTCTAGAACTCCCTTCCTCCTCACATCCGGCAGTCTGACCCTATCACAACATTCAAATCTCACCTCAAAACTCACCTGTTCAAACTGGCATATTCACTGTAGTGTCCATCAGTCCATCATATGTGTCTCCCTAAATGTGTCTCTGTCATGTCTGGCTGTTTTTATCTGTTTGAGTATAATTTTACCTATGTAAGGTGTCCTTGGGTGTCTTGAAAGGCGCCACCAAATAACATGTATTATTATTATTATTATTATTATTATTATTATAACATAATATAATATATTATAATATAATATAATATAATATAACATAACATAATATAATATAATATAATATAATATCATATAATATAATATAATATAACATAACATAACATAACATAACATATTACAATATCATATCATATAACATAATATCATATAATATAATATAATATAACAGAACATAATATAATATAATATAATAAAATAAAATCAAATATATTATATTATATTATAATATAACATAGCATTACATAACATAACATAATATCATATAACATAATAATATATAATATAACATATTATAATATAACATAATATAATATCATATAACATAATATAATATGAAATCATATAATAAAATATAATACAATATAATATAATATAAAATAACATAACATAACATAATATATTATAACATAATATAATATAATATAATATAATATAGTGTAATATAACATAACATAACATAACATAACATAACATAATATAATATAACTAACTACAGTTACTAAGATAATTAGGTTTAGTTATTTGTTAGCTACATTACCTGTCAGCTAACTGCACTTACTAAGATAACTATGTGTAGTTAATTGTTAGCTACATTACCTGTCAGCTAACTGCACTTACTAAGATAACTATGTTTAGATAATTATTAGCTACATTACCTGCCAGCTAACTGCACTTACTAAGATAACTGTGTAGTTAATTGTTAGTGACATTACCTGTCAGCTAACTACACTTGGTTATGATAACTAGGTTTAGTTAATTGTTAGCTACATTCCCTGTCAGCTAACTGCACTTACTAAGATAACTAGGTTTAGTTAATTGTTAGCTACATTCCCTGTCAGCTAACTGCACTTACTAAGATAACTAGGTTTAGTTAATTTTTAGCTACATTACCTGTCAGCTAACTACACTTGGTTATGATAACTAGGTTTAGTTAATTGTTAGCTACATTCCCTGTCAGCTAACTACACTTACTAAGATATCTAACATATTTTTTTATGAAAACATGTAATAGTGGAAGAAACACAAATATAACAAATAAGATAATAATATAATACATTTGAAAATGTAGCTTAATGTTGTACTAATTGAGCAAGGAAGATGTGTCATTTCTGGCTACTATGTTTAGATTATGAAAAAGACTTGCAACTCAGAAATGTTTTTATTGTGCAACAGAAAGAATAATTTTTCTTCCAGATGTTCAGAAAAATCTTAGTCATATAATTCTGAAAAAACAACCTATAATTAAAGCTGCAAGCAGCGTTGAGCGGGCCCTCGCCGCTTGCGCATGTCGGGGAACACGCTGTCGTGCACTTCCATGAAAGTCGGACACCGAACGCAACAGTCAGAGGATATTTTCTGCGTTGAACGCGTGGCGCTGTAAATGGCCTGTTGAGAACCTGTGGGGCATCCTTTAAAGACACTTCTATGAGGGTGGGTGGCAGTATACAACCATATGCTATTGCCAGTAGGTGGCGCTATCACCATAACTCAATAACGGCAGGGATATGTCTTCAGGCCAAGACTCTTATAAAACATGTCAAGTTTGGGGCTGATTGGACAATGTATAGTCAATTTACAACAACTTCCTGTTTCCTGTAGGGGGCGCTATGACTATCACTCATAATTACACATATATTTCTTCAGGCCGGAATTCTTATAAAACATGTCAAATTTGGGGAAGATTGGACAATGCATAGTAAATTTACAACATTTTCCTGTTTCCTGTAGGGGACGCTATGACTATCACTCTTAATTACACATATATGTCTTCAGGCCGGGACTCTTATAAAACATGTCAAATTTGGGGAAGATTGGACAATGCATAGTCAATTTACAACATTTTCCTGTTTCCTGTAGGGGGCGCTATGACTATCACTCATAATGAAACGTATATGTCTTCAGGCCTGGACTATTATCCAGCTTGTGAAATTTGGGGCAGATCGGACTATGCAAAGTCAAGTTACAACAGCCTCCTGTGTCATGTCGAAACATCGAAATTCGCCGCGCCGCCAAAACAACGCCGTTTCGCAAAAACACAAAAGCTTCG
The DNA here is from genome assembly GCA_916701645.2 of Sebastolobus alascanus. Taxonomy (NCBI): domain Eukaryota; kingdom Metazoa; phylum Chordata; class Actinopteri; order Perciformes; family Sebastidae; genus Sebastolobus; species Sebastolobus alascanus. Next base: position 353,246 of record CAKAOJ020000315.1, read on the forward strand.
CAATTTAGCATCGTGGAGGTGTTGAGATTCTGCTGCCCGACTTTGAGATGGATCTCTTGAATCCTCTAGGAGGAGTATCGTAAAGTTTCACACCTATAAAATGACAAAATGGCGTCTTCTCACATGACCTATGACATCACCGTTCGAGCGATCAAAAATTCCTTCGCAATTTAGCGTCACATTAGTTTGAGGGTTATACCACCCGAATTTGACGTGAATCCGATGAAGTGTCTAGGAGGACTATGTAAAAGTATGCATGAAATGCATGAAAAACGCACAAAATTCAAGATGGCCGACTTCAGGGTGGACGGGGCTAATGAAACCCAATGAGGAATATGTCTGAAATAATGAGCGGGATGTGCCTACCAAATTTCATGAATATAGGATCAACTATGTTCAAACGATGGCCTTCCACGCGTTAGGGGGCGCTATGGAGCCCGCTTAACGCGCTGAGCCCAATGGCTGTACATTCACGTAAAGTTCACAGGTGTCCATGTTTTTGACAACTTTCATGAGTTTTCAAGTATACCAAGGGCGTCACAGGTTTGCAATTTTCGCAAGTTCTGATGCGTATTCCAATTTTCGTGAGTTTTCGTGCATCCTAAGCGCCTCAAAAATGCGATCTTGCAGCAGAAAAATAATAATAATCCTTAGAAAAACAATAGGTTCCTCGCACTTCGTGCCAGGACACCATTGGGTCCTGGCACTTTCGTGCTCGGGCCCTAATTAAAGCTGCAAGCAGCGATGAACGGGCCCTCGCACCTTCCCGCACGTCCGGGGTACTGGCGGGACACCGGTCGACGCAGCCCTACATTTCAGTGACCATCGGACACTGCACGCACAAGTTAGACGTTATTTCTTGCGTAGATTGAGTGGCACAGGAAATGACGTATTGCAATTTTTTCACCACTTCCTGTGTCCGCTATGTTTTGCTAGAGAACACACGCTAAACATGCATTATGTTGCTCATTATCAAGTGTAGACCACACATTGTAAATTTCATGTGAATCGGATTATGTTTGTCACATAACGCTGACTTCCTGTTGCCAGTAGGTGGCGCTATGAATAGGAGTCAATATTAACATGTAGATGTTTTCAGGCCTGAACTCTTATGAAGTGGATCAAGTTTGGGGCAGTTTTGACTAAGTACAGTCGAGTTACAACAGTTTGTCTTTCAAATAGTGAATCATGTAAATTCTCCGCCACGCCATGTAAACGCCGTTTCAAAAAACCTCACAATTTAAACATCTTTTCATCACAAAGATCTTTAGAATGTGCTGACCAAATCTGAAGTTGATCGGGTTAAGTCTGTAGGAGTAATTCATTAAAGTACAGAGCCTGGAAATGGCCAAAAATACATGAAAAAAATCACAAAAAACTCAAAATGGCCGACTTCCTGTTGGGTTTAGAGCATGGCCCCAAGAGACTTTTTTTTTAGTCTACATGTGATACATGTGCATGTACATCTAGGTGAAACGTACTGCGAGGGCTGCTTCGTTGAAATTTTGTAGGGGGCGCTATCGAGCTCCCTTGCCACACCAAAGCACAAAAACCATATCCGTTAACACATTTTAGCACCGTTAATGAGTGTGCCGAGTTTCGTTCATTTACAAGCATATCTAGCCCTTGAAAAACAACTTCCTGTTTCATGGCGAATGATGCGTCGCCACGGCAAGTACGTTCAACGAAAGCTAAAAAACTTTGCAGGCTGGCATCAGGAACTTCTTAACACCACGCTGATCAAATTTGAAGTGGATCTGGTTAACTTGCTAAGAGTAGTACGCCAAAATATAGCGACTGTAACTTCCTGTTGCCACTAGGTGGCGCTATGAGTATGATTCAAAATGTGCCTGTAGATGTCTTCAAGTCGGGACGCTCATCAAACGTCAGAAATTTGGAAAAGATCTGACCATCTGGAGTCGAATTACAGAGGTTTGTTTTGTAATGGAGAGTCATCGAAATTCGCCATGCCGCCACGGCGCCGCTGTTCGACAAAACCTCACAATCTTCACAAGGAAGCATCATCAAGGTCTTAAGGCTTTCCTGACTTATTTTGAGGTGGATCTGATTAGTTTGTGAGGCAGAGTACATCAACATGCAAAACATGACATTTCCTGTTGCCAGTAGGTGGCGCTATGACTGCGAGCCAAAATTTGCACGTGAATGTCATCAGGGACGGACCTTTATCAGGCATGAGAGATTTGGAGCAGATTGGTTAATGCACGACAAAGTTACAACAACTTCCTGTTTTTGGCGAAAGGCGCTTTTTTGCCGCCACGCCACGGCAACATATTTCGATAAAAATGAAAGCTTTGAACAACTTTTCATGACAAAGGTCTGAAGACTGTACTGACCAAATTTGAAGTCGATTGGGTTAATTTTCTAGGAGGAGGTTGTTAAAGTACAGAGCCTGGAAATGGCAAAAAATACCCTAAAATAAAACATTCAATTCAATATGGCCGACTTCCTGTTGGGTTTACGGTAAACCTCCAAGGGGCTTTTTTGTATGTCTCAACATGTTGCATACACCTGTCAAATTTCATACTTCTAGGTGAAACCACAATGAGGGGCTCAATTTTTGCAATTTTGTAGGGGGCGCTATCGAGCCATTTTGTCACATCCGAGCAAGAGACCCAGAAAATATCAAATTTTTCACCAGTCCTGATACATGTGCAAAATGTATTCATTTTCCGAGCACCTTTAGCCCCTAAAAAATGCGATTCATTGGTGCTAAAAATAATAATAATTAAAGCTACAAGCAGCGATGAACGGGCCCTCGCACCTCTACGCGCATCGGGGGTACGGGCGGGACGCCAACCGACGCGGCTGGGCACAATGATACCGGAACTCTGACAAGCGCAATGACGTAGATCACACAATGTAAATTTCATGTGAATCGGATGATGTTTGTCACGTAACGCTGACTTCCTGTTGCCAGTAGGTGTCGCTATGACTATGAGTCAATATTGCCATGTAGGTCCTCAGGTCTGGACTACTATGTGGTAGGTCAAGTTTGGGGCAGATTGGACCAAGTACAGTCGAGTTACAACATTTTGTCTTTCAATGGCGAGTCATGCAAATTCTCCGCCACGCCACGTCAACGTCGTTTCAAAAAACCTCTAGATTTGAATAATTTTTCATCACAAAGTTCTTCAGATTGTACTGACCAAATCTGAAGTTGATCGTGTTAAGTCTGTAGGAGGAGTTTGTTAAAGTACAGTGCCTGGAAATGGTGAAAAAAACGACCTAAAATTAAAGATGGTCGACTTCCTGTTGGGTTTACAGTATACCTCCAGCTGACTTTTTTCTACGTCTCAACATCTTACATATGCCTACCAAATTTCATACATCTAGGTGAAACCCCACGCCGGGGCTACTCATTAGGGGGCGCTATCGAGCCATTTTGTCACACCCATACACGAAATTATAACATATTAAAATTTTCAACACTTCTGATACATGTGAAAAGTGTCGTTCGTTTTTGAACATGTTTAGTCCCTCAAAAATGCGATTCATTTGGGAGAAAAAGAAGAATAATTAAAGCTGCAAGCAGCTATGAACGGGCCCTCGCACCTTCCTGCACGTCGGGGTACTGGCGGGACACTGGTCGACACACCCGTACATTTCAGTGACCATCGGACACTGCACGCACAAGTGAGACGTTATTTCCTGTGTGGATTGAGCGGCACAGGAAATGTCGTATTGCAATTTTTTCACCACTTCCTGTGTCCACTATGTGGCGCTAGAGATCACGGGCTAAAAATGCATTATGTTGCTTTTTATCAAGTGTAGATCACACAATGTAAACTTCATGTGAATCGGATAATGTTTGTCACGTCAGGCTGACTACCTGTTGCCAGTAGGTGGCGCTATGACTATGAGTCAATATTGCCATGTAAATGTCCTCAGGTCTAGAATACTATGTGGCAGGTCAAGTTTGGGGCAGATTGGACCAAGTACAGTCGAGTTACAACATTTTGTCTTTCAATGGCGAGTCATGCAAATTCTCCGCCACGCCACGTCAACGTCATTTCAAAAAACCTCACGATTTGAATAAATTTTCATCACAAAGTTCTTCAGATTGTACTGACCAAATCTGAAGTTGATCGGGTTAAGTCTGTAGGAGGAGTTTGTTAAAGTACAAAGCCTGGAAATGGCCAAAAATATACGAAAAATTCACACAAAAATCAAGATGGCCGACTTCCTGTTGGGTTTAGAGCATGGAACCAAGACACTTTTTTTAAGTCTACGGGTGATACATGTGCCTACCAAATCTCGAACATCTAGGTCAAACATACCGCGAGGGCTGCTTTGTTGAAATTTTGTAGGGGGCGCTATTGAGCCCCCTTGCCACACACAACCACAAAAACCATATCTGTTAACATATTTAACACCGTTAATGAGGGTGCCAAGTTTCGTTTGTTTTTAAGCAATCCTAGCACCTCAAAAACAACTTCCTGTTACATGGCGAACAATACATCGCCACGGCAACGGCATTTCACAAAAATTCAAAACCTTCGCTGTCTGTCATCATGAAGGTCTTACCATTGTTGTGACCAAATTTGAGGTGGATCTAGTTAACCTGCTAAGAGTAGTACACCAAAATATAGCGAAAGTTACGTCCTGTTGCCACTAGTTGGCGCTGTGAGTATGATTGAAAATTAGACTGTAGATGTCTTCAGGCCGGGACGCTCATCAAATGTTATCAATTTGGATAAGATCTGACCATCTGGAGTCGAGTTACAGCGGTTTGTTTGTTCATGGCGACTCATCGAAATTCGCCATACCACCACGGCGCTGCCATTTCATGAAAACTCACAATTTTCGAAAGGAAGCATCATCAAGGTCTTAAGGCTTTACTCACCTAATTTTAGATAGATTTGATTAATTTCTGAGGCAGAGTACATCAACGTGTACAACATGACATTTCCTGTTACCACCAGGGGGCGCTATGACTGCGAGCCAAAATGTGCATGTGGATGTCATCAGGCCAGGACCCTTATCACACATGTGAAATTTAGAGCAGATTGGAAAATGTATGCCAAAGTTACAACAACTTCCTGTTTTTTGGCGAAAGGCGCTTTTTCGCCGCCACGCCACGGTCAGGTCGTTCAGTGAAAACTCACCATTTGAATCACTTTTCATCCTTAAGGTCTTAAGATGGTCCTGACCAAATTTCAAGTCGTTCTGATTAAATCTGTAGGAGGAGTTCGTTAATGTACATGGCCTATAAAACACAAAAAAATGGGCAAAAATCGCATATTAAATCCAAAATGATTGACTTCCTGTTGAGTTTTGGGCATACCTCCCAGAGGCTTTTTTGTGTATCTACACATAATGCATCTGGCTGCCAAATTTCATGCTTGTAGGTGAAACCGGAGCGAGGGGCTCAATTTTGCTAATTTTCTAGGGGTCGCTAGAGAGTCATTTTGCAACACCTGAACCCGAGACCCTTAAAATATCAAATTTTTCACCGCGTCTGATAAGTACGCCAAGTTTAACAACTTTTTGAGCATGGCAAAGGCCTCAAAAACGCGATTCATTTGGGAGGATAAAAATAAGAAGAATCCTTTCAGTTTCAATACGGTCCTCGGACCCGACGTTGTCGGTACTCGGGCCCTAATAATAATAAACGGACCAATTACAATAGGGCCTTCGCAGACCTTCGGTCATGCTCGGGCCCTAATTAAAGCTGCAAGCAGCGATGAACGGGCCCTCGCACCTTCCCGCACGTCTGGCGGGACGCCGGTCGACGCAGCCCTACATTTCAGTCACCATCGGACAGTGCACGCACAAGTTAGACATTATTTCCTGCGTAGATTGAGTGGCAGCGGAAATGATGTATTTCAATTTTTTCACCACTTCCTTTGTCCGCTATGTGGCGCTAGAGAACACACGCTAAACATGCATTATGTTGCTCATTATCAAGTGTAGACCACACCTTGTAAATTACATGTGAATCGGATTATGTTTGTCACATAACGCCGACTTCCTGTTGCCAGTAGGTGGCGCTATGAATAGGAGTCAATATTAACATGTAGATGTTTTCAGGCCTGAACTCTTATGAAGTAGATCAAGTTTGGAGCAGATTTGACCAAGTACAGTCATGTTACAACAGTTTGTCTTTCAATGGCGAATCATGTAAATTCTCCGCCACGCCACGTCAACGCCGTTTCAAAAAAACTCACGATTTGAACAATGTTTCATCACAAAGGTCTTTAGATTGTACTGACCAAATCTGAAGTTGATCGGGTTAATTCTGTAGGAGTTGTTCGTTAAAGTACAGAGCCTTGAAATGGCCAAAAATACATGAAAAAAATCACAGAAAATTTAAAATGGCCGACTTCCTGTTGGGTTTAGAGCATGGCCCCAAGAGACTTTTTTTTTAGTCTACATGTGATACATGTGCCTAACACATTTCGTACATCTAGGTGAAACGAATTGCGAGGGCTGCTTCGTTGAAATTTTGTAGGGGGCGCTATGGAGCTCCCTTGCCACACCAAAGCACAAAAACCATATCCGTTAACATATTTTAGCACTTTTAATGAGTGTGCCAAGTTTCGTATGATTCAACCTTTTCTCTTGATGGTCTAGTGTTAAAAAAGTTAACAAAAATCACAATAAATCGCAAAATCAAATCACAATACTTGTAGAATCGCAATACTTAAAAATCACAATAAATCAGAATACATATTGAATCGTGATAGTATTTAATCAGGAGATTGTTGAATGGTCCCAGCCCTAGTAAACACTCACTTGATTTGTCGGAGTCAGACTGCTGAATCTTCATATTAGTTTCAGTTGAACTTATGAAGTAATTTCTTACAGTGTAGTTGTGTTATGAAGGGACCACTTCACAGGAGGAATGATTACTGCCACCAATAACTCTTTTAATGTACATGTGACATGTGGCTGTTGTTTACAGACACACTTGAACAAATGTGGACCTTTCCTGTAAATGACATAAACCTACTAAGCTACCAGATACAGTCAGAAGAAGGTCATGTAATAAATGACATAAACCTACTGAGCTACCAGATACAGTGAGAAGAAGGTCATGTAATAAATGAAGTAATGAAGTTCAACAAGTCTGATTTAATATTGATACTCTAATTCCAGACTTGACTGAGATCAGCAGCATGTTATTGATGTGTGTTGACATGAATAGGTGTATGAATGTTGTGGTGACATCTGGATGATGTCTGTAGAAGGCTGACATTATGATGATCCACAACAACACAATGACAAAGTCACTCTACTCATTTTAGGGAAAAGATCATTGATTAGGACATAGTAATGTTGAGCTACACATTTAAAACCTCAACACATCTGATTGGATTATAAAGTGATTTTTATCTTCATCATTTATTCTTTATTCAGATTGTGGAGCTGCAGGTTGTCAAAGATCAGCTGTGATTCTCTGGTCTCAGCTCTGAAGTCCAACCCCCCCCATCTGAGAGAGCTGGATCTGAGCTACAACCATAACAACCTAGAGGTCATATTTTAGAAGTTTTTAGACACAAAGATTGGATATGTAACCGGCATAATAAAAATATTTACAAAAATAGAACACAAGGTAATCCTAATTCCAGGAACTGTATTTATCTGATCACGTGCAAGAAATGTGGATTACAGTATGCGGGGGAAACCGGCAATTCTATTTTGACCAGATTTACTCAACACAGGTATAATATCCTGAAACAAATAAAACACATACCCCTCTGGTCCAGCATTTCTTGTCACATGGATAGGCATCAGTCCAAGTCACAGTGATTCATAGTAACCCCGGGTGGTCTGTATCACAAAGAAAACAAAGAGAGAAAAGTTGGATAAGAAAACTAGACACCGTACATCCTAGGGGTCTTAATGAGAGGTAGGGGCTCCACAGTGTGGAGCAGTTGATGGACAGGGCACTGATTCTGTCGCTGTCACCACACCCAAAGGTCTCAATGCCTAATAACCTCATCCTCTCTCCACAGTCTTCCCACCCCATTCCCCTGACCCTCACTCCCACTCCTCTCCACCCCCCCCCCCCCCCCCCCCCCCTCTATCACTAGACCCTACTCCCCTTCCCCATCTAACCCTGACCCCCAACCCCCAACCCCCTAACCCTAACCCTAACCCCTTCTTCTCCAACTACAGGCAAATCTCAGAATGGGTTCCTTCTAATAAACACAATGTTGCAATTCACTGCACAGGTCCTGTCTTTTAATCTTTTATTGTCTTATCTTTATTCCTTTTACCTACCTATTTATTTGTACATGTATACACTCTCAGTATTCTGTCTATCTTGCAATCCTTTACATGTTATATTTATTTTACTCCTTTCCGTTAAACAATTGCTTTAATATATTATCTTAATAATTGTATGTGTGTTTATTTATTTCTATACATGATTTCTGCATTCAAAACCATTCCAGCACTTATCTATATAGCATGTTACTCCCAATATTTAAGGTTTACTGCTAATACTTATGCATGCAGCTTCCACTATTGTATATTATGTATATATTGCATGCTTTCAATTTATTTTATTCCTTCTATATTTTATCCATATGTTATTATACTCTAGAGGATAAAAAAATCCATCCAGAAATTACAAAAAAATACAAATATAGTCATCAAACCGGCGGATAAGGGGTCAAAAATAGTTATTATGGATAAACAACAATATACCATGGAAGCCAACAGGCAACTTAATAATCCTAAATATTATAAACCTATTAAGGGGAGTACCCAAACACAAACACAATCACGTGTACGACTTATTATACAACAACTTTACCATCAGAAATTTCTGACAGCTAAACAACGTGATTTTTCTATTTGGACCCAACGATCCACGTGATAGACTGTTTTACCATAAAGATCCACTTACCTGAACGGTTCCCCACGCGGTTCCCCCTGGTAGACCTATAGTCTCGGACTGTAGCAGCGCCACCTACAATATTGCACTTTACATAGACTCCTTTCTTAGTCCCATCTCCTGCAGGCACCCCAGCTATCTCAAGGACACTTATCATTTTTTAGAAATCATCCGTCCTGTGTCACTGCCGGCCCACGCGCTCCTCTTCACCATAGATATTGATAGTTTGTACACTAATATTAATACAGAGATGGGACTTCAGGCTGTTAACAACATATTTCACAGTTATCCTGATACAACAAGGCCGGACGCCGAGATTCTGCAACTGCTGGAAATATGTCTCAGATGCAATGACTTTGATTTTGACAGTAAACACTATTTGCAGATTGAAGGTACGGCAATGGGACACAGATATGCTCCGTCGTATGCTAATATCTATATGAGTGAGTGGGAGCAGGAGGTGTTAGCTAAGTGCTCATTAAAACCTACCTTTTATCTCCGGTTCCTTGATGACATCATCGGAGCCTGGCCACATGGAGAGAATAGTTTCAGGGAATTTATCCATACATTAAACAGCCACCACAGCTCAATTAAAGTTAAATACACTTTAGACCAGAGTGAAGTTAATTTTTTAGACACAACAGTCTTTTTTGAGAACATCAATGCTAACAATAAAAGACTACTCACCCGGGTCTATTTCAAGCCGACAGATACCCATGCGCTGCTTCACAAGACTAGTTACCATCCGAAGCATACGTTTAAAGGCATAGTTAAGTCGCAAATCATTCGCTTCCATAGACTCTCATCATGTGAACCAGACTTACATAGTTCCATTTCCACTCTATTCCACAGTCTTAAGCAGAGGGGATATTCCCAGCGATTCCTCAGATCCACTAAACGAAGCACGTTGGCGTCTCTCGCTCCCACTGGCTCTGTGGTCCTTTCTCCTGTTGAGGCTGTCGGGCAGCGCCCCCCTGTGGGGAATAATGGTACAGACCCAGCTGATCTGGTCCCTTCTCCTGTTGAGGCTGTCGGGCAGTGCCCTCCTGTGGGGAATGATGGTACGGACCCAGCTGATCTGGTCCTTTCTCCTGTTGAGGCTGTCGGGCAGTGCCCTCCTGTGGGGAATAATGGTACAGACCCAGCTGATCTGGTCCTTTCTCCTGTTGAGGCTGTCGGGCAGCGACCTCCTGTGGGGAATGATGGTACAGACCCAGCTGATCTGGTCCCTTCTCCTGTTGAGGCTGTCGGGCAGCGCCCCCCTGTGGGGAATAATGGTACAGACCCAGCTGATCTGGTCCCTTCTCCTGTTGAGGCTGTCTGTCAGCGACCCCCTTTGGGGAATAATGGTACAGACCCAGCTGATCTGGTCCGTTCTCCTGTTGAGGCTATCGGGCAGCGCCCCCCTGTGGGGAATGATGGTACAGACCCAGCTGATCTGGTCCTTTCTCCTGTTGAGGCTGTCTGGCAGCGACCCCCTGTGGGGAATAATGGTACAGACCCAGCTGATCTGGTCCTTTCTCCTGTTGAGGCTATCGGGCAGCGACCTCCTGTGGGGAATGATGGTACGGACCCAGCTGATCTGGTCCGTTCTCCTGTTGAGGCTGTCTGGCAGCGCCCCCCTGTGGGGAATGATGGTACAGACCCAGCTGATCTGGTCCGTTCTCCTGTTGAGGCTGTCTGGCAGCGCCCCCCTGTGGGGAATGATGGTACAGACCCAGCTGATCTGGTCCTTTCTCCTGTTGAGGCTATCGGGCAGCGCCCCCCTGTGGGGAATAATGGTACAGACCCAGCTGATCTGGTCCTTTCTCCTGTTGAGGCTATCGGGCAGCGACCTCCTGTGGGGAATGATGGTACGGACCCAGCTGATCTGGTCCGTTCTCCTGTTGAGGCTGTCGGGCAGCGCCCCCCTGTGGGGAATAATGGTACAGACCCAGCTGATCTGGTCCCTTCTCCTGTTGAGGCTGTCGGGCAGCGACCCCCTGTGGGGAATAATGGTACAGACCCAGCTGATCTGGTCCTTTCTCCTGTTGAGGCTATCGGGCAGCGACCTCCTGTGGGGAATGATGGTACGGACCCAGCTGATCTGGTCCGTTCTCCTGTTGAGGCTGTCGGGCAGCGCCCCCCTGTGGGGAATAATGGTACAGACCCAGCTGATCTGGTCCCTTCTCCTGTTGAGGCTGTCGGGCAGCGCCCCCCTGTGGGGAATAATGGTACAGACCCAGCTGATCTGGTCCTTTCTCCTGTTGAGGCTGTCGGGCAGCGCCCCCCTGTGGGGAATAATGGTACAGACCCAGCTGATCTGGTCCTTTCTGCTGTTGAGGCTGTCGGGCAGCGCCCCCCTGTGGGGAATAATGGTACAGACCCAGCTGATCTGGTCCTTTCTCCTGTTGAGGCTGTCGGGCAGCGCCCCCCTGTGGGGAATAATGGTACAGACCCAGCTGATCTGGTCCCTTTAGTCACAACCTACTCCAGGCCATAACTGCAACTACAGAGTCAGTTTAAGAACAATTTTCAACAAACAATGACTAACCACAATAAATTAAATAAATTCGGGGTCATTTCAGCTTTTAGAAAGAATAAAAACCTTAGAGACATGCTGGTTAAAGCTAAATTTAACAGACAGATCAGTAGTAATGGGAGGGACAGACACTGGGCTTTTACATCCCTGAACTTCCTGTTTAACCCACATGGGGGAGCTGGAGCTTCAGTAATAGATAAATTCAGCCTTCACCGCCACAACCTGTTTTATTGAATTATATGTCAGGCCTGTAAGCTGTTATATGTGGGAGAGACAGGAACGACTTTATTAATAAGGTTAAAACAACATCTTTACAGCATTAGGGAGAACAGACTGACCACCCCTTTGGTACAGCACTTTCAGAACCATCCCATTCAATATTTTAAGATTCTTGGTCTCCAGACATGTGCCACGTGGACCGGAGGCCAGCGTAAACGACAGGAAAAGATATGGATAGAGAAACTTAAGACCAAAGCCCCACTCGGGCTCAATATCTCTTAGTAATCTACCAGAATAATAGAGGGTGACGGGGGAATCTTGTTTAAGAGAAATAAAAAGTTTAATCAGAACTGGTGTGTAATTGTGTGCTCTGTAATATCTACTTTATTTTTGGTGGTAATTATGCATGCTCTTCCTCAAAAAACTTACCTGATCACACTTACCTGTCCTGAAGGACCAAAGCTGCAGCATGATGACTATCACGATCCAACTTCTCTTGAATCCACCAACCAGTGGACAGAAACCTGTTAAACTGATAGGAACTCCCCATGAGGTACTAACCCTAACCCCTTCCCTCCTTTCCTTGTCCTTCCTTTCAGTGCTACTAGTCTTCATCGCTGATCAACATTAAAATGTTTTATATTCACTACCAATGGCATGTTTCCTTTATTTACATTAACAATTTAAATTTTTTATTTAATTTATATTGTATTTTTGTATATTGCATATTTTATTGCCCTTCATGAATTGTATCCTTTATTATGCACTTCTATCATTAGTACTTTTAAGGTTGAGCAGTGACTACGGATGGGACCTGGCATCTTTTAAAGTTGGAGGGAATCATTCCTTATACATAGACGCCATCTACTGGACAAATGTTTTTATAGCCGCTCACTTCCATACTACATCATAGTGGAAAATCTATACACCAACATCGACACCCAGATGGGACTTGATGCCGTCAAAACCATCATGGAAAAATATCCCGACCCATCCATCCCGGAAAAAGCTATCCTCAAACTCCTTTTTCTCAGTCTCATCAGAAACGACTTTTAATTCGACAGAAAATACTACCTACAAATCAAGGGAACAGCAATGGGTAAACGCTTTTCCCCTGCACACACTAACATTTACATGGCCATCTGGGAAGAAACGGTCTTCCCTAAATGCACGAAACTCCCATTACATTACTTACGCTACTTGGATGACATCTGGGGTATCTGGACACATACGGAGGAGGAACTCCAGCAATTTCTGGACACCCTGAACTCCTAACATCCCTCCATCAAGGTCAAGGTGGACTCCAACCACTCTGAAATTAACTTCTTGGACGTCACTACCTTCAAAGTCCCGGACCTCAACTCCAGCGGACAACTGGATACTAAAATGTATTTCAAACCCACAAATTCACATGCGCTCCTATACCGCTCCAGCTTCACCCGAGGCACGCATTCAAAGGAATTTTAAAATCCCAACTCATCCGCTTCCAGAGAATCTGTTCCAGAACCGAGGACCGGGGTTCAGCAACTTCTACCCTGTTCAAAGCCCTAAGGGGAAGGGGGTATCCAAGATCCCTACTACGCATGGTCAAAAAAGAGGTAGATGGTAGCACAACACCTCAGCCTCTACACAACTAAAGCCACTCAACAAGCCAAAAGGAACTTTGAGGAAATAATGGAAGGCACGCCCTTGAAACAAACCATCAGACTAATCTCGGCCTACAAAAGGAACCCCAATCTGGGGAACATGTTACTCCGGGCCAAACTTCTTACTACCAGGACCCGCCCCAACTCACCAGAACGTTGCAGAGCAGCAACCAACCCAACCTCCAAACAGACTTATCTTTTCCAGAGAAACATCACTCTAAAACACTGCAACTGTGTCTACATCTTGAGTTGCAAACGATGCCGTATCCTTTATGTGGGGGAAACAAGGCACAGCCTCGCAACCCGACTCTCAGCACACCGCTACAACATAAGGACGGGCAAGAAGTCCACTACCTACCTGGTGAAACATTTCACCCAACATGGGCTGGAAAACCTCCACATTCAAGGACTACAACACAACCCACACTGGAACACAGACAAAGAAAAAGGAGAGAAAAACACTGGATCCAGAAACTGGGAACAATGCACCCCAAAGGACTCAATGACCCTTGCAAGTGAAACGAACCTTGGTTCTATCCTTACAAAAGCCCATTCACTTGACTCGGCTGTTATGCCTCTATTGTATAAAGTTTAAATACCATGTTATTGTTATAACCCTTTGGTCCTAACTTGTAATAATACCATTCCCATTTCTGAATTTTCCTGTTTAATACAAACATATATTGTTCATATTACCATTATAATGTAACTTTTACAAATAAATAAAGGATTTTATCGGATAAGATGGGCAAACCAAAGATGACTAGGGCAAAGTCTCATAACGTCACTGGACGGAATAGAGGCCCACACTGACGGTTCCTATCCCTCCTTTTCCAAATCATATTCAAACGAAGAAGAATCCTTGTACCTACTCTTTCAGACTGCTGCTGCAGCACATATAATATTGCTCAATTCATCAACTCCTTCCTGGGACCCCTCTCCAACAGACAACCCAGGTATTTCAAGGATACATACCATTTTTTGGACCATATCCGACCCCTGGAGATCCCCCTGCAGGCCCATCTCTTCACCATCGACATCGACAGTCTATATACAAACATCAATGCAGAGATGGGCCTAGAGGCGGTCCAAACAGTTGTGAACAGGTACCCGGACAGGTCAAGACCCGATAGAGAGATCCTACAACTCCTCAAAATCTGTCTAAATAACAATGATTTCACTTTCAATGACAACCTCTACCTACAGATACAAGGGACAGCCATGGGACACCGTTATGCCCCATCATATGCAAACATTTATATGAGCGAATGGGAGCGAGAGGCCCTAGACAAGTGCACATTACAGCCATCCTTCTATTTCAGATTCCTTGATGACATCATAGGGGCATGGCCCCACAACCTTGATGGCTTTCAGGAATTCATACACACCCTCAATAACCACCACCCTTCCATCAAAATTAAACAACAATAGACCCACAGACAATCAAGCCCCACCTGCTAACGGGACCGGTGACGGCGACGCAGCCTAAACTCCTCCCTCTGGCCACCACTTACTCACAACAGCTCCTAAAATTTAAATTAAATTAAAAACAATGGAAAAATAATTTCGAAAACAGCAAAAACAAATATCCACAACTCAAAAATGATCGGGTAATTTTGGCCCACAGAAAAAATAAAAAAATTACGACATCTATTAATTAGGTCCCTTTTCACCAGAGGGGGGAGCAGATGGGATAATGCGCCGCGGGTCCATTTCTGTGCCACCAGACTCATCTCCAATCCCTTCAGCAGAGCAGCTTTCCCAATCACAGGTCACTTCACACCATAAACACCGTTTATTGCCTCAGATGCACCCATTGCCATAAACTTTACATAGATGAAACAGGAAACAGCTTCATCAACAGACTTAAACAACACCTACACGGCATTGGGGGAGGCGTGACCAACACTACTCTGGCCCGCCACTTCCGGTGAGCGGACTCACAATATGCGGGGTAGAAACAAATCCAGCCTGGACTACAGGGCAGGGAAGGAGAGCGGAGAGGGACTGGATCAGAAAATGGGACACCAGAATTCCAATTGGCTTTAATGAAAGATTATAACTTACCTTTTCCACAAGAAGGCAGAGACCTCCCTGTCTCCTACTGTACATCCTCTGGTTAATAAATTATAAAACATAAACAATAAGCATACAATGGGACCTATAAAATACAACTAATTCACCGACTTACCAACATTACAGAACACGTAAAAATTAACCACAAAAATACATAACAACATAATTCTTCAAACAAGCACCACAAATCTGGATGTAAAAGGTGGGAGACAGGTCTCCTCTCTGCCTTCTTCCCCAAGGGGTCCATCACCAATACCACCACTGGAGGTCAACAAAGACAACTACAAAAAATAAAAAATAAAAAAAAGAACAAATCTCAATAAACCCAGTTACTCCTCCCTACCCCAGTCTTTACATTTATTCCTTTGTGTATATATTATTGCTGATTGACTTTTTGTGGATTTGTTTTACCCCTGTATATGGTGTTGTTGCATGTGTTTGTTATATTTAATATTTATGTTGTATATATTTATGACTTGTATCCCATATGTACCCTTGTTTTCTGAGTCGGTATGAGTTTGGGGCAGGCCCTCAGACTAGCTAGCAGTAATGCTATTTATGCCATCAGGTGTCGGGCCTGCCACAAACTCTATATCGGCGAAACCAAAAATTCCATAATTCTCAGAATTAAACAGCACAAATATATAATGTAAAGGGGACAAGGTAACACGGTTTTATATTTACATTTTAAACAACACGGCCCACATAACCTCCAAACTGTGGGCCTAGAAAGTAATCGTGAGTGGTCCACGGCTCAGAGATGGACGGCGGAGATTAAATGGATCCGCTAACTTAAAGCAATAGAACCAGAAGTTCTAAATGAAAAGTATTAACCCTAACCCTTTCCCTTCCTTTACAGGGCCATAAGTCTTTGTCGCTGATCAACATTAAAATGTTTTATACTCACCACTAACGGCATGTTTCCTTTATTTACACTAACATTTTATTTAATTGATTTTATTCCATCACATTGTATTTATATTTTATATTGTATATTTTATAGCTCTTTTATGAATTTTACCTTTTATACTATGCACTTTGTTTAATTAGTACTTTTAAGGTTGAACAGTGACGATGGACGGGACCTGGCATCTTTTAAGGTTGGAGGGAATCATTCCCGTATACATTGACACCATCTACTGGGCAAATGTTTTTATAGCAGCTCACTTCCTATATCACATCATATTGTTTTAAAGCTTCTTTTAATAAAGATATTTTTCTTACATAATAGCAATTATTTTTTATATACATATATTTATATATTTTATACTAACTCACGGACTGCATGACTTGATGTTTTAATATCCTATTCACAGCACCTGTAATATCTTTGTAATAGCACTTATATTTATATATTAACCCACGGTGTGTATTGTTTGTTGTGTTTTACATATTATCTATTTTACCTTTAAATTTTAAGAAAAATATATTTATTTATCTATTTACTTGAGCTGCTATTTTAACATTTTCTTTTAAATTAAAGGGTTTTAGCAGGACATATTCAGGGGAACCTTACAGCCTTTTAAACCTATCTCTCCGCTGACCTTCCTGAGCTAGTGGACCCTATGAATTTGAGTATTTTTAACAAAATTTTAGTTTTTTTATTTAGGCATTTAAAAGAAGTTTATTCACCTGGTCCCCGTGCGCCCGTGCACCTCATAGCAATCAATTAGATTGCTATGTTTTAACCTAACCCTATTCGATTTTAATGCCTAAACCTAACCATCCCTATCCTTAGAGCGGTCTTAACCTAACCCCGTCTTAGACCCTTACCCTCACCATTCAACTACAATAAACCAGGGGTCATAATAATAATATAATAAAAAAATAAAAAACTGATTGTAATACAGTATATCGGGGTCCTAAGTTATGATTTTTGAGGCTGGACTCCTGGGGGCTTAAAATACTACGAGTTTCCTTTACTCCTGTTGGGAATCTATCACTTTAAACTCAACTTCCTACTCGTCTCTAACCCTTTTCCAAATGTTGAAAAAAAACAATAAGTATAAACCATTTATGGATTTCTATTAGAAAAAACAATTTAGGTTACATTGTATTTTGGTTAATATGAGGATGGAGAGCTGCAGATGACCCCAGATGGCTCTCCAGTTCAACTGCCCAGTCGATGGACGAAGCGGGGGGAGTCATCGAGATATCTCTCACTAACCTAACCTTGCCAGTGCCTTCGGACGAGCGAGCTCTCTTTAAACTTCAGTCCATATTACCTTTCCAACTCTTCCATCTTTTCTGTTTTCATAGGTTTCAACCATGGCACAACCAAAGGTTCTAAACAATTTCCAACTCTTGGTCCGGGCATTCTCTCAATTCATGAAGGCCCAGCACCATCTACAATATGCAAACTGTCTACCAGACATTCAGACACCCGGACGACTACAACGCACCTAAAAGGAAATTATAAGAACAGTTCGCCCAACCTGTCCCACCGCCTCTACGGACCTACTCAAAACCTACAATGCAAAAGTTAGACCTAGACAACACTCCAAAGGCTGGAAGAACATTACTGTACAGTACTAGAAGACGCTCAAAACAAGATACGCTCCCTCCTAGCGATGATTGGGAACGAGCACTTACCGTGGCAACTAGATGGACTCAAAAAGATTTCCGCAGCATGAAGACAACGACCTTGGAACAATCAACAAAAAAACTCTGTGAACTAATGATTATAGGGGACTATAGATGAATTTTTACATGTCCAAATTAAGCTTATTAGTACTCTGTATTGAGTTACGTATGTTGTGCTTAGTGTGACATGTTAATCAGGACTTTATTTCGTACTCTGTATTGAGTTTTGAATATTAGTGCTCTATTTTGAGCTTTTCCTGTCCAGATTTTAGTACCGTCTGTTGTGGAATTTCTGAATACTCAGGTTAACTCAGTCACTACACTGAAAAAAAGGGAAATAGCAGGTCTTTGAATTTACAAAATGGAGTTAGTATATGTAACACAATTCAATTATATTCCTTGTGTAAACATGGTTTAATCATGTAGACTTCAGTTGTTTATGGAAAATGTTGAATATACAAGTTTCTATCGCGTCGATTGAAAGTGATTGAATTTAAAAACTGAAATCAATGTAATTGAGTTCTGTCACCAACGGAAATGGAATATATTCAAAAGGCGCCAGGCCAACTGTCATTGGTCACTCCGGAGCAGGAGGTGGCGGTAACGCACCAATCAGCTGAGGGCCAACCGCGGCAATACAAGAAGAAGAAGAAGAAGAAGAAGAAGCGTTGACCGCGTAAACTGCAGAGGAATCTGCAGCAACATGTTGCCTCCAACAGAGACCTAACTACTGAAAAAGTAAGTTCATCATATTTATTTATGTTCGTGTTCAAGTAGGCGATATTTCCACTAGATTGTTGTTTTCCTAACGTTACGTTACACGTTACGTTACACTGTGTATCAGTCTGTCCACTTGTTTGTGTAACGTTATATCTTTTAGCTGTTTAGCTAGCTAGCTAAACTTTAACAATGGCTTGCGTTAGCTCCCGCTGCTGACAGCGGTGCTTTAATGTACTAGCAGCCGGTGGAGAGCGGGCCTCTCGGGGGATTTTCCAACCGAGAGGCCCGCTTTGCTCCGGAGGCGCTGCGGGCAGTGCGACTGTGGGGGGGGAGTCGGCGAATACGAGCGGCGGTCGGTTATGCAGTTGGTGGGGGGGGGGGGGAAGTTTAGACCGGTGTGTGTGTGTGTGTGTGTCGGTAAACGCAAGTGATTGATTATATGCTCGTGTGTGCGCGCGCGCGCCAAAGTTTAGTAGAAAGTGTGTTTATCATGTCAGTTTATCCTCTCTCTCCTCACATACATCAGCTAACGTTAAGTGTTGAAATGAATGAAGCAACGTTCTTAAAGTCGGACTCAAACTGGATTTGAAGTTATTTTCAGCTTGTCATTGTGTCCAACATTGCGCCATATTACAGAAAATACTTCGAAGTTAATGATGTTAATGATCTGTTGGATTTTTGCTTTGTGCTTTTGTTATATTTGTTTGTGGTAATTGAGACAATCCACTGAGTTCACCTCACTGATTCTAAATATTCTCTTTCACAGGTCCATCATCCTATTTGCACAGCATACACACTCAAAGGCTTTATAGTGGTAAGTGCTGTCATATTTCTTTTATTCTGTGTTGCTGTTAAAGCCTTAAATCTGCATTTTTGTGACTTTTTGAGGTACATTTCCAAAAATAATTTAAGAGTTTGAGTTCTATATGGAAAATAGCAATTATTTTTGGTTGTTTCTCAATTGATTATAATTGAAAATATAAACTTGCTTTACTCTGACAAACATTGTCATTCTATACAAGACTTTAATGACATCAGAAAACATTCAAAACACATGTAGTTGTTGTTTAGTGTTAGTCCTTGTATTTAAAGCTCTATCAATTTATTTGGATGTGATAGCAGATTTCCATCATGTGTTTTGAATTTTTGTAGTGCAGCAGACCTTTTTGTTTATATTTGAATTGCAGATCGGACCTTTAATGGTGTGACTAATGATGATCTTGATGTATGTTACAGGGTTAGGTGGTGCGAATGTGGAGTTGTAAGGGGTGCACAGAAACTGTGTCAAGTAGGTCCAAGCTTTTGCATCACTACAAGTTAAAGCATCCACATTTTGGACGTAGTTCTCGTTTTCCATGTACATACCTGCACTGTCCATGCACATTTAAGACGTGGAATGCCCTTATTGTCCACCAAAGTAAAAGCCACTCCACAGGGGTCACTCGCAAAGAGGATGCAATATTCAGTTGCCACTTTTGTGCTTGTAGTGATTTAGCATCAGAGAGGGATTATTTTGCTCATATAAATGCACATCTCAAAAGAAATGAGACGGTCATTTGTATGTTTTTAGGCTGTGACTTTAAAACAAACATTTATTGTACATTTAAATCACACAAAAACCGAAAACACTGCCATCACACATTGGTTGATTTTAAACCTGGAGTAGTTATAACTAGGATACCATCTGTGAATGAATTGGAGGCAAATAGTCAGGAGTGTATAGAGCAGTCGGATACTGCCATTCCTTCAAATAGTCATTGTCATACTGAGGACTTGCAAAAGGTCATAGTGCAAAGATTTGCAGCTGCTTTGTTGAAGTTGGAGCATTTGGTCCACGTGCCAAGCACCGCTGTTGATGTGTTTTTAGGGGAACTCCATCATTTGATTTGTTCTGCACCTGTTACATTATCTTGTGACATTGTGAGTGACATCTTTCATCAGAGAAACCTCCCTGTCGATGAACTTGTAATTAGAGAAATTGTTAATGCAATTTGTTCTGGTAATCCTGTGCAAAGGTCCATACAAAAAGGTGGCCCTCTAAGTACTGCATATCTACGTAAGCAGTATTACAAGGAGAACTTCAGTGTTGTAGAGCCAGTTGAATACATTCTTGATGGCAAAAACAAACGCAGTTTCCAATATGTCCCAATATTGAAGTCCTTACAGCAGCTGTTAAGTAGAAGGGATATCGTTGATAATGTTGTTGAGGGCCATCAAAGACAGGAGGACACACATTCTGGAGTGTCATATCAGTACAAGTCCTCAAGAGATGGGTCGTTATTTAAGGAGAATAGTTTCCTCGCTGGAGAAAAGCCAAGGCTCATCCTAAATTTTTATGTGGATGACTTTGAAACCTGTAACCCCCTTGGCACCTCGCGAAAGAAACACAAGATTTGTGCTGTTTATTGGGTATTGGCCAACTTGCCTCCAGGGTCTCAATCCTCGTTATCATCTATCTACTTGTCAGTTTTGTGCAAAACCGATGATGTTAAAACCTATGGTTATGATAAAATCTTTGAACCTCTTCTACAAGATCTGAAAACTTTGGAGGAGCTGGGTGTTTATGTCCCGCTGTTAGGTGAGTCAGTTAAAGGTACAGTAGTCAGTGTAGTGGCCGACAACCTGGGAGCGCACAGCGTCGCAGGATTTATGCAGAGTTTTTCGGTGGAATACTATTGCAGATTTTGCACAGGAAAGAGCAGTGATATTCAGCTACATTCTGTTGCATCTGGTGCTTTCAGTCTGAGAACCAAGGAGCTTCATCAGGCCCATGTCCAACAAGCCCAAGATACAGGTACAGGTTGTTGTGGAGTGAAAAGGGAATGCGTCTTCACAAAAAATCTGTCTCATTTTCATGTCATCTTTGGCTATCCACCGGATCTTGCCCATGATGTTTTTGAGGGTATAATCCCAGTCGAGCTAGCTCATTGCTTAACAGTGCTTATATCCAGAAAGCTTTTCACATTAGATGGCCTGAACAATGCCATTCTGAAGTTTCCCTACAAATGGGCTGACAGGACAAATAAACCTCATGTAGTGTCACAAACTTTCTCCAGCAGAAAAACAGTGGGGGGAAACGCTCATGAAAACTGGAGCTTGCTCCGGTTCTTGCCTTTTTTGGTTGGATCACATGTACCTGAAGATGAGCCTGCGTGGCTTGTTCTCATGGATCTGAAGGACATCACAGAGCTTGTTGTTGCCCCTGTGCATAGTGATGACTCGCTGGCTTTTTTAGAAAGTAAAATCACAGAGCACAGGCAGAGATACAAAGAGTTGTTCCCTGACATCAAGCTGCTACCAAAACACCATTATTTGGAGCACTACCCCCAGATGATTAGGCTGTTTGGTCCAGTTGTCGGGCAGTGGACAATGCGCTTTGAAGCTAAGCATAGCTTTTTTAAGCAGGTTATCAGACACACAAGCTGCTTCAAGAATGTGCCCCTCTCATTAGCCTCAAAGCATCAGATGATGATTTCTTACCATCTGAGCTCTCCATGTCTGAGTAAGTCTGACCTAGAGGTCTCGACTGTATCCACTCTACCAGTAGACTTACTCAAAGAGGAGATAGCACAAGTCATTAGGCAAAAGTTTTCTGACACACCTGAGGTTCACCTTGCACAGTGTGTGACAACCAAGGGCATAACCTATAGGAAGGGAATGATACTGGCCCACAGAGCAGCAGGTGGATTGCCTGAATTTAGTGAAATCGACCAAATCTGCATTTTACATGAGAGTGTATTCTACATTGTCAAAGAGCTCTGTGGCTGGTACAGAGAGCATTATAGAGCCTTTGAACTCAGCCCAGCGCCCACAAGAACATTCACTCTCGTGGAACTCAGTGAACTCCTTGATACTTATCCACTAGTTGCCTACAAGATTGGATCAGCCCGCATGGTGACTTTGAAAAGGCATATTGAAATAAAAGGTAAAAGGTGCGCTAGTGATATATATATATATATATAGAGAATTTGTTATGTAATTGTTTTAACTAATTGTTCTAATTGATAATTTAATTCTGTTCCAGGGTGTCTGCAGGTCCTTAAAATTTGTTTTAAAATGTAAGAAATTCAATTTTATAGTATTGGGCCTTAAAACTCATTAAAATGTCTTTAATATGAACTCATGAGATCTTAATTTCAACATGAACTTGACTTAAGTCTTTAAAAAGTCTTATATGAATTCATGAGGTCTTCATTTCAACATAAACTTTTTTAATTTATTTTTGTCAACATCTGATGTGGACCAGATATACAGTACTGGCCTTTATACTGACCTGCAGTGATGGTTTGAATTGGGAAAAGGTGATTTGGCCAAAAATTAGCCTGAAATGTAGTTAAAATTTGTCTTTAAAAAGGTCTTTAAAAGTATTAAATTGAACTCCTTTTTCCCTATCCCCTATCCCTTTTACCACTGAATTTGAAATCTAAAATGTATGGATGTCTGACGTCTAATCATTCTTGTGTGTGTGTCTGTGCAGAGTAAACAGCTTTGAAGATGGGGACTCCTGTGATCCTTAAGATCATCTTGACTGATGGCAGCTGTCAGAGGTTGACTCTCTCCCGTGGACTCCCTGCATCCGTTGATGACCTCATCATTGAAGTGAAGAAACAGTGTGGACTTCAGGGCAATTTTGGACTTCAATTTATGGATTCCTTGTTTGGAAATGAGTTCCTTAACCTCACCTCAATTTCAGAAGTAGAAGACAAAGGTACTCTTAAAGTAATTGATATGTCAAGGCCCACCACTATGCAGCATGATGATGAGAGGTCTACTGTTTTCAATCCAGTCCGAAGACCCCAAGCATTCAGTCCTTCCTCTGTAAATGACTCTTCGTCCCTGTCAGATGGATCTGTGGATACAGATATACTGTCATCAAGTGAGTCTGCAAGCTCACGGTCCTCTTGGCCTGCTGTTTTTCATGTGCCTAAGTTCTCCTACGATGCTGAATTAAGACTTCAGCAAGCAAGATCGGCTTATGTTCAAAATGGCACTGCACTTATTCCAGATCCCAAGTTGAAGTCATCCATCCTTGATGGTTTAGTGCAGGAAATTGTGCAGTATAAAGTCTATGTCAGTGATAAGGAGATGGAACAGGTAGCCCAGAGTCTTATCAAGAAGCATCCATGTTTAACTGAGAAAGGGTCCTGCACTGGATGTGGCGGATGGAAGACCAGTTTAAAATATAAACTGTCTAACTACCGCACACACCTGAGAAAACTGGGCTGCCCAGAGGTGACAGTGAACTCTTTAAAAAACAAACCTGCAGGACAGCGCAGTGCAGCCTTTGGTGTCAAAAAGGCAAAGAGAGCAGAGGTGAATTTTTGCCCGACATACCCATCAGCAGAAACTGAGGAGAGTCTGGAGGCCATGCAGAAAGCTCTACTCTTAGATGTAAAGAAGAGGAACAACAGAGAGGTTGTGAAACTCAAGATGGAAAAGACTTTCGCACACAGAAGACATGAAGTCGTTCGTGATGTACCAATGGTGGAGGATTTCATGGCGAGGTGGCCTGCTCTGTTTGAAGTCAGTGAGGTAAGGCTAATCTCATGCTGGATTTTTCATCTTGGATTTGCTGTAGATAAAAGGAAATTCTTGGGTACACTGGCAAACTGCTAATATGCCTGATTGTATATTATTCGTCTGTGCTTTATCTCCCTCCTAGACTGTCCTGGTCTGCTGTTTGTGCAATGGTCACTTTTTCCTTGATGTTTACCGTTTTCTAATTCCTTTGTGCATTTTATCTGTTTTCAGATCAACGCTGAATTCAAGAGAATCACCACCGTCCCACTTCAATCCAAGTTCCTGTCTCAGCTGGACCTCTACTCTGACAACCTGACGAGGCTGTTCCAAAAGAGAGGAGGACAGCTAGGGGCAAGGCTCAAAACAATCATTGCACAAATGGCTGATGTAAGTGATACAGGGGTCCCACAGTCATGAAAAACCTAGAAATGTTAAGAATTTTTACATTTTTTTTAAATATGTACCCATATGACAGTTTACACCAGTAGTTGACTGTAAAATAAAGCACATGGGCTGAATTAAGACACTAATCAAGAAAATCTCCTGTCAGTGTGATGATGTAGATGCTGGACGAGAGCGCATCATTAAGGGAGTCTGTATCTACATGGGTGAAGATCCAGAGAACCTTGTGCGGGAATATGTGGTATGTACATGAATCAGTCCTTACTTTTTTCCCTTTATCTTCCATCCTTCTCTTGTTCTCCTACTTGATCACTTGGTCCGAAATAATTCATTGATTAATATAAAATGTATTGATTATAATTTGGATAATCTGTTTCATACCATTATAAAATCAATACAATGTTTCTTGGTTGCTGGTTAAACTAACATAGCAAATTTGAGACATGACTTTAGACTGTAGTTGTATTAGGTATTTATCATTATTTTCAATATTTCTTAACTAAATCATTGATTATTTGAAAATGACAGGTTATTTGAATAATCAGGAAAACAATCTGAAGATTAATCAGTTAAATTAATTGTAGTTTCAGCCCTTTGCCCCTTATATCTTCACACACTCGATAACTGTTCTGTCACCATTGTTTTTGTCCTGGCCACTGCTGTTGTTCTATTACAATCCATCATCCATCCATGTTGCTCAGCTTTTATTTTATTCTTTAGTGTCATTCTTTCATGTTTCATCCTTTCCATTTTGTTTGGTAACAGCTACACAGTTCTGACATGAGTAAAGCAATTGAAAGATAATAAAACAAAAGTCAGTCGCCAATAGGATGGTTAAAGTTTGCCTGGCAGTATGGTGGCCACAACAGGGTTCATGTGATTTAAACGTCATCTGAAAAAACTATTTGTTTTAACGTTCTACTGTAGTTACTTGTCCTTGTCTCTAAATTGACCTTCATTCTAACTTTCACCTTACCTTGTCTCTATACTGTCACTATGCCTACCCAATTTGATATTTATTTAATCTTTCTCGTTAGGGGCTTGGTTAAAAAGTTCTTATTTACCTTCCTTTATTTACCTACCTTTGTCTGTTTTGTACAGGGCATGGATGAAAACGCCATCAACGAGGCCATTGAAGACACCACTGTTGGGATTTATGTTCTTAAAGAACATGCTTCAAGTGATGAAGCTCAGGACATTGGAATTGTCCTTGAAGGCATCAAGGTGTTGCAAGATCTGGATAATGTAGCATTAGCTGTTGCTATGCTGATTGGACTCGTGTTTGCCCTGAACCTCAGCTACCCTGCTGACCTACGCTTCACCTTTGAGGTAGTCCAAAAGATTTTCATGGAACTGGATGGAGGTAAACTTTCTAACAAAGCACTCACTCTAAAAAACAGGCTCTTTCAGTGAATGGGTCAGAGACACTGCACTGCCAGCGATAAACCAAAGGACATTTGAATTGTTCTCAAAGGCATCTCGGGTATTGCTATACCATTTGGACTGCTTTTTCATTTTCTTTTGCGAATCCACTGTTGTAAGTTGACACATTTTCTCATCTGAATCCATAATGAAACAGTTTAAAGAGGGTTTGTAACCATTTTAGTTTGCTGCTCTGAGTCAACTTAAAAATACAGCAGCTGTTTTTAATTTGTTACTTTGAATCCTCTTTGACAACAGCTTGTACAAGGTTTACATATCTGTGTTTATTCCTCAGGGAAATCAGTTTACGCAAGGTTCATATGTTTGTTTTTTTCATTTGTAAATCCACTTCGAAAATACTATTGTCCGCACTGCGAAAATGGTGTACGCAGGATTAACCTTGGGAGTAAACTTTCAAACAAAGCACTACCTCTAATTTGCTTTATTCACTTTGTGCCATATTTAGTTTACTTGAGATAGTGTTAATTCTAGTTTTGTATTTGCTCTTGAAAATGTGCTGTTTGTAGTAACAGTTGACAGTATTTTGTATTTGCACTTTTAAATCTACTGTGACAGAAGTTTACACTGGTTTTATAACTGTATTTGCTGTTCTTAATCCACTCTGAAGATACGTTTGAAGTATGTTTATGCTCCTATTGATACACTGTGAAAATGGTTAATGCAAGGTTACATTATATGTATTGTGAATCCATTGCACTTTATGCAGAATTTTCATTATTTCTGTTGTGAATCCACTGTTCAGTGAAACCACAAATAGTTGTGTGGTTTGCATTGTTATGTATTTGTGTTTGAATCCACTGCTGTTGATGCAGGGCTCAATATAGAAAAATGTTGGTACAGAACTCTGACTCTGCCTTTTTTTGTCAAAGCAAATCAGCTTTTTTACATTTATGATTTTGTATTTGCACACACTTAACCGGAACATGGAACCGATCTACAATATGTTTGGATAGAGTTAACTTTAACAAATCAAGTTAGATTTACAGACTTAACTCGGGTACCAGGAACATAATGGAATTGTTTTAAAATTACACAATACCTTTGAATAATATCAGCATTAAGAAATCAAGTTTGAGTTACAGTTGAAAATCATGTACCCTGTACATGATGAAATTACTTTAACATTACACAATAAATTGGTATTACTGTAACTGAAAAATAATGTGTTGAATCAACATGATTCTTTTAAACAATCTAATGTGAATGAAATATTTTGGTTTGACGTGCAACAATTAATTGAGAAGAAGAGGAAAATCGTGTCAGTTGGCCACATTCTGATGGTGTGGGACCGATGTCCACATTAAAATCAAGTAAATCCAAAGGACTTTTTTTTTCAGTGTAGGAAGGAAGAGGCCCCGAAGCTGCTGATGTCTTACAAAGAAGGTTTATTGAAGCTTGATCAAGGAGCAATTGTCAGGTCTCCACCATTGATGTGCTCTCTGCGTGAAGGTCTCACAACTCTGCCCTTTCCCCCTGGTGCTCAGTGTTTTACCCCCTTATCATGTTTTGACTTACTTGGCTCCTCTGGCATCTCTGACCCTGGATGCCACAAAGACTGGCTCCATGGTCCCTACTACAGACACAGCTGTACAGATAATGGTGGAGCTCCTAGATAGGACTCCACTCCAATAACGTCAACAGAGGGACACCCTGACCTCTCTAACAAGGAGAGAGGAATAGTAGAAAATTCCATCACAACCCCTCCTTTTTGATCGACAGATCAACACTAATTACCCCCCCAGTGTGTCCTATTAATTTGACAATTGAGCACCAGAGCATTGTCACGGTTGATCCACTTCACGCAGTAATGCCTAATTTTACAGTCAAAATCCAAAACCGTAACATAACATGATATTTATGCTAAATGTCAGATGGAACAAGTGGAATACCATACAAACATATGATGAATTTAATTCAAATTGAAAACCCTTCCCTTTAGGCATTTGTTAAGTATTATTTTAGTTGCATATAATGAAGATAATAAAACATGACTCATACATAATTATCAAAAGGTTCACCCTTAACCTCTAGCAATGACCTATGAGTTCCATCCTCAAGCCCATTAAGGCCTACTCAGGAAAATTACCTGTAGACCTCCAAAACCCTGTAAAGGTTTATAGAGCTTTGACAGAGGTCGCAGGTCAAATGCCTCTACTGACAAAAGGCCAAAAACTCTGCCTCCGTTTTACAGGAGATAGAGCAAAGAGACCAGATGCGCTAACTACTCTATCTGGACAGGACAAAGGTAAAACCTCAGATGACAAAAGAGGGAAAACCCACATTGTCCGATCCGTTAACCCGATTCTCTTCAGGGTGATGTAGGGTGATTTACCTGATTAAGTTTCAAATATAATCCAACACACTTGATTAAATGACATCACACACTAAATTTTAAACTTAATATAAAGTCAATCTTCATTCTTTAAACAAGATAGATAATGGAACAAGAAATAAATGGAACAAAATTTAAGTAAAGAAGTAAATCATAAATCATAAATCATTTCTTCCTTTGAGATGGGGATGTCCTTACCCACAGAGGTACCCGGAAGCAGGATGCAGTTTCACCCTCCTTTCGGACACCATCAATGCAGCCCGGACACCCCCTCCCCAAATCCTTCAGTTTTCTAAATCACTCATGTAGGATCCAAGTTCATCTTAAAGAGTAAACACTTTTACTATTAATCCCTACAACCTTTGATATCAGGATACCTTGATTATTATAAAATTCACTACCTGAAAAATTGAAAACATTAAACAATTAACCCTTGAGAGAGTAACAGATCCAACTCATTCTCCGTGTTTACTGTCATCCATGTGATGAGTGTAATGTGTATGCAGTGTCTTTATAGAAAGTGTTGTGAGTGTGTACTGAGATGTGTGAGTTAATGTGACATGTATGTTTTAGTACTGCAAGCTAAGTACTGTATGTGTGTGTGTTTCATGACATAATAATATGTTGTAATATTGCTTTGATTTAAAAACACAGAATCATAGGAATCAATACCACTTGTCAAATAATGAATAAGGTTGATTATATTAGATTAACACACATTTTTTTTCTCTTTTAAATGATTATTTCTAACTGATTAAGTCTTCTTCTTCAGCTCAGGTGCTTTGCGCAGCACAGAGCCATCACTGTGGAGAAGCTCTCAAGACATACGATGCACAGTGACGTGGGTGTCTTCCTTGCTGGCAAAATCAAGTATCAATTTAAACACAATCATGAAAAATAAAAACAGACGGCAGCTTATCTGACTGCCTGATCACAGTTGGAGAAATGTGAGATTACAGATCCTCTGTTTCCCCCTCCTCTTCTCCCTCCTCCTCCAGGCTAAGGTCTTCTAACCCCAAACGCTGAACCCAATCTTCAAACTCCTCCTCATTATCATAATGCACGGTCTCTACATGATGGAGAGCTTGGCCTCCCACACTTATACGGACCTGGGGGGCTTGTACCACGGTTCTAGCAGTTTTCTGGACAACAACTCTGATTATTGCCCCTAAACATGTGAAGAGGAGGAGGAGAAGGATAATGGTCGCCATCAGAGTAGCTAGGAATCTGACCGGCCCTGAACCCCAGGAACCAAACAGCCCTGAAAAATCTCCAATATTAAAACCGTGTTCAAGATGTAATTCTTTGATACCTAAGGCGGTGTCATGTGCCATATTCATTACATCGGTGGTGGCGTCAGAAATGTAGGAACAACACTCGGTGCCTATGAGCTTACATGTCCCACCTTGAGCTGCCAGTAGCATATCAAGTGCCATGCGGTTCTGTAAAGCCACCGTCTTGACCTCTTGTAGTTCTTTGTGTTCGGCCAGCATTGCCCTACTGGAAGCGTTGAGGTGACTCTCTAAGACTTTTGACAAGGAGGCAAGCTCCTGTTGGCTGAAATAAATACCATACCAGGGTAGGAAGATGCTGGCTATTTTCTGACCGGTGGAAATTCCTCGTTTATGCCTATGTAATGGGGTGTACAAAGAAGCTATTTCCTTGGACTCTACTTCTCGAATTAGGGGAATCAAATATGCTAAGTAGCAGACTCCATGGGGAACTCTTCTGGTACGCAGCGGTAGGCTCTGTCACCACAAACTAGAAACACTCTCTCAGGTAGCGCGGATTGTTTTAGAGTGACGTTCACCACATTATGACAACTACTGTCTCCTAGCTCATCATGACCTGTTCCTACTCCTCGGAAGCAAAGAGAAACATTCTGTAACTCATGAATGGCCACTGGGGGCAGATATGTTGAACAATCTCGTAGGGGTGTTGGTTGTTCCTGTAACGGTGTGTTGCACTCGCGTGTTCTTATCTTAATTGATCCTACGTTTCTCGTGCCAAACCATGGTTGTATGTACACTAATGCTTCGACTAAAGCAGTGGCGGTGTGTGGCTGAGGTACACACACCTGACCTCCTGGAGGGTTTGAACAATTAGTTTGGACAAGAATAATTTGGACTCTGTACTCGAAGCTGACTTCTATGTACGCCTCAATGTGTGCAATATGGAACAGAACCGAGTAATTAAATCCAATTGGTAGATATTTTTCATTTACTAGTTTGGTGACATAATCAGCGAGATTTTTGTTGAGTGGTGACTGAGCGGGCTCCATTGGATAAGTTGGAGTGTAACAGGAGTCTGCTTCTTTTTCCATCCTGGATGCTAAATCATTCCAATTAAGCACCTTATAATCAGCTTTTGTAAATGGGATTGGATTAAACATTGGAGCATGCATGGAAGAAGGCATATTCTGACACAACCAGCAGTTACTAAGATTTCTCTCTCTTGCGTAATCAATCATTAAGCTAATGGCCGTGTTTGTTTCCTGTTGGACTGGTCTCTGGTCTCTGGTCTCTAAGTGACGTTTTTCCTGTAATTAGTTCTTCTCATTCACCTATGTTGTTAGTGGATTCAAAACCTGTTGGTGGGAAGAGATAGTCTCGTATATCTTCTCTCAGAACAGTGAGGTAACAGCCCTCTACGTGACCTTTGGCCTCTTGATAGCTCGCGTCCCAGTCATAACAAACTGGGTGGAGCTTGAGCTGTTGTTTTGTAAAACACCACAATTCAAGAGGCCTGGACCCCGGGGAGAGAGGGGTGGACTTTACTCGTGACCGTCCTGGGCTCCCCCTCTCTGTCTCCACCTGTCGCCCATCCTCCGTCGCCCACCACCATTTACCTCCTGTATAACTCTGGGGGCCAAAAAACAGTTACCTGGTTCACATCTGTCGCTTGGACAGTCAAAGGTGATCGATGCTCTGTTTCTTTTCTGTCGGGGAAGAGCAATGAGTTTGTGTTTATTCAGTTTCTCTGTATCGCTCCCCTCCTTTTCGTCCACCACTCCGGTGTGTAACAAAATGTTGGGTGGTGGCTCAGCCATACTCACAACGGTTGCAAGCCCTGGATTGCTTGTTGTTCTACCGAGCTCAAAGCTCCGCTCGGCGCCTGGAACATGAGGTCCCCCATGCTCCGATGTCCTCAGACTAGGTTGCTCGGTCCCCTGACC
This sequence comes from Sebastolobus alascanus, assembly GCA_916701645.2. NCBI lineage: Eukaryota > Metazoa > Chordata > Actinopteri > Perciformes > Sebastidae > Sebastolobus > Sebastolobus alascanus. Next base: position 384,749 of record CAKAOJ020000315.1, read on the forward strand.
GAGCCCACTCAGCAGTAAGAGGAGAAGGAGTGACCGTCTTGTCACGTGCCATCTCCCTGCATTACCTCTGCAGCAGCCGGAGGTGCTGCTCTGCACCTTGTAGCATGCACCCATTCCGCTCTGCCTTCGACCTTTACTGCTGTTCTGGTCACCAACAGTACCTGGTATGGGCCTTTCCACCTGGGAGACAAAGACATTCTGTGCAAAGATTTGATTAGTACTTTATCACCCGCTTGAAAAGGGTGAATTGGCTCTTCTGAGGGTTTTGGGAGCCGTTCTGCCACTTGTAAGTGGTACCTTCTCAAAACTTTGGTCAGTGCTTTAACATAATCAACCAGGGATTCCTCAGTCCAAAGCAGCGAAGTTTTATGTGGTGTCAACGGGGGACTTGACCCCGTTGACATTGCTCTTCCCATGAGCACCTCGTGTGGGCTTAGCCCTGTCGTAGCACTTGGTGTACTGCGAATGGAGTACAACACAATTGGCAGTGCCTCAGGCCATTTCAGACCTGTTGTCATCATTGTTCTGGTCAACCTCTCCTTTATTGTGGAGTTCATTCTCTCAACTTGACCTGAGCTCTGCGCGTGGTAGGGAACATGTAACTGCCACGTGAACCCTAAGGCTTCTGCGAGGCCCTGTGTTACTTTTGACACAAAACATGGACCCCGGTCGCTATTTATTCCCATTGGCACCCCAAATCTTGGGATGACATCTTTTAGAAGACACTTTACCACTGTTCTTGCGTCCTCTTTCCTTGTTGCGAACGCCTCAGTCCACTTTGAGAACTGATCGGTGATTACCAACAAGTATTTGAAACCTTGTGAATTTGGCATATGTACAAAATCAATCTGCATATTTACAAAAGGGCCCGATGGTGGCGGTAGATGGTCATGTTTTATCGAACTGTTCTTTCTCCTGGTTTGTTGGCATATCATACACCTGTCTACAAGTGTTTGTGTGACCTGTGTGATGCCTGGTGCAAACCACTGTGAACGAATTACCTCATCTATCCCCCCCCTTCCTACATGTGCAGGGCCATGTGCCACATGTGCTAGCACATGTAGGAGAGACCGAGGACAGACCGGTCGACCATCGGGGTGGAGCCACAAGCCTGACTCCTGATCAGGTGCACAACCTTTACTCGTCCAATGGTTACTTTCCCTAGCATCAGCGCGATTTTGTAGAACCACGACATCATTGAAGGAAGGTATTGGAATTGGATTAGTAAGTTGTGTTGAAGTACATTGGAGTACCATGAAGGAAGAGGAAAGCGCTGCTTGTTTGGCTGCAATGTCAGCCCGTGCGTTTCCTCTGGAGACAGGATCATCACCGTTAGTGTGCGCATCACATTTAACGATTGCAAGTTGTTTTGGGAGTAGTATCGCATCTAAGAGATCATTTACCAACGCATGATGCTGGAGCGGCTTGCCGGAAGATGAGACGAAACCACGTAGTTTCCAAAGCTGTCCGAAATCGTGTGCAGCGCCAAAGGCGTAGGCCGAATCAGTGTATATCGTTGCAACTTTACCGTCAGCGAGCTTACAAGCTCTGAGCAACGCATAAATTTCAGCCGCCTGAGACGACATGTTTGGCGCTAGGGCTCGGGCTTCAACCACTTCCCAGTCATTCACTATGGCATAGCCAACTAACCGTGTAACATCTGATGGTCTGCTAGCGGAACCATCAGTGTAAAAAATTTCATCTGAATTTGGGATTGGTGTCTGCTGGAGGTCTGGCCTTGGAGAGGAACATGTTGCAATAATGGTATCGCAATCATGATCATCATCAGTTTCGATCAGTGGAAGGAGAGTGGCTGGATTTAGCGGTGCTGAGCGTTTTAGTGTAATGTGTGGGCTGGACAAAATGATAGCCTCATAACCTGAGCGACGCGCTGCTGTCATGTGTTGTGTTGATGCGGTGTTCAAAATGTGTAAAACTGCATGTGGAACGTGGACTACACAGTCATGAGCCAGTACTATGGGGGCTGATTTGTCAATCATCAAAGCTACAGAGGCCACAGCTCTCAAACAACCTGGCATGCCCAACACCACGGGTCCCAATCGAGCCGAATAGTACGCAACAGGACGGTAATGCGAACCATGTTTCTGTACCAGGATACCGGTAGTAAAACCCTCCTTTTCATGCACGTGTAGATGGAACGGCAAGTTGTAGTCCGGCAGGCCCAATGCTGGGGCCTGTAACAACGCGTGTTTCAGATCCTGGAACGCTTTTAACATAGCTTCAGTCCATTCCACAATGGGTGGAGCCGTTTGCAATGTAGCGGCTCGCAAAACAGAGTCCAATGCTGCATACTCAAAAACCCAGTGCCTGCAATAATTAGCCATCCCAATGAATGAATGCATTTCTTTCTTAGTCCTCAGAGGAGGCATGTCCACCAACAGTCTCACTCTTTCTGGCGATAACAGCCGCTGGCCGTTCTTCAACACATGTCCCAGATACGTGACCTCAGGCAGGCAGAACTGCAGTTTGGTGAGTGACGCCCTGTGGCCACACTCCGCCAGTCTTTTGAGCAACAAGATGGAGTCGGAGCGACACGCGCCTAATGATGGGGATGCCACCAAAAGGTCATCTGCATATTGAAGGAGGCTTGATCCTCCTGGCAGATCGAGATCTTCCAGATCGCGTCTCACCGCTGCTGCGTACACGCTCGGGGATTGGGAGTACCGCTGGACTAGCCTTCGCCAGGTCAGCTGTCGACCTTTAAAAGTAAACGCAAACAGATACTGGCTGTCTGGATGCAGTGGAATGGAAAAGAAAGCTGAACATAGATCAATGACTGTGTAGTGCGTTGAGTTTGCTGGTAATGAAGCTAAGATGGAGTTGGTGTCAGGGACTAATGGAGTCATTGGAACCACAATGTTGTTAATTGCTTGCAAATCTTGCACGAAGCGCCATTCGTCTGGTCTACCAGGCTTAGGAATTGGCAAAATGGGCGTGTTACATGGGCTGTTTGTGTAAACAAGCACATCCTGATCCAACAGAGACTGGATCACTCCTTCAATTCCTGCAATTGCTTTAGGGGGGAGGCTGTACTGCCGAATCATAGGTAGCTTAGCATTAGCCTTAAGCGTCACTAGGTGGGGCGGAGCCGAATTTACAAAACCCACATGATTTTTATGTCTAGCCCATAAAATAGCTGGAACCTCAGCGAGTTCTGACGGAGGTCCATATTCTGTCGCCAGGGGAGGCTGCTGCACGATAAAGGTGCTTTCCGGTAACTCAATGCGTGCTGGCATGTTGATCATATACAAATCATAGCCTAATGTAGTTACCATTTGGGATGGAGAGCCCTCATTACTGGCTCTCAATGTCTGGCACCGAGCCACCATTTTCCCAAGTTCCCTAGCCTCATGTCCAGGTGTGACTGCCACTGCAATGAGAGGACAAGAATCGTTATCATCAAATAATTCACTTTGTCTCTCTGTCAACAGCATTGGAAGAGCGCTCCCCTCTGGGCCTACAAACAAAATTTGATCGCATTCTAATTTTTCTTTTTTGTCTAAATGGGTACCAGCCAATTGAATTAATTCTTCTGAAGGGTTAAAGCAGCTGTGCATTCACAACGTAAGAGAGGCCTCATAGCAGACATCAATGTAGCGCAGGTTGGTGATATCTTTGCGATTTTCTGAATATTAGACACAGTGAATGTGTCCCTCATCTGAAAATTTGGCAATGTCCAGCAGTACAATTGATCAACTGTTGATTGTAAAAACTGCATTGCCTGCACGGCCTTGTCCTCTGGAATAGTTAAATATAACCCGTCCGGAGTGCAATGAATAGATGCATGAAGTTTACAAAGCAAATCTCTCCCCATCAAATTAATCGGACATTTTTCAGAGATCAAAAATGAGTGCAATACATCCGATCCTTCAACTGTTGTTTTAGATTTTGTTGATAAAGGTTCTGCCATAGGAACACCGGAAACGTCCATAGTGGTGATATAATGCGTGGTTGGTTCACAAGCATGTTCAGCCGCTCTAACAGCCGAGATAGTGGCTCCGCTGTCTACCAAAATTTCAACTGTGTTACCATTTACTTCAATTGGTAATGTGGGATCCTCCGAGGGGTTATTGGATAGTCTAATTGTTGTTGCTTGGATGGGAACATTTTGTTTTTGTTCAGTAGGAAAATGTACTTTGTGTTTTGATCCTGTTTCCCCATGGCCTCCCTATGTCTGACTATAGTAGGCATGTTGATGCCCACGGTTATTGTCATGAGGTGGAGGAGGGGGTGGAAACGGAGGCAGCTGATGTGTGTTCGTTTGAGCCCCTTGGGGCCTCCACATCGGCTCGGGTGGACCCGGGTTAAAGGTTCTGCCCCGTGCAGGTGGGCTGCGACATTCTCTTGCCCAGTGCCCGGGTTTGCCACAATTATGACAATTACCACTTCGCGGATTGTTTCTTTTCCTAGGGGGGAAACGCCCCGCTCCCTGTTGGTTTTGGCCTGTAAATTGCACCATTTGTTTAGCACCACACGCATTGTTCTCCAAATTGAAAACTTGGCTTCTGTCAAGCCCCATTATCTTATTCACTGTTGTTGCCCAACTTTTTGTCTGCCAGTCTTGAAGAGAGAGTTTGTATGCTGAGGAAATGTGTGGTTTCACATTTTGCAGAAAAGTTTGAATGGCAAGTACCGTGTGGTCTTCTCGCCTGAACCCCGCATTGTTATCCCAAACCTCAATAAATCGTTGCAAGAAATCAGAGAGGGTTTCTTTTGGTTGTTGTACACAGTGGATTACTTTGGAAAAATCATTTTTACTGCGCGCACACTTCAGTATTGCCCGCCTCGCTTCCCCCTCCAGCCAATCTTTTATTAATTTATTAGCTGGCCACTGTCCATCTTCCAGTGCCTGCGGGAATTCAAATTCTGCTTTACATAGGCCCCATTCGGAGCCATATGTGAAGCTAACCAATTGCTGCACGTCAGGTACTAGGCACGTGTAGATTTCACATTGTTGTGATAACCATGTGTGATATGCATCAGGGCGAGATATCGGGTTTGGGGCTTCCTTAACCATTTCCCTGATCTCTGTGGGGGACCACGGTCGACAAACAGCTGTTTGTCCAACCATTATTTTTGGTGCGTTAAATGTCCTACCGAGTCCAGCTGTCGCTCTGGCTCCCCCCCTGTTCCTAGACACAAAACCTGCAGCCTCTGGTTCTGTGTGTGTTTCTGCGTCTGGTGCTGTCCCTGCTGAGAGCTGATCCGCTGGTTGGTGTGTGTTATTCTCTCTCTGTGTCTGTGTGTGTCCCAGCCCCGCCCCCCCCAATAATGCCTCAATACTGAAATCTGAAACAGTCTCTCTCTGATGCTCGGGCTGTGAGGACAAGGGCGGTCTCTGATGTATTGTACTCTCTCTCACTTTTCTGTCTAATTTTTCTTTTTGTGCTAATAGTTCCTTCCTGCGTATTTCCCTGTCTTCCAGCTTCTTTCTCGCTCTCTCTGCTCTTATTATCTCTTCCTCTCCTGTGATAGCTGCTGCTAACTCAATTTCTGCTCTAATTTTTTCCTTTTCTTTCTCCTCCTTAGCTCTCCCTGATTCTTTCCCTGATGTTAGCTTTTCATCTTCTGCTACGCGTTTTTCTGCTGTTTCCCTGATCATTTTTCTCCTAGCCCCTTCATCTAATTCTGCAGTTGTCTCTGCTCCTGTGTCCACCCTGGGTGCCTCCCCCCCTATGTCCCTCATCTCCCTCTCTCTTTCTAATATAGCTGCCAGGTGGATGAGAAAATCTCCCTCTTCTTGAGCTCGGGCAAAATTAGCAACATCTGCCCCTGATTCTCTATTCTTGCTGGTTGCTTTGGGGTACATAGGGAGCGCATGTCGTGTTCTTAAATATGCGGGGAGTGGCACACCTACTTCTGTCAATATCGTTAAAAGGGAGTGGGGTTTGGGACATTTACCCTGCTTCTTTGCCCAACTGTAAATCATGGCTTTAGCACGGGCCTCCAATTCTACATGCCGCTGTCTGATTCTTACTATCTCAGCTGCTTTGGTCTGCAGTGTGACCTCTAACATAGGCATGTGACATGTTGCAATAAATGGTACACATTCATCCACCATTTTCGTGAATGCATCCGAACCCCATTCATAGCCATTCTCACTCACTTTCCCACCATGGCTCTGCAGATCAGCGACTTTCTTCCACACCATCACACACTTTCTCATGTATGAAAAATCCCATTCTGGATTTCCAATGTCGCCATGGCCATTTATCTCAGCCAGCTGCAGTTTCTCTGCCTCAAGTGAGCCTCCATGCGGCCATGCACCATCCGTCCAATCACACATCAATGCCGTGAACGGAGCTACATACTTCCATCCGGCCTGTCTGCCCACTATCCCAGCGGGTCCAGAGGGCATATACATCTTTTCAAAAAATGTGGTTGGATTTTCTGGCTTTATGTGAGATTTGGTGTTAGTATGGTGTTTATCAAAGACATGTTGTCTTCTTTCTACTGCTTTTTTACTCTCTCGGTCATTTGATTGGTTTGACCTCTCAAACCTTTGCTGTGTTAAAGTCGGTCTTATGTTTAAATTTTCTGGTTCCTTTGCTGCTTTGGACGTTTGGTCACCCATTTTTATTCAGCACTTGATCTAATACAGTTATTCAGCAAAATTCAGCAGCATAAGCCAGCAAAGCAGTTGCACCTCAGTAAACAAGTAGCAGCAAATATTCAACAGCATTGACATACAAAAAGGGCGCATGCACATCAATAACACTTATCAGCATCAACAGCTTCTCCTCCTTTTATCCCTTCCCTTCCAGCAGCGGTGTTGGTTCGGAACTCTTTTAAGACGGGGCTCCGCAAGCCCTACGCCTCGTGTACACAAACAATATCGGCACCTAGGCTCCCGGGGTCTCCCCCGGAGCTTCCCTGTTTCCCCCAGGACACAGAGGGAGATAGTCGCCAATCTTGGTCTGGCCGAGGTAGTCCTACTAATACTACCCCGGAAACGTCTTTCCCCCTGAACCAGACCTCATGGGAGTCTCCCCCTGGTTGAGTCTTGCCCGAAGCTTGACCCGGAAACTCAACCACCCCTGTTGGTGGTACTGTGGTAGTCCCAATTGACTGCAACTCACAGATTTTTATCTTCAAACCCACCCACCCTGCTGGAAGTGTAATATTACCTTCTTAATATTACCATTTTACCATAAACATAGTGGTAAACCTTATTTTCATTCCCCGGTTATTCATTAACAATTTTCCTGTTTGTTCCAAAATGTTCCAAATTTCAGAAATTACTCAACCTTGTTATTATTTTACTCCCTTAAGAATGGAGCGTTATTTTGAAGCTAAATTTTCAAATTTGCAGATTCTTTTTTGATCTCGTCAAACACAGACATGGTAAGGCAAAACTGATAATTTGCACTTACCATTTCTGTTGTTGTTTTGAGATCCTGTTCGTGACGCCACTTTGTTGTGGAATTTCTGAATACTCAGGTTAACTCAGTCAATAGGAAGGAAGAGGCCCCGAAGCTGCTGATGTCTTACAAAGAAGGTTTATTGAAGCTTGATCAAGGAGCAATTGTCAGGTCTCCACCATTGATGTGCTCTCTGCGTGAAGGTCTCACAACTCTCCCCTTTCCCCCTGGTGCTCAGTGTTTTACCCCCTTATCATGTTTTGACTGACTTGGTTCCTCTGGCATCTCTGACCCTGGATGCCACAAAGACTGGCTCCATGGTCCCTACTACAGACACAGCTGTACAGATAATGGTGGAGCTCCTAGATAGGACTCCACTCCAATAACGTCAACAGAGGGACACCCTGACCTCTCTAACAAGGAGAGAGGAATAGTAGAAAATTCCATCACACCGTCCAGTCTTATGTTACACAAAAAATTGATGTTTGGCCCACCCACAATGAGGTTAGGTTTAGGGAAGGTTAACGGGGTCAGGTTAGTCCATTATGGGATAACGTGCAGCGGGGCCAGGGCAGAAAATAACCACCTCAATCCCAGCCTTCCACGCAGCGAGTACAGTCCAGGCACAGGCTGGTTAGGGATTATAGGGGGTTGGATTCTGGCACCGTCCATGAAAACTGACTCTGAGCCTGGACCGAGGCAGCCACTCCGTACCGCGGCTCTGGTTAGGGTTACCTACTAATCGACTACGAAAACACTGAGAGCGAGGGCACGCAGAGCACTACCGAACGAGACGGAATTATCTGGCAGAGTAGTGGAGAGAAGACCAGGCTTTCATGGAGAGGTTGATGAGCTGATGGAAACCTGGTGAGCCTGGTTGCTGCGCTGGAAGGAGTCAGTCACATCTCCTCCACACACGTGACCTGCCAGGAGAAAAAGAACAGAGAGGGGAGGGAGAGAGACAAAGCAAACCCAAAAGAACCTACTAACAAAACCAAAACTAACAGAATCATCACAATATCTGTTGAAATGAACATGAACAATTTAAATTTTTTTCCATTTATTGTGGGCATAAAGATTTTAATTTCAGTAAATATAGTTCTTTTATCTTAGTTATCTTGATTACAGTAGGTGGGATATTTTTTATATTTTTGGTTGAGTCTAGTTTCACATTATAATTTTGCCAACTGCAGCTATAAAATGAAATACCTCCATAAAAGTGAGGAAAGCAGAAGTCCCAGCAGTGTATTCTGTTCAAATATAAATGCATAATCTTTTCTGATCTCCTTCATCTTCTTACATAAAATGTTAAAAGACTAAATCCAATGTCTATAATATAAGCGCTGACCTTGTTAAAGTGTCATTCAGCGCTGATCCCGCAGCGCTGTCCCATCACTGTTAAATTCATACTGGGAAAAGATGACTGTGTGGTTCTCAGTTTGATAAATGATGATTCTGACAGTCCATCAGTTTAATTGTGTATTTATTTTACCTGAGGCACTTTCACAACTTGGACTCACTCACAGCTTCATCATGATAACAGTTTTTGTGTTTGTGTCTTGGTTGTAATTTGTGTATCCTGTGTGTGGCGTTGCCTGTCTGATTATGTCAAACGTTTTGGTTATGTGTGTAAGTGTGTGTGTGTGTGTGTGTGTGTGTGTGTGTGTGTGGCTGAATGGCCACTATCCCTAATGTTAAATCTTTGCTGTCCATTGGGCACATTAGCACTATAACTAGCAGGCAAGCTACCCAAGTGCTACAGTAACAACAAACAGCATATTTTGGCCTCTAGTCATCAGAACACACACACACACACACACACAGGCACACACAACCACACACACACACACACACACACACACATAAGCCTGAAGGAAACTGATATGTTGCACTGCACACACATAGGCAGACAGCCACATATACACACATTGTGTCGAGTGACGAGAGACGCACATCAGCCAAATGCTCAAAACACTTTGCCTGAAACTATTAGTACAGATTTCACAATCAGACACACAAGCAGCAAACCGATCTCCTCTCTTTCATCTAAATGAGAGATGTTCACATACATGAAATCAGGGAATTACACTATTAAGTGGTTGCTTTGTGTTTAAAGGTGTAATGTGTATCTAGATCCACCCACCTGCTCCAAACTAACCAACAGCAGTACAAGAATACGACCACTGTGAAACTCTTAAGAGCCAGTCAAAATAACACAGCTATCTTATGATCTTCACATGTTGCATCAGCCTATGTTTTATGTTAGCTGTGTCAGCTGTTTGTGTTACTCGACAAGACAGGCCGGGGCTAGTCGGTTAGGGTTCGGTGCCCCGGGAGTGAAGGGGAGCTGAATGGGTCCAACAAACAGTGCTTTCAACCAGGAGATGTAGTTTTGTTTTGTAAGCTGCATTACATTATTTCTGTATGTATTGTACTTAGTTTACATGGTTATTTTAATGCCAACCATGACGTTTTCCAAAACCTACCTAAGTGGTTTTGTTGCCTAAACCTAAGGGAGTAGTTTTGTAGTGGTTTTGTTGCTCTCTGCCGGTACTGCACCTTCATACACGCTTGTAATATTCACGCCTCGGTGAGCCAAAACGTGACCTTGCCACACTATCCTCTGGTGGACAGTCTGGTCTGTTTGGCGTGATATTGGGTTGCTTTAATGGCTTCTGAATAGTTTTGATTTCTAAATATTTAAAACCAAAAGTGGCCTAGTAAACTAAACTCCCTAACAAATATGCAGCACTTTGAAACTGATGGATGCAACTTCTTTACGGTATAACTTTTTCTAGGTACAACTAAGGAAACAGTAAGGCCTAATTTACACATTTCGAGTGTCTTGGATCTGGATAAAATCCAGATGGAATTCAAGACAGTTTAATTTACACTTAGCCACATATATGTGTTTCTGTTGGCTGGATCACAAATCTGATTCCAATCTGTCTTTGTTTCCTGAGCTATATGTAAATCAGGGTCAGCACTCTTCCAGAAGGAGGTGGTAATGCACCTAAAGCTGTTTGGTAATTGCCAAAAACTCCAGAAAAAGAACTTCTGCACTTTAGCAGTTTAGTGAAAACAGTTTAGCTAGTGTTAGCTTACAAACAATTATCCATAATCTATTTTACTTGCCAAGATTCTCACTCTTCAATTCACATTTTATCACCAACTTCTGTTCTTAAGTTATTTTAACATCAAGTTATGAAGTGCTGCTAAAAATCAACCTACTATGACTTTCTGTGGCACATTTATGACACATGTCATTCATTCTTTTTGTCCTCTTAGAAGGCAGGCAGGCAGCAACCTTTCTGTCACAATAAATAACTTGGACAGCAGAAAGAAATACATCTCTAGAGGGCTCTCCATGTACTTTGGAGTCAAGTCAATTTACATTTCTGGCAAGGCAAAGGGTGGACAGTTGTCAGAGGCTGATGTAGAGTCACGGCTAACTTCTGAGGAGTGGGAGGAGAAGAGTTGCACTCAATGACATCAGCTCAAAATGATCTATTGTTTCATGTCAGCGTCTGATAAAAGATCAACCCTCTAAACATACACAATGAGCAGTGTATTGAAGGTGTAAGCAGCACAAGGTAGGCTGCCCACATAGATGCTAAATGATGATAAAAAAAAGTCAGTCATCATTTTTAATGGAAAAGCCATGAAACCTTTTTTTAACGTGTCATCTAAACCTCCTTCTCAGAACTGATGATGTTTTCTCTGTGTGAACAGGTCTTCTCTTCACGGAGACTGTTCGCTAATGAATCTAACTGCTATCCTGATTGGAAAATTGTTCTCACCTAATGGGATCTCCCATTTAAACAGAGAGATAGGACCATGAGAAGGAGCTATAAATACAGACATAGAAAGGAAGAAGGAAGAGAATAAAGATGAACTGAAAGAGAAAAGCTAGAATAAGTGAGTAAAAGTAAAAAATATGACAAAGGAACAATGGAGAAGAAAGAACATGCAGGACATAAACAAGAAGCCAGACTGTCTCAGAAGGAGGATAATTAGATAAGATTAGATGTAATCAGAAATCAACATTGCTCATCAACAGCAGGGTTACATCAACAGTACTGATTAATTTGATTGTTCCGGCCCGAGCACCGACAAAGTGCCACGAGGGCCCTAATGAATCTGTAATGTTTATTATTAGGGCTCCAGCACCGACAACGTGCAGCCGTTTTCTAAAAATAACTTTTTTAAATCATACTTGCGCCAATATCGCATACTGCAGCTTTAACAAACTCCTAGAGATTTAACCTGACCGACTTCAAAATTTTGTCAATACTATCTGAAGACCTTTGTGAAAAAAGTTGTCAAAAACTTCAGTTTGTATGAAAGGACGTTGCCTTGGCGTGGTGGCGAAAAAGCTGCTCCCACCAAAATTCAGGAAGTTATTGTAACTTCGACGTACATTAATCAGTCAATCATGCCTGATAAGAGCCTCGTCCTGAGGACGTCCATATGCAAAGTTTGACTCATAGTCACAGCGCCGCCTACTGGCAACAGGAAGTTACAGGTTGTGTACTTTTACAACATACTCCTCACAAATTAATCAGATCCATCTCAAAATTTGTCAGAAAAGCTTTAACAACTTGATGATGCTTTCTTGTAAAGATTGGGAGTTTTTGTCGATTGGCGACATAGGGCTGTTGCCCTATGGAAGGCGTTACAGGTCGGCCAAAACACGCACCTCCAGATTCAGAGACAGTTTCTTTCCCAAGGTCATTTACACACTGAACACAGAAAAACACTGAGACCCATTATCACTTCACTCATGCTGCTATCCACCCGACACTTTACAACCATGTGCAATACTGATTATTTATTCTTATACTTAGTCTTATATTAATATTCTTATTTTTATTATTGTATTGTTTTTATTCAGTGTCCTGTGATATTTATGTAGAAATAAAGTGGCTCTTCTAATTTTGTTGTATGCAGAGCTTACAATGACAATAAAGGCATTCTTATTCTGATTATATAAATATGTTTTACTTACTTACTGACTAATGTTAGCAGCTATGTAAAATAGACACAGTTCAATCCATTCCTTACACTTTTTGTCTTTTTTTTTTGGTTTTGGAAAAAAAAAAGACCTTGCTCACCATTTTGGCATGTGGAGAAATCCAAAGCTTGACAGTCCTGCCAGTGCCTAGTTGCAGTTGTCAAGTTAGGACTGGAAAATTGCTGTTCAGGGGTCAGTTCACTGAAGGTTTGTCATTATAAGCAACCCTTTTACATCACAAAGTACACAGTCAGCTCTGTGGCAAACAAACATTTATGATACTTACACGTTTTAATCTGCAAGATAATCTTCACCATTGAACACCCCTTTTATGATTTATGAAGTGTGAATGCAATCAGCAAGAGTAAAAATCTAACGTTAGGCTACAGACTAACTACACCACGGTCACATGAACGTGAGTATAAACACAACAAGGCTGTAAAGAAGGACGAGTCAACGTGATGATGTTTAGTCGTCTCATTTAGCCACTTGTTAGCAACCGCCTTTTTTAAGACACATAAAGTCTTCAAAATTCACCAGTGGGATGTTTACTGACGTATTTTATATTGTAGAACAAAACGTTAAAATATCTTCAGCTTGTGTTAAACACAGACCTTATTTCAGGCATCTAACTAAATACCCATTCAAAAAACTCATTGACTTCCAGACGAGGGAACCAGAAGTGCTAAAATGCTAACTCATTTTCGGGTTTTTAGACTCATTCCTGTAGCACTCTATTGAATGCTGTAGCAAACCAGAGAAAACAAGAGTTGAGCAATATTTATTATATAATATTCATGTTTTATGATCAAAATGCTGCATTGTGTGCTGGAGTTTTCCCTTTGTGTTTGACACTGCAATGCTTTGTTGTAAAACAGTGAAATGGATCACTCATTTCTCCCTTTCCCTCCTCTCCTCACTTCCCCTCCACCTCCCTCTCAGTCTCTCTTTGCCTTTACTGAATCCAACTTCTTGTTCCCTCAGTTACAGTGTAATTCAGTCACCAATCCTGATTCCCTGACACTCCCCTATCTCCATCTCTCCCCTTTATGTTGTCATTTAATGTGACAAGCCTTTTCCTAGAATGAAATTCACGCCTTGCTCCCCACTACTACACTTGTTATACACCTTTATCTTTCCTCTGTGAGTGTGTCTGTTGAGGCTGACAAGTGATGTGAAAATCTGTATGCCCCCTCAGCTATTTTAAATGATAGGATGACACATAATCCTCATACACACCCAGAATATGAATTGCAGGCACACGCGTTATCTCAAGTCCTTTACACAGGGAATTAGTTGTACCCACTTTGAATTAAAAGTGTGCTAATGGCTAAGGATTACAGCAGCTTTTTGCTCAAGGACATTTTTTGCAGCAGAGTTTTGTGTTTGATTGTGTTTGGCCAGTTGGACCTCACAGGAAGGGTTAGGGTTTAGGGATATATATATACACATATATAAAGGTCAAGGTCATATATATATATATATATATATATATATATATATATATATAGTCAGCAAACTGACTGATATATATATATACACACACACACATACCAACAGGTTTTCACAACACTTACAAATGTAAATACTTTGAATATATTCAAAAGTACTGTATTGTATAAATGAAGGAGGAAGTCCATCCAACGCCAGAGGCGGGGGCTGCCATCTCACCCCATACAAAAAAAGGATCCCCAAACTGTCATGACGGGACTGCTAAATTTCAAATCCTGATACTACTACTCTGCCCCTGATTGGCTAGTACTCGCTGCCCTCGTTGGTTGGATTGATTAGGTTTAAGCATGAGGAGTGGGATTGGTTAGGGTCAGAGTAAGAACATTATGGTCAGCCAATCAGAGGCCGAGTAGGGCTAGTCAGAGGCAGAGTAAGGAAGGTCATGTCTTCTCTATAGTAGGATCCATAATATTGTAACAGGGATAGCCCTGTGATTAAAGGGGGTGAAAGTAGTGAATGTGATCAACCACGGAGGCCACAGCCTCTAATGCACACATCTGTGCAATGCTGTGTGCCTCCCTCTCTCTCTCTCTCTCTATCTCTCTCTCTCTCTCTCCCTCCCTCTCTCCTTTAACTCAGGCTTCTCTGTGCTGGACCATCAGTCGTTCTGTGACGTCTCTCTACCTCTCCGGCTGGTGGTGCCTCATTCCACATGACAGACCTGGACCTCCGTCCTCCAGGAGATTTATCCTCTCTATCAATTGAATTCAGTCAAAGGAGGTTATTGGCATGGGAAAAAATATGTTTACATTATCAAGCAACTGTGAACTAAAAACAAATATCTGGTTCTCTCTCTAGGTTCCATGCTGAAGAGGAGGTCGTGTTGCTCTGGCTCTATCTATCTGGCTTGGAGAGGAGGTCGTGTTGCTCTGGCTCTATCTATCTGGCGTGGAGAGGAGGTCGTGTTGCTCTGGCTCTATCTATCTGGCGTGGAGAGGAGGTCGTGTTGCTCTGGCTCTATCTATCTGGCGTGGAGAGGAGGTCGTGTTGCTCTGGCTCTATCTATCTGGCTTGGAGAGGAGGTTGTGTTTCTCTGGCTCTATCTATCTGGCGTGGAGAGGAGGTCGTGTTGCTCTGGCTCTATCTATCTGGCTTGGAGAGGAGGTTGTGTTTCTCTGGCTCTATCTATCTGGCGTGGAGAGGAGGTTGTGTTGCTCTGGCTCTATCTATCTGGCGTGGAGAGGAGGTCGTGGTGCTCTGGCTCTACCTATCTGGCGTGGAGAGGAGGTTGTGTTGCTCTGGCTCTACCTATCTGGCGTGGAGAGGAGGTCGTGTTGCTCTGGCTCTATCTATCTGGCTTGGAGAGGAGGTCGTGTTGCTCTGGCTCTATCTATCTGGCGTGGAGAGGAGGTCGTGTTGCTCAGATTCTACCTGTTTGGCGACGCCTTGAAGCTGCTTGACATCCTACTGATCCATCTCTTCATATATGTTCACATTGTGTAATTGTTTTTCGTCTAAGTTGAATTTTCATTATGTTGTTACTCTGTACACACGACATCTATTGCATTATGTCAATCCTGGAAGATTCCTGAGGTTTCTTACATTTATTAAATTTTTTCCCTGGTAAAAGGTTTTGTTTTTGGTTAAATTCTCCTAATCTGATGACAGGGTTGTACTGTAAAGGACAGAGGGTGTCTTTATAGGTTGTAAAGCCCCCTGTAGCAAATTAGTCATTAGTAATATTGGGCTATACAAATAAAACTGACTTGACATGACACCTATAACAATGCCTTCTTTATGATTACACCCCGTGTACAAGTGCGCCACAGCATGCCACGTTAGCCATCCTGATGAAAACACCTATGGTGCATGCATCTTATATGTGTACAAACATGAACGTGCAGTACACGTCATTCTCCTGTTGTGTTTGTTTCACGTTAATTACTTTTGTGTTTACCCAAAATGACCGCTCCATTACAGCGGATTATAAATCCATAAAAATACATCTCCTAATATGTTAGATCTTTTTATCAAATGAAGTTATTGTGAACATTATAAGTTTTGAACTTCTATTTGCTATTCATAGCCTGTAGGCCTCATCGACTTGAGCTCATACAACTCGTTTTTGAGTAAAAAAAGCATAATGTATAGATTATTTTGACTATAACAAATACTCAGATGAAACATATCGTACTATCTGTCACAGACTACTTTGTGTCAAAGTTTAACAAGGACATTTGTTTTGAAACCATTTAAAATTTTTAAATAGTGGTGTTATAATACAAAATAACATCTGTTGTGTTCCCAGTCAGAAGTGGCCGCTATGATTTTATTTGTAAAGACAGGAGATGTGCATCAGTTGTCTCTTGGTCTGGATCATATTCTGTATTGTCTTTAAAGTGACTTCATGACTGTCTCCTCTGCATCTTCACTGTCAGCTTCCTGGCTTCTCTTCTCCTCACCAGTGTTATGTTCAAAGATATGATCAAGAGTCTCAAATGCAGTATATCGTTTGGTCATGTGCTGCCACAGAATCAATTGTGAGCAAGGCCTCAAATGCTTTATTACACGGTTTTGTTGAAAACTCGATTCTGATTGTTCAGTCGCGGCGTTCTACGGTCAGTTGTTTCTTTATAGCAGACCGTTGCTATGTATAACAGACCGTTGCTATATATAACAGATCGTTGCTATTTATAACAGACCGTTGGGATGTATAACAGACCGTTGCTATGTATAGCAGACCGTTGCTATGTATAACAGACCGTTGCTATGTATAACAGACCGCTGCTATGTATAATAGACCGTTGCTATATATAACAGATCGTTGCTATTTATAACAAACCGTTGGGATGTATAACAGACCGTTGCTATGTATAGCAGACCGTTGCTATGTATAACAGACCGTTGGGATGTATAACAGACCGTTGCTATGTATAGCAGACCGTTGCTATGTATAACAGACCGTTGCTGTGTATAACAGACCGTTGCTATGTATAGCAGACCGTTGCTATGTATAACAGACCGTTGCTATGTATAACAGATCGTTGCTATTTATAACAGACCGTTGGGATGTATAACAGACCGTTGCTATGTATAACAGACCGTTGCTATGTATAAAAGACCGTTGCTATGTATAGCAGACCGTTGCTATGTATAACAGACCGTTGCTATGTATAACAGACCGTTGCTATGCGCGCAGCTCTGATGTCGGACTCTGGAGGACCGTTTTTGGGTCAAATTATTGATTTCTTCAGTAAGTAGCCGTGTAATAAGCGGGATAATGTACAGCTAGCAGGTCAATGTTGTGAAATAATCCCCTTCAGGGCGATGAGAGACCCCGCCACTCCGTGTTGGGGTGCAGCAACAAACATCACCTGGCAAACAAACACATAGCTAACGTTAGCATTAGCCAACCTCAGCTAACGCTGCCGCAACATACAAAACATAGAACATGTCACCGCACTTCGCTCAGCTGTCATATTACTAATCAAACTAATACAGGCTCATGTCTCCTCTGACAAAATAGGGAGCTGATCAGAGTGCGTTAACGTTTTACTTTCATTGTTTTGTTCATATTGTATTCGGCAGCGTTAGCTGATGTTGGCTAATGCTAATGTTGGCTAATGCTAATGTTAGCGATGTGTTTGTTTTGCCAGATGATATTTGTGTCTATCAGCTGAATTAGCCAATTTGGCATGCTGTATGACATTTTCATTTTCAGAATATAGGAAGGACAGGCTTAGAACGGATTTCAAAACAACAGCCGATGGTCTGGGGGTTTCAGAGACTTTGTTTCCTGCATTCTGGTGACTTTTAAACAATGAAAAGAGTAAAATGATAACTACACTGCAACAGCATTTTTATGTGAATTTGATGTACTTTTAATTCTCAAGAAAGAATACACAATAATTTGCCCCTCCAACATGAAATTGCGTGAATATCTGGCATGAACTAATATTCATCAGTTTTCATTAATTAATTTTACCCTTGCTTGAGTATTTCTTTCTCTTAGTACCCAACCCAAATTTTGGCGCTGTGCACATGGATATGCACTGAACCCAGCATGGTGTCGCAAACAGCTATCTTCCAGCAGGAAAAGACATTTGTTGTAGCTGTATTGTTGTCCGGGTGGAAACAGTAGGGCTTACATGCAGCACAGTGCCAGAGAAAGGTTGTGATAACGAAAAGGAAAAAAAAAGGTGTGAAAATAAATCTGGAGAAATACGGGTGGATTGTGATGTTAGCCAACGTTAGCTAGCGTTAGCGTTAGCCCACTGTCATATTGCTAATATATCAAACTAATAGCCCTACAGGGTGGTGATGTCTCCTCTGACAAAATAGTTAATTGTAACATCAATAATTGACAGGCATTGATTCTGTATGACAACTTTTGCTCGTAAGAATATGGTGAATGGTTTTGGCTGTCTGGCCAACAGTTGTTTTGATCTACTCTCACTGCTCTCATCAACCTCATTTCCAGATGCAGCAGGCAGCTGTTTTCATAAATAAAGCCCTGAAAAACCTGCTGTACCTACACTACCTGCCCAGCACCAAACAGCAGGCAGACAGTTAGAGACTAGCTGGTGAACAAAGTGGAGCATTTAGCAGCTAAAGAGACAGATGTGTCCTGCAGGAGTTGGTAGAGACCAAAGCAGAGCTAAAAGAGAGTTAATACTGGACTTGCATTTATCACATTACCAGAAACATGACTCCAAAATAATGCTAATGTTGCTCCGAATCTCCCCGAAGTGTAGAAAGCTGATTGTTCTCTAGTAAGTTTGTCATATCCACTTTATAAGTTGATGATATGTCAATGTGGTGTTCACACCCTGTTTCTGCTGACCCCAAGTGGTAAAAAACAACAGTTAAACTTGGTTTAAGGGATGTCAATGATAAGACAACACAGTTTAATGAATACAATCAGTATCCCCTGCTTCTCAACAATTGTCTGAACAATTTAGGGAATCAAACTTTGTTTTTCTTTGTAGCCATCAGTGTTAGACTGCAGTACTAAAAGCAGACAGATACAAGATAAATTTATGATGGGACGGGCCTTCACAAATTAGCCTTCACACTCCTAATGGTAATGGGACAGAAAGGAAACTATAAAATTGTTATCCTAGCCCACTGTGTAATAATAACAATGAATGTAATGGTGGCATAAAGTGCAGTAGTAATTGGGATAATGGTTGGGGGGATAAATGGGCTGGCTAACACCATCCATTATGCATTAGCAAAAAATGCAAACAGTGAGGTGATAGTGATTTGAAACCATTAAAATTCAGAAAAAAACAAAAAAAACATAGTAATTGATGCTACACATTGATCACAATTGGTCCAGACACACACACATAAACAGTAACACGGCAGGTAATAATAACAGTGGAAGGAGGGTGTGCAATACTTGCTGTTGTATCTGTTTAAAACAACCCTGCATTATAGGCTACTTTCTTCTGCCCAACATTTACGATGCAGCATTCTAGTTTTCTTTTCATTACCAACGGTCACTCTGTGTACAGGAGATGATGGGACTCATTACACAGGCTATTGCACATGCAGAGACAAAGTTACACATCCACACTCTCACACACACACACACACACACACAAAATTTGGCTCACAGTCAAAATACTTAGTTATTCAGTAGAACTACTTGCGCATGCTTAGCTTCTTAAGTTCTGATACTAACCCGTACAGTACATGGTTGACTGCCCTCAGTGAAAACATGTATCACAGTAGAAGAGCATCCATTCAACCATCAATTTTCATGAGGTGATTTTTTAAGTGGACAATGCATTTCAATTTTTTTGTGGTCTTTGGGGTGGGTTTAATTCTGACCTGCCTTACATGCCACTATTTATTTAAAATCTTGGGGATAGCTCCATACAGTGCAAATGTTAATACAAAGAGGAAAAGTAAATGATTTACAAAGATTTTCAGTTATTTTACATTTTTTGTGTTGTTATACAAACCTAATAAGCAAATGTTTTTCTTGTTTGTTTATTTTATTTTTATTTCCTGAACATGTAATGCGTGTGAAGAGCTCAGTTATATGCTCCGCTGCCAGATCATTCAGAGCTTTATATGTGATTAAAAGCACTTTAAAATCAATTCTAAAAGAGACTGGGAGCCAATGTAGTGAAGCCAGAATTGGTGTAATATGAGAGAATCGCTTAGTTTTTGTCAGCAGTCTAGCTGCAGAGTTCTGAACTACATAGTATTTGGAGCTTCTCTGTTGCTCGATTGTTTAAACAACTATACAAAGAATTACAGTAATCGAGACGGGATGATATCAGAGCATGTATGATTTTCTCCGTGTTACTAAAAGAGAGAACTGATCGAGTTTTAGAGATGTTTCTCAGTTGATAAAAGCACGACTTGACTACTTTCTTTACTTTCTAAAGGTCCTATACCCTCCTGTTTGTAAAGTGGACATGGGCCTCCAAACATTTGGACAGGTGTAGACACTAACGCCAAAACACATCAGTCATAACAATGGGTGGCAATCTGTGAAGGTCCTCCTAATTCATAAGGATCAACATAATTAACTAACTTCAATTGTATAATTCTATCACCCCTCTGCCTCTGTCAGCTTATCTTTATATGGGTATTTGACTTTTGCACGTACTTTATACATTTCTGATGATATAAGATTGAATGACAGATGAATAATCTGGTGACAGATAATGACAGCTACCATAGCTTCATATGCTATCCTCCAAAAATGGCGACACCAGCCCAGAAAGCTCTGCGATTCCCATTTCCTATACAAATGTTAAAAAAAAAACAGTCTTTTCAGTTGTTTCAGTTTTCAGAGTCCAGAGTTCAATGCTTCCAAGTGGGAAGGAAAGGGGAAGTAGAGCAGAAGTTCACTTCATTCCTACAACACATTGTGGAGGAGAATGGTTGCTTCACAGTTACTGTAATCCAGGTTTCCGGGATTCATGGGTAGCTCTCCAGGTATCCAGGTGATCCAGGCACACCCCGGTCACACACTAAGGTGTATGAATACCATGATGTTACAAAACATTCTGCGTGTCATGAGGACACAGTTCAGACTTTTCGTGTCATTTGTGCGCCGCGCAACAAAACAAGGATAATATCTGCAGTTAGATTGAGGCAACAAAACCACTTAGTTAAGTTAGGGTTAGGGATGGGATTAAAATAAGTACGTTAACTAAGTAAAATATGGACGGAATAGAGAATTAGAATCTCATATACATATATATATACATATATATACACATATACATACAGAACATTTTATTTCTGCATTTAACCCATCATAAGCATTTTAGGAGCAGTGAGCGGCTGTAAAGGGGAGAAACTTGGGTTCAATGTCTCGCTCAAGGACACTTTGGCATGCAGACAGTAGGAGCTGGGGATCGAACCGCCAACCTTATGGTTAAAGTCCGCGTAAAGTAAAAATAAATATGCATTCTGGGTTTGTTACACCACAGACAAATGTGTTACTAACAACCCAGCCAAATTTGAATGATTAAAAAAATCACCAAGTATATAAAATCAGCTTTCAAAATTTTGTAAAAATCATCAGTATTCTCTGCTCTGATACGCTGGAGGAGTGTCGCTGAAGGAGCTGAAACCTGAAACCTCTCTTAATACATCCATGGCTGAAACCACACCCACAACAGGGGAAGGTGCAGCCTGTCAGGATTCCTCAGTAGCGGCGACCGAAGAGGGAAGAGCCCAGCGCCGAATCGCCGTCCGACCGGGGGAGTGGGGAAATGTGGCCTGAGTCCTTCTGATCGAGGCTCAGCCCGTGGACGGTGTGAGGCGGTAACGGCCCCCGTCGCACGGTCTGCCCGGGGGAATCAACTCGGTGGGTTAGGGACGGCCGCTCGGTGTGGGAGGATCCCCTCGCAGGAACTCTCCCCAGCGCCGGCTTGCGCATTACATCCGAGGCGTTCGGTCGGCTTGGAAAGGCTCGGTGCGAGGGTGGCTCGCTGCTTCGTGGCCGCGAGCTTTACAGTTCCCCCCCTGCCCGGACCTCGCCGCCGGGGATGTGGACAAAGTGCTTGCTTTTGTGGTCCTGGTAGTCTCAAAGACATTGGTGGCCCTGGTACTCCATACTCTGACACTTTCTTTTTTTTTTAAAGACTATTAATTTTTACAAGTTTACAGAAAAAGGATAAATATACATAGGACATGGGATGGATTACAATCATAAAAATACAGTACAAAACAAAAACAGTGATCAAAATGCCTATAGTGGGGCTTGAACCCATAACCCTGACAATACGAGTTACATGCTCTACCGACTGAGCTAATTAACAATTTTTAACTGCAAAATGGCGGCCATTTTTCAATATGGCTGTCAAATTTACTTGCGGAGAATGTTTTTCTTAAAGAAATGCATGTACTTGGTCAATTTGAATGATTGTGATGTAGAATTATATGTTTTCTGGTATGCTTGATTTAATTTTTACAGCTTAACATCCTCCAATAATTTTTTTCTTACATTTTGGCTGTCCGGTGAGTCTTTGCTATGTGGTGTTTGTATGGCTCAATTGGCTTGTAGGCCTACTGTTGTAGATATCAATAGTTGCTAGTGCCATAGGTGTAGGGGCTTAGAGGTAGAGGTAGTACCTTTGTTTCAGAAGTCAGCCACATCCTCCAGGATGGATTACTGGCACTGGTCCTCACTACTTGCCCAACTCTCACCTATGGCTCCAAGAAGTTGCTAGTGCAGAGCAACGGCCACACGGGCTAAACTAGGTGAGGGTATCACACAGAGAGCATTTAGCTTTAAAATGTTCCAAATTTTCTTCTCCGAGGTCACCCACCACAGTCTCTCAAGATCCCGTGGGAAACACTGTATTACGTCATCCAAAGCTGGCCTCCTCACTTCAAAACTCATTCCGGCCCCGCTGGTTATCAGCAAGTTCAAGACCAAGTGCTGACAGGCAGAATGACTGTGGAGAAAGACAAAACATCAATGACCATGAGAACAAAAACACAGACCCCTCCAGCTGCAGAACATTTCCCTAAAGACCTTTTTTTCATCCTTTAAATAAAAAAACAAAAAAAACAAAACATTAACAATACAAAAGACCATGTTGTCGCTATTTTGGACTACACAAAGTTATGAGTAAATGTGATTTCAGTTGTACTTTAAATTACCTGCATAACGTCAGATGTTGCCATTTCACTGGACCTGTATGTTTTATGTTTTTACACATGAATAAAGTCCTCTCTTATGCTGATGGTGATGATGCTAAAGTAACCACCGAGCCTCCTCACAGAAAACAGTTCTCTATATTAACCTCATCCGGTGCACTTTTCAAGACCTTTAGTCTGCGGAGGAGAAAACAAGATGCTAATTATGTTGAAAGCCTTGAAGTAGTTTAAAAGAAAGAATGATGACTTGGAAAGATTTACCAAACTTCACAAAAAAACTCATTGTCTGTATGTGTGTTTGACAGAGACAGATGTGTGTGTGTGTGTGTGTTCACTGCTTTGTGGAGTCCAAATGGCTTGATGTGCATTCCTCTCTACTTCTCTGTTAAAAAAAGTACTGTTTGGGAGGATCAAAAGTGTCTTCAAAGCTACAGAAAGGAAACTTTTATCTCAACACCGGGGTTTTTAAGTTAGTTAGAGCTGTACATTGCAGTTCGTGGGAGAAAATAATCTCCTTTTTTATCCATTTCACCACTTTAGTTCCATCTATCTATTCTATAGATCTATAGTTGGAAACATTTTTTTTTTTTTACCAGTTTCTCTCTAGAACAAAGGCCAGAGATTGCACAGTTTTAAAGCCTTTCTGGAGAAGTCAGAGATTAAGTGGCTCGCTCAGGGGCACTGTGACTCAAATAAGTATACGTTCATGTTACGCCCCAGTCTAGGGGTGTGGAAGCGCAACATAAAATGCAAATGAAACGGCGTTTGAAATGCAACAAAAAATATTTATTGTTGCACACAATAAACAATTATCTATATACAAAAATACTAAACAAAGGAAGCACAGGCTCAAGGTGGATCCGAGGCCAAAATAACAAACAAAACCACTTCTCAAACAAGTTCTAACTAAACCCTATAACAAAAGAAACAAACAAAAATACATGGGCTAAACCTAACTTTATTTACAGAGAAAATAGTCAACTTGTGTTAGACTCCGAGGTCAATACAACAAGGAATAAATATACTTACAAACTACAAACACTGAAGATACAAATGTTTGGTCTAAATCAAACACAGGACAAAGGCTATGGCTAATAACTAAAGCTAACACACTCGACACCACTCTACACGTGGTCACTACTCTAAATACTTACTACAAACAATTTTACAAATACACGCTCAAGCTGAATGAAAAGATTGGTTTTACGAGGAGGACCGAAGCAACACCCGAAAGCTATCCACCTCGTCTCAGCGGTGTTTTCCGGGGCATTAAATAGGCCAACCTGCCATCCTCAGCCAATCCTCAGCGGCGACGTCATCGAAGGCCAGCCAATGGAAGCCGTACCTATCAACACAGATGCTCTGACAGACGAGAGCTCTCACTCTTCAAAAATTTAGCCACACCATTTCTGAATACAATTCATAACCAACATAAATACACATAAATACACATCAATACAGTTCACAAGCCCACTCCTTCAAACCTTGAAAACATCTGGTATGGGAAGTTACCGGCCATGCTCTCTAACACTGACTCCATCTTTCTGTGTGAATCTTGTCCATTGTGTCACCCTTAAGAGCAGAACAATAATTTTAGAATGCCAAGCTGTTGGTGCGTATGTAGGTTCATCTCCTCCCCATCAGCTGTTGCAGTGTTAAGGTGGCTATTCTTAAACACACCCACCCACACTCATACATACATATATAAAAAACACAAGCTCTGCTGAACAACCTGTGCTTTTAAATACTTTTCTACTTGAATAGTGTTATTAGAGGTCTTTCAAGAGTCCAACATGTATATCCGTATCCCAAATGGACCCACATAAAACCCACCTGAACTAGAAATGCATAAATTAATCAACAAAGGAATTAGATCTGATCCAAAAGCGACCCAAAGACGGTCAGATCCAATTTGAACAGACCAAAAGACAATTAGACACAATCAAAGATGTCTTCGACTCAAACAGACTCAAACAGACCAAAACAGACTCAAACAGACTCAAACAGACTCAAAGGGACTCAAACAGACCAAAACAGACTCGAACAGACCCAAACAGACTCACACAGACTCAAACAGACTCAAACAGACCCAAACAATCTCAAACAGACCCAAACAGACCCAAACAGACCCAAACAGACTCAAACAGACTCAAACAGAATCAAACAGACCCAAACAGACTCACACAGACTCAAACAGACTCAAGCAGACCCAAACAGACTCAAACGGACCCAAACGGACTCAAACAGACTCAAAGGGACACAAACAGACCAAAACAGACTCAAACAGACTCAAACTGATCCAAACAGTCTCAAACGGACCCAAACGGACTCAAACAGACTCAAAGGGACACAAACAGACCAAAACAGACTCAAACAAACTCAAACAGACCCAAACAGACCCAAACAGACTCAAACAGACTCAAAAAGACCAAAACAGACTCAAACAGAACCAAACAGACTCAAATGGACTCAAACAGACCAAAACAGACTCAAACAAACTCAAACAGACTCAAACAGATCCAAACAGACCCAAACAGACTCAAACAGACCCAAACAGACTCAAACAGACTCAAAAATACCAAAACAGACTCAAACAGAACCAAACAGACTCAAACAGACCCAAACAGACTCACACAGACTCAAACAGACTCAAACAGACCCAAACAAACTCAAACAGACCCAAACAGACTCACACTGACTCAAACAGACTAAAACAGACTCAAACAGACTCAAACAGACCCAAACAGACCCAAACAGACCCAAACAGAACAAACAGACCCAAACAGACTCAAACAGACCCAAACAGACTCAAATGGACTCAAACAAACCAAAACAGACTCAAACAAACTCAAACAGACTCAAACAGATCCAAACAGACCCAAACAGACTCAAACAGACCCAAACAGACTCAAAAATACCAAAACAGACTCAAACAGAACCAAACAGACTCAAACAGACCCAAACAGACCCAAACAAACTCAAACACACCCAAACAGACTCACACAGACTCAAACAGACTCACACTGACTCAAACAGACTAAAACAGACCCAAACAAACTCAAACAGACTCAAACAGACTCAAACAGACCCAAACAGACCCAAACAGACTCAAACAGACCCAAACAGACCCAAACAGACTCAAACAAACCCAAACAGACCCAAACAGACTCAAACAGACCCAAACAGACCCAAACAGACTCAAACAGACCCAAACAGACCCAAACAGACCCAAACAGACCCAAACAGACTCTCACTGACTCAAACAGACTAAAACAGACTCAAACAGACTCAAACAGACCCAAACAAACTCAAACAGACCCAAACAGACTCAAACAGACCCAAACAGACCCAAACAGACTCAAACAGACCCAAACAGACCGAAACAGACCCAAACAGACCCAAACAGACTCTCACTGACTCAAACAGACTAAAACAGACTCAAACAGACTCAAACAGACCCAAACAGACTCACACAGACTCAAACAGACTCAAACAGACCCAAACAAACTCAAACAGACCCAAACAGACTCTCACTGACTCAAACAGACTAAAACAGACTCAAACAGACTCAAACAGACCCAAACAGACCCAAACAGACCCAAACAGAATCAAACAGACCCAAACAGACTCAAACAGACTCAAAAAGACCAAAACAGACTCAAACAGAACCAAACAGACTCAAATGGACTCAAACAGACCAAAACAGACTCAAACAAACTCAAACAGACTCAAACAGATCCAAACAGACTCAAACAGACCCAAACAGACTCAAACAGACTCAAAAATACCAAAACAGACTCAAACAGAACCAAACAGACTCAAACAGAACCAAACAGACTCAAACAGACCCAAACAGACCCAAACAAACTCAAACAGACCCAAACAGACTCACACAGACTCAAACAGACTCAAACAGACCCAAACAAACTCAAACAGACCCAAACAGACTCACACTGACTCAAACAGACTAAAACAGACCCAAACAAACTCAAACAGACTCAAACAGACTCAAACAGACCCAAACAGACCCAAACAGACTCAAACAGACCCAAACAGACCCAAACAGACTCAAACAAACCCAAACAGACTCAAACAGACCCAAACAGACCCAAACAGACCCACACAGACCCAAACAGACCCAAACAAACTCAAACAGACTCAAACAGACCCAAACAGACTCAAACAGACCCAAACAGACCCAAACAGACTCACACAGACTCGAACAGACTCAAACAGACCCAAACAGACTCAAACAGACTCACACAGACTCGAACAGACTCAAACAGACCCAAACAGACTCAAACAGACTCAAACAGACCCAAACAGACTCAAACAGACTCACACAGACTCGAACAGACTCAAACAGACCCAAACAGACTCAAACAGACCCAAACAGATCCAAACAGACTCAAACAGATCCAAACAGACTCACACAGACTCGAAGAGACTCAAACAGACTCACACAGACTCGAACAGACTCAAACAGACCCAAACAGACTCAAACAGACCCAAACAGATCCAAACAGACTCAAACAGACCCAAACAGACTCACACAGACTCGAAGAGACTCGAACAGACTCAAACAGACCCGAACAGAGATAGACCTCAGCTCTGGCAGCAGCATGATGCTCCATGTAATAACAGTTTTTTGGCAAGTCACAGTTTTCACTCTTCATCTTTCCAACTATAGTGAACTAGTTCAGTTCTGCATTACTCTTCCACGATGATAAAGTGAATAAACTCTTCATCTGTAGAACGATATTGAATATGTTTACCAGTATTATTTTGGTCCTTGGTACATACATTCACCAGGGTGTTAATTATCTCCTCATTACTTCAATTCAATATTCTCAGGATTCATTCAACATTCTCAGGATTTCATTCAATATTCTCAGGATTCATTCAATATTCTCAGGATTCATTTAATATTCTCAGGATTCATTCAACATTCTCAGGATTCATTCAATATTCTCAGGATTCATTCCATATTCTCAAGATTTCATTCAATATTTTCAGGATTCATTCAATATTCTCAGGATTAATTCAGTATTCTCAAGATTTCATTCAATATTTTCAGGATTCATTCAATATTCTCAGGATTCATTCAATATTCTCAGGTTTCATATATAATAATAATTTCCTAAACGGCATGCCATATATATATATAGTTTTAGTTGATGGAGCACACTAGCAAATCAGAAGCAAGGGGGCACTGAAGACCCACCAACCAATGAAAATGAAACATTGAGTGGTAAATTTGTTTTGTCATTAAGAACAGAAAACTACAAATTGAGCTGCATTTCTGTTTCTTGCCACAAATTTTAAAAACAAAACAAAAAAAATAACCTGTTTCTGGATTCTACCTGTGTCAATTGTACCCAAAAAACAAAAGCACCTTGGTCCATGCTGACTAAGCTAAAACGTGTTAGCTATTCAGGTCACTGCTGACCATTAGCCATTGCAGGCTAAAGCCTATACATTGCAAGCAGGGCATTGCTGTAATCTAGCCATTGCTAAACTGTAAACTCAAACAAATGTAGCTGTCCAGGTCAGTGCTGACCTAGTCATTGCAGCGAGTTTTGTTCTGTCTATTCATGCATGATACATTGTTGATTCTAATAACTTAACTTCAAACTTCTGTCATGATCATTATTATGCTTTGTCTCTTAGCAGATTATGCCATCTACATTTGTTTATTCAATGCCTTTTTCATTCCTGCTTGGGTAAGTAACCTTTCCTTCGGGGGAAATATTAGGCTGTGTTTCTTCCTTTCCTTTTGGGGGATTCATCTTGCTGCTGCTCTGGGCAGCCGCCCCTCGATATCAAATCTCCCTGTAGAGTCTAAGAGGTAAAGACTTTCTGTCAAGACTGTATTATCACACATCATCTGTTATAATAAACATTTATCTTTTCTTCATTCACTTGTCTCTCCTGATTGAAATGAAGCTCTATAGCGTAAATTCAGTAAGGAAGACTATACTTTTGCATGCTTAGGCCTGTAATTTAATTCTCACACATCCTGCCATTCACTCCTCTCACACATGCTCACTTATGATTTCCTTAATGTCATTGTTTGGGGCGTCAATCATGATATCATCCAATAGCACAGTGACACACCTACAGTATGTTGTTAGCCTATCATAATCTCGCTGCTGTCTCATTTTTTTAAAATAAGATTCTCTCTCTGCCTTTAGTACTTTCATGCTGCTGTTACAAGCGCCCCTCATCTCCCCTTCACCACCCAGATTCACCAGATTCATCAGATTCACCAGATTCATCAGATTCATCAGCCTCCTCAGCCTACCAGTCTCAGCAGAATCATCATCATCACCACTGAATCCACGGGGGATTTATCTAGTTGCACACACCCCTCAATTTCAAATCTACCTGTAGAGTCTCAGCACCAAAGACTTTCTGTCAAGTCTTTATTATCACACATCATCTGTTTTAATAAACAGTTATCTTTTCTTCATTCACTTGTCTCTCCTGATTGAAGTGCTGTTTTGAGGTGTGTTCCATGAATTTCACCAATAGGTTTGCCATTTGACAAATGAATCACTACACTGGGTATGTGAAAGTTTTTCACCAATTTAGAACATTTACAACCACAAAATTAATCATATTGTTGCAGTTGCGGTGTTGTAGTGTAAACTCTTATCATTAAAATCCAATATTTGTAATACAATAAAACAATAAGATTTGTGTTTTCTTACTGAAGCCAAACCTTCCTCCCAGCTATGCTTCTATTATTGTGCTGCTGTTAAAGTAAGTAAAACATCTGGCTGGCACTGTCACTAAGAATAAAAGCTGCAGAGGAGAAGTTAGAAAACCAGGCAGACTGTCATCCTTTACGTGTTCACTAGTATTTAATTACATATTATGACCTCATGGGATGAAGAATGTGACTGCAGCCTATGTAGCACTGCTGCAATAATTAAATCACACAGCTCTCACATAAAGGTCACATCCAAACTATTCCCTTGGAATATTATAGAATTGTGTTAACATATACTCTGAATAAATGTAAGGCTAGTGTCACATATTAAGCTTAAGTACAAACACTGAATATACTAGTTTGAATATTCTTGGTGAATCTGCAGAATGGACGTATTGTCATCATTCGGATGATTCATTTAGTGTCTCTCCTTTTCTTCTTCACCACTGGGTGGCACTATTAGTTTGAGAACTAGAGACTGAGTGAGAGGAGCCGGAGGAGAACGAGAGCAGCAGAAATTGATGCAACACTGCACAAGCTATCACTGCAACAATGCAGATTAAAGTGGTGGAATGAAGAGAGGGAACAACACCGGAAGAAAGTGACAGCACAAAAGCAGAGGAAACAAGAAAACCAGATGCTTTGTCAGGAGCTATATATGAATGCTGCTCATATTCCCTGCACATTAGAGGAGACAAAGATGTGAGGGTGAAAGGGTGAAAGGGGGGGGGTGCTCAGAGTTGAGAGACTGCCTTCACTGAACACATACAGACTGAGTGTTGACAGTGAGAACACTTCTACAGGAAACCCCTGATTCCACTTGATGTACTGCTGTCTCCTCCTACTGTCGCTGTGTAATCCCAGCCGTCTATTGAAACCTAAAGGGAGAGATGAAGCTACTCCTGCTCACCAGATCAGCTTCACACACCTCTCACTTCATTCAGTGCTCCTCTGGGACACGATAGATGTACGGGGGCTCGGTCACCTCCATTACTTTTAATGCATCCTTCTTTCTCATGTCATGTAGCCTCTGTCACGCATCACTCAAGGATAGCATTGTCTCATTCCCCGCCAAGAGAGCAGAACAAACATTGTGACAACAATAAACACAAACAATACAAGAAGGCAAATACAACTGTTACACATTACAAGTGAATGAGTACAATATCCAGTTAGTATACAATACAGAAAACAGTTATAATGCATGAAACAGGTCAATATCAAACAATTTCAGTGAAAAATTTAATAGCAACCACATCTACCAAGGGTGCTATTTTCACGATGCTTTAAAATGGGCTTAAAATTCCCCCGTACAGTAGTAATCAGCTGACAGTTGACAATTTCACTTCCTTCTGTATATTATTCCAGGAAGAAGGAGCAGCGTATTTAAAAGCTTTTTTACCCAGTTCTGTTCTAACCTTGGGAACTGTAGAATATTGTGTGAGCGCAGGCTATATTGATTTTGGTTTTACACAGGAACGAGTCCATGGAGGAATTTATATATATGAGCCAACCAATGCGAAAATCTGCGGACAAACAGAGATGGCTACATAGCAACCACTTACAGGTACAGTGATGTACAAGACTTCCACAGCCAGTTATAAAACATAAAGCACAATGGTAACCAGTATCCAGCATCTTTAGGCACTGGTCAGGTGCCTTAAAATAAAGCAGATCACCATAATCCAATAAAGGTCAAAACGTTGCTGAAATCAAATGCTTCCTCGCCTGGAGGGAGAAACTGAATTTCTTTCTAAAAGATAAACCAATTTAAGTTTAGGCTTGGAAACCAGGTTTCCAATGTGTGATTAGAAAGACAAGTTCTGGTCAATAATAATACTTAAATACTCATGTTGGGACCATTTCAATATCAAAGCCTTGAGAACTTGAGACCTTAGGAAGATCAGATTTTAACTTTTTGCCATTTGAAAATAGCATGATTTCTGGATCTGAAGTTGAGTTAAATGGGACTGAACCACATCAGAGGCAGACTGCAGGAATTCAAGGGTCTGTACTACTGAAGGGGATGAGCAATAGATAACTGTATCGTCTGCATAAAAATGGTAAGCAGCATTTGATAAATTATCACTAAAATTATTTACATATATGAGAACATCAGCGGTCCTAGTATGGAACCCTGGGGGACGCCTTTAGATACAGGGAGAAAGGAAGATGAAGATCCTTAAGATACAGGGAGAAAGGAAGAAGACGATCCTTTAGATACAGGGAGAAAGGAAGAAGACGATCCTTTAGATACAGGGAGAAAGGAAGAAGACGATCCTTTAGATACAGGGAGAAAGGAAGAAGAAGATCCTTTAGATACAGGGAGAAGGGAGGATGAAGACCCTTTAGATACAGGGAGAAAGGAAGAAGAAGATCCTTTAGATACAGGGAGAAAGGAAGAAGAAGACCCTTTAGATACAGGGAGAAAGGAGGATGAAGACCCTTTAGATACAGGGAGAAAGGAAGAAGAAGACCCTTTAGATACAGGGAGAAAGGAGGAAGAAGACCCTTTAGATACAGGGAGAAAGGAGGAAGAAGACCCTTTAGATACAGGGAGAAAGGAAGAAGAAGACCCTTTAGATACAGGGAGAAAGGAAGAAGAAGACCCTTTAGATACAGGGAGAAAGGAAGAAGAAGACCCTTTAGATACAGGGAGAAAGGAAGAAGAAGACCCTTTAGATACAGGGAGAAAGGAGGAAGAAGACCCTTTAGATACAGGGAGAAAGGAGGAAGAAGACCCTTTAGATACAGGGAGAAAGGAAGAAGAAGACCCTTTAGATACAGGGAGAAAGGAAGAAGAAGACCCTTTAGATACAGGGAGAAAGGAGGAAGAAGACCCTTTAGATACAGGGAGAAAGGAAGAAGAAGACCCTTTAGATACAGGGAGAAAGGAAGAAGAAGACCCTTTAGATACAGGGAGAAAGGAAGAAGAAGATCCTTTAGATACAGGGAGAAAGGAGGATGAAGACCCTTTAGATACAGGGAGAAAGGAAGAAGAAGACCCTTTAGATACAGGGAGAAAGGAAGAAGAAGACCCTTTAGATACAGGGAGAAAGGAAGAAGAAGATCCTTTAGATACAGGGAGAAAGGAAGAAGAAGACCCTTGGACCAGCCTCCACTGCTTCTGACATTTAGGTGAATAATACCAAGCCGAGATCCAGCTTTGAAATCACCAGAGATACTCAAACAGTTAAAATCAGGGCCAGGGTTAGGTTAAATATAGTACATATATTTTTATTATACGGCTGTGTTGAATACTCGATTCTGACTGGTCAATCACTGCGTTCTGCGGTCTGTATTTCTGTATAACAGGCTGTTGTTATGTATAACAGGCCGTTGTTATGTATAACAGGCCGTTTTTATGTATAACAGGCCGTTGTTATGTATAACAGGCCGTTGTTATGTATAACAGGCCGTTTTTATGTATAACAGGCCGTTGTTATGTATAACAGGCCGTTTTTATGTATAACAGGCCGTTGTTATGTATAACAGACCGTTGCTATGTATAACAGACCGTTGTTATGTATGACAGGGCGTTGTTATGTATAACAGGCCGTTGTTATGTATGACAGGGCGTTGTTATGTATAACAGGCCGTTGTTATGTATAACAGACCGTTGCTATGTAAAACAGGCCGTTGCTATGTATAACAGACCGTTGCTATGTCTAACAGACCGTTGTTATGTCCAACAGACCGTTGCTATGTATAACAGACCGTTGCTATGTCTAACATACGGTTGCTATGTATAACAGACCGTTGTTAGGTGTAACAGACCGTTGCTATGTATAAGAGATCGTTGCTATGTCCAACAGACCGTTGTTATGTATAACAGGCTGTTGTTATGTATAACAGACCGTTGCTATGTATAACAGACCGTTGCTATGTATAACAGACCGTTGCTATGTATAGCAGACCGTTGCTATGTATAACAGACCGTTGCTATGTATAACAGACCGTTGCTAAGTATAACAGACCGTTGCTATGTATAACAGACCGTTGATATGGGCGCAGTTTAGATGTCGGGCTCTGGCGGACCGAAGAATCCCCAACAGGGCGATGCTGCACCCCTCCGCCGCCCTGTCGGGGATTCTTTCACAACAATGACCGGCTCGCTGTACATTATCCCTTACATATATACTGTATAGCTCAAAGACCAACGATGAGTGTTGTTGGTCCCTCACCACTAACTGCTCATGCAATCACTGTCATTTACCACTTACGATTACCTACAACTGTAATTACTTATCCTCACATTTAATTCAAATGAAAGCCTGCTTTTATCTTTTCAGTACCACGGTGACAACAAAATAATTATCACTGGCAATACCATTATTATTATTTTACTCTTGCTGTAAAACTGCGTTCAGAATAACATGGGAATATAAATAAAATCAGCAACATTGTTCTTTATTATTTTACCACACAATCACACAAACACATCGCCAGTCAAACAATAAGGATAAAAATACAACAAACCGTTGTAATTATGACTCAGTACATTTAAAGTTTATGTTATCTGTCGTATCCTGGAGATGTGTGTCTTAAGTGGTGCAGACATAAATAAGTAATGCATTTGAGGATTGGAAGTGAGACTCTTTGAATGCAAAAATATAAAATTTGTTTCATAAAAACGAGCCAGGCAAGTTTTGTTCACCCATTAAAGCTGCAGTAGTCAGTATATTGTTGGCATCATTGGGCAAGAATTCCATAATAACCTTTCAGCGTATTGTAATTCAAGTGTTCTGAGAGAAAACTAGACTTCTGCTCCTCCTCATGTCTGTTTTCAGGCTTTAGAGAATCTAGTCTGTGACGGCAGATTTTGACCAATCACAGGTAATTTCAGAGAGAGAGAGCGTTCCTATTGGCTGTGCTCCGGTCATGTGACCAGAACTTGGCATTCCTTCAACAGATTTTACAATGGCGGCCGCTTCACAAACTTTCTCATTTTACAGCTAAACAGTAACTACAAGATGATTCTGAGAACATCTGAGGAGAGAAATAGTCATTACAGTAACAGAATATTGATTCATATCTGATCAGCGCTGCCTAGTTTGACCGTTTGGTCGGAGTTCAGAGTGATTGACAGCCGGCTCTCATAGACTGCAGCTGGGCAGCGGACCTTGTTTTCCTCCGGTAAGTGAAATCCTTCAGATGCCGTTAGGAGCACCGGAGGACACAGTAGGACACAGAGGAACAGGATTTAACTCAGGTTACCTGTTTCATGTTCTACTGTCATGATATAGCGGCCGTTTTCTAAAAATAACTTTTTAAAATCATATTAGCTCCAATCTCGCCTACTTCAGCTTTAACACATTTAGTCGACTGTCACTGATGCCAAATGAGGCCCTGTTAAGAATTTGAAGAAGAGCCTGGTGCTTGAAATGTTACATCAATAAAAACACTTCTAACGGGAGTTATTTGGTGTGTGGATCATCTGTTTTAATTCTGTTAAGAATGTGGCCTTTCACAGAGAGAGCTAAACAGCATGATGGCTGTAATAGACAAAGGATTGGTTTGGGCTGGACAAGAGCTGGCCTCTGGTGGATAATGGTTTGGTTGAGGGCTCCGGCTGGCTGATATCCGGCCTGACAGATGGCTGCGTATGAGAAATCAGCGTGAGGTATTTTGGCAACTTGCAAGCAAGTTGTAATAAAGTAAGTTGTGCTTTAGATCTGCCACGGCCGTCTCTCCAGAGGCTTTGGGTGTGGAGAGATTCATGCATTCCAGCACCATATGTGATTATTGGCAAAGACTCAAAGATCTCCAAGTTTGCTACACAGCCACTGAAAATGTATATGTTCATCAATGAGGTCCACTTTTTCCATAACATGTTTCACACATCTCCATCTATTGGAGGCAACTGGATTTGGTGTATACAGTGACCTAAAGGCTGAAGGCTTGAGCTCAGCAGTGTCCAGCCAGAAGTTAACTATCTGGAGCACATCACAAATGAACTGTATATGCATGGTAGTGTTCATTTTGGCTGCTATTTTAGATTTAGTCTTAGTCTTTAGAAGAAAATGCTTATTAGTTTTAGTCACATTTCAGTCATTTGTATCCTTCGTAGTTTCAGTCTAGATCGAGGGTCTCCAACACGTCGGTCACGAGCGACCAATAGCTCGCGACCCTTTTCTGAGTCGCTCGCCAAAGGTTCAAAGAATATGTAAACAAATTTGAGAAGACAAAGTCACTTGGTAAACCTAAATTTCTATCCAATCCAATTCACAGACATCCCGCCTCCTTCTGACACAAACGGATTATTTGCCAATCAGCTGTCAATTAAACGAGTTATGCTGCTGCCAAGTTTGGTTACATCAGTGGCGCCGTAACATTAGGCGATGTTAGCAGGCTAGCAAGCACACACCAGATCTGACAATGACCGCAGAAAATAGCCAGGCCAAGAAAAGACAAAAAACATACTAAAACAGAGTTTTTTTTATCACGAATTTGAATGACAAATGTGTTTGTCTCATTTGCGGTGTGAGCGTGTCAGTCGGTAGAAGAACGTTGAGCGCCACTTCACCAAAGTCCACGGCAACTTTTCACGGGACTTTCCGGCTGGTAGCAGTCTACGAACAGAGACGGTAAAGGAGCTGAAAACAACGCTTAAAAGACAGTCTCTCTTTACCAAACCAACGAAGAAGGCCAACGCTGCAGCAGAAATGAGAAAGAAAAGAAAGAAATGCATACAGAAACTAGGATGGCACTCAGAGAGCACAGACCCCCCCCCCTCTCTGTGCAGCTTGCGCAATCATCCACGTGTTTTTTTGTTTATGTGCGGATCAGCTGTACGTAGCGGAGCATCGTAAAACACTTCATTCAAACTGGACAGAAAAAAAATAAAATAGTTTTTGTGAACGGGGATTATGATTGTAAATTGTGCACCTCGATATTTATTAAACGGCCACACTATAATGTAATTATGAAGTGTTTAAATGCATGTCCTGTTCCCTTATAGTATTGGTCGTCACAACAGTAAGCACGCTGCGGGTCCGAGTATAACCTTAATGAATTAAACGTACGGCATATTGGTTTGATAATTATGAAAAGATGTTTTTTAAAATGTGTATGAATTAATGTATTGTTGGCGTGTGAAATCTTAGAGTCATAGCAGAACCAGGTGGAAGTTATAAGACTCCATATACATTTAGAGACCCCTTCTGGTGTAATCATAACCTGACGTTGGTTGCAGTGTCATCCACCTATCAGTTCCTGGGTGGAATGTACGATTTGTGATTCTTGAGAGTGTGCAGTGACATTTTCCCTTAAGGGATCATATTTGTGTTTAACTGTGTGGTTGGGTCCTAAAGTTTACTGTAGTATTTGACAGATTCCTGTGTACTTTGCTATTTAGATCAAGTGATTTTGCAGAGCCCAGTCCACTGTACCTATTCTAGTTTGCATTGTGTAGCTCTAAGCCCGCTAAATTGCCTTTCCCTTTTTTAGAATGGTTTTAAGATGCAAATTGTATAAATAAATTATATATCTTCTTTGAACTGCCAGCCTCTCGTCCTGTTTATTCTGGACACATACCTGTGTATAAGGTGGACTAGACTGGAAATTAATAGTTACTGTACAAAATACAATGTTCAATACTACACAACCAACAAACCAACAAACCAACAAACCAACCAACACACCAACAAACAAACCACCAAACAAACCACCAAACAAACCACCAAACAAACCAACCAACAAACCACCAAACAAACCAACAAACCAATATTCCAAATGTTCACACAAAAGAAGCTTATTCAGCTGGTTTGGGTGGAGCTGAGCAATGTGAATAAATGTTACTAATAATATGAAAAATGAGGAGCTCTCTGACACTTTCATTTTGTCAAAGTAGCTCTCAGAGGAAAAAAGTTTGGAGACCCCTGAGGCCTGTACTACAAAGCGAGTTCAACATACCCAGTGTATCTTCTCTTTATCTGGCTCGACTAACCCTAACAAATGAGATCACGCTAAACGGTCCTACGAAGGTGGTTATCAATTCGGTAAATCAATCCAGGATTAATCTATCTGGCTACGAGCGCGTTCACATGAACGGGGCGGGGTTTGCAGCGTATGACCAAACAAAGACATGGACAAGTCTACAGACTTGCAGACAGACAGGCAGAGCGGCATATTTTACAAAGGAAGAGTAAACTATATTAGACAAATACGAAGAAGTTAAACACTTAGTCCAGACTAAAAGTAACACAGTTGAAGCTGCTAAATGCAGGAAGGACAGCTGGCAAAAGAAAAAACTCCCGATGTGTGAATGTGTGAATGTGTGAATGCGTAAATTGACAGACTTATTAATTTAACGGAACACTCAAAAGTCAGATATAGTCATTTAGATATAAATAGTATTACTATATGTGAACGAGGGATGGATTACACTTTATTATACCCTTTAATTACGACACGGCGTGTGTGACTATTTCAACCTTCTGTCAGGTGCGTCCCCGTCTCCTGCGGTGTGAAACGGACTCAAGAGCAAGTAAAAAAATAAATATAAAAACATAATTCAAAGCGGTAAACACCCACAGCATAAATCCATCTGTCCTTCCTGCATTTTTCAGTTTAAACTGTGTTGTTTTTAGCCTGGATTATAACTTAAACTTCTTCGTATTTGTGTAATATTACCATACGATCCCCGCACCAAGCTCTGACTGGTCAGTTGGCGGTGCTTTTATACGAGTTGATCTCTTTTCTGGAACATAAACTGCTCCGGAGCAGGTTAGCTGTTCAGCAGAAGTTACCATGGCGATCTACTCCGGTAAGAAGTGATCCACCTTCGTAGGACGGAAAACCCTGAAGGGTTAAACCTGAAGTTACCTCGCTAACGCCAAATCCTGCTTCGTAGTACAGGCCTCTGGTCTAGATTTAGTCAACAACAACTCCATCAATACGTTTGGTGACAACATGACCCGTCATCTCCTGATCACAGACAGCGACGAGACGGCCTAGAGAGTGGAGGTCAGAAATCTGACATCTTGGTGCCAGGACGACAACCTCCATCTCAACGTCAGCAAAACTAAGGAGCTGATTGTAGACTACAGGAAGAGAAAGGGAGACGGACACATCCCCATCTCCATCAACCGGACCACGGTGGAGAGAGTCAGCAGCTTCAGGTTCCTTGATCACCCAGACTGCAAGACAGCAGCTCTTCTTCCTCCAAAGGCTAAGGAGGTTCAACATGGACTCCAGGGTACTCTGCAACTCAAAGTTCAAAATGTTCACTTGCTGTCTAATATATCCCCCCCACTGCCAGGTGCCATTGTAACGTTTGTTAACATTGATAATCCATGTTATTCACTTCACCTGTCAGTGGTCTTAATGTTATGGCTGATCGGTGTATATACAGTATAATCAGGTTAACAAAAGAACAACGGTTGCTGATCTCATGACAAGGTTGCTTCATGATTGAAATGAGGTTGATCAGCCATTCACCTTATGACTTCCTCAGTACAGCTGACTCTCATCTGACTACCTCACAACTTAAACAGAGAGAACCATATAGGCATCACCAAATCAATACATTGATTACTAAACCTAAAATGGTCATTTCCCACACCTGGGGTCTCATTTATAACCGTTGCGTACGCACGAAACGTGAACCTGAAATGTGCGTATGCCACTTCCCATGCAAAAATCGTGATCTATAAAATCAAACATGACGGGAGAATGTGCGCAGCTGCACGGAAACTCTGACCTATACGTACGCACATTATGGGGACGGGAACTTGCTGACGCAAATGGCCGCCACCCCATCTAAAGACAGATGAGGTGGTTGGGCACTGGAAAACTTTAAAAAGGGATGTTGAAAAAAACAGGGTGATAAGACGGAGTAGTGCAAATAAAGGGACGTTTATTAACAAAAGTTCACTGAAACAAAAGGCAAAAAAATGAAACCCTGGAAATTCAACGAAACTCTATTTAAACTAAATCAAAAGTCCCATGAACCCACAGAACAAAGCAAACAAGCCTCTGTCACCTACACAAACACTACTTGACAATGTATGAAATAAACTTAAACATTGGACTGAAATCAACAATTAAACAGACAAAAAACACTGTTAACTTTGGGGAACAGGGACCATTTAAAAGGGAGAAAGGCAGCCTTTTCACACATACGTATAATGATGCCTCTCACATATTTAATTTAACTTCATACTTATAGATCAACTTTATCATAAACATTCAAACCAGCAGTGTTATTTGTGCTAGTGAGCTATAACTATTCCTTAAGCACCTTTCAAATGTAAACTATATCATCCAACTCAAATCGAAAATCAAATTGTGCTCAATATCTCATCAGCGCTGTCTCACCATCACGTTCCTCTGGAGCTCAGAGGAGACGGCCGGACTACGACACTCAGCTGTGGAGCAACTGATGAAATCATCTTCATCGGTTGTAGAAATCCAAGATTACATCAAACAGCATTAAAGAATGTCAGAACAGAGCGTCCATAGTTTTAATATTAACTTCTTATACTATGTATATATCACCAAGTACGATATTAGTTTTCATAAAGTTGTTGTATGTAAAATCGCTACAGTGAACTTGACTTTATTTATTTATGTATGGTTTAGTAGATAGGGATAGATACAGTACACATAGACAAAATGTAAACAGCTATCCGATGCAACTATCAGACTGTCTCCAGTGTGCCACCGTGGTTGCTGTCACACACACTCTCCTTCCTCCAGTCACCTCCACCCGGCACATCTTCACCACCTGCACATCAATATCGATTGTGTAAATTAGCAAAGTGAGGAAATGAAGCCAGTGACAGCTCTCACACAATCGTTACTCTCCATATCCTCATTATCATTATCAGTCCTAATCACATAGAGATAGGCATAGAGCGGTGTTGAAACCGGTGTTTTGTTTTGCAAGTTATGATAGTGACCGGCTGCTATTCTTTCTTTCAGAGGTTGTACTGCTCAGTTTTTAAGATAAAGTGAAGATACCATGTCATGCTAGCTTGTCAGGAAGAACGCTAAATAACGCTACGAAGTTAGGCTAAATTTTGGCAAGGAAAAACTGGCATATTCAAAGGGGTCCCTTGACCTCTGACCTCCAGATCAGTGAAGGAAAATTGGTTCTATGGGTACCCACGAGTCTCCCCTTTACAGACATGCCCACTTTATGATAATCACATGCAGTTTGGGGCAAAAACTATGGAGTTATTTCCATACAGTACAAAAGTGTTATATTTTTGTTCCTCAAGGTCTTGTTGTCTTAATGTGGTATTTTGGAGGGATTATTGATCATTTTTATCAATTCTCCAGTGGTAAACAAATTGTTAAATTAAGCATCAAATCTGTGTAAGAAATGGTATCAACCCAAAAATTTCTCTAACAACTTATGAGACATAATAGAGCATGGGGATGACCATCACAAACTTCTATCATAATGTTCTCCCCGTCCCCGTCCCCGTCTCAAACAGGGCGAGTGCATGGCAAGATGTCACCTGTTCATTTGGTACACCTTTGCAGATTGTGATGAATGTCTGTGGCCAAGGGCATGATCCCTTACTTTAAAAATCCTATTTTACAATTTCAGTTCAATTCAGGCAATAAATCTCTCTCATCAATTTGTTTTTACGGCCTAGATGTCTTAATCCAGATGATTGGTCTGACTTGATCAAAATGATGATTAGGAGCATAAATCATAATTGAGGGCACGGTAACAATCGAAGACTCATAAGCTTTATGAGCAGCAGCAGCAAATGCTTTTTGTGTCCGTGGTTTCACCTCTCAGGCTTCAGACAGACGCTTCTTCATCGTTGTCACGAAAAAAAGAAACTTACATTTTTATTTTGAAATTTACAGATAACCAATCACTCAATAAATTAATAATTAACCATCCACACACAAAGCCATAAATTACTTTGTAATTGATGAAACACAATAATAACAGCATTCAATAAAAATTAAAACAGGAACTGGGGAAACATTATCATAAATATCATCAATTTACAAAGAGGAAACATCAGAGGCAGGATTAGCAGTAGATTAAAAACTCTATCAATGTGTACTGTAGTTATAATATTCTCATAAAAAGAGGCTGAAATTGAACATCCCTATTATGATAGGGTAATAGAGGACAAAGATGCAGATCCATTATCAGGTATCTATCAGTGTGACTCAGCAGTTTTCACACAGACTATCACCAGAGACCTCATGTGAATTAGAAATTACACTCCCAGGTCCAGTGGTTAGCACTGTCGCCTCACAGCAAGAGGGTCGCAGGTTCAAATCCGGCTTGGGGTCTTTCTGTGTGGAGTTAGCGTGTTCTCCCCGTGTTAGCATGTTCTCCCCGTGTTAGCATGTTCTCCCCGTGTTAGCATGTTCTACCCGTGTTAGCGTGTTCTCCCCGTGTTAGCATATTCTCCCCGTGTTAGCATGTTCTCCCCGTGTTAGCATCATCTCCCCGTGTTAGCATATTCTCCCCGTGTTAGCATGTTCTCCCCGTGTTAGCATCATCTCCCCGTGTTAGCGTGTTCTCCCCGTGTTAGCTTGTTCTCCCCGTGTTAGCGTGTTCTCCCCGTGTTAGCATGTT
This sequence comes from Sebastolobus alascanus, assembly GCA_916701645.2. NCBI lineage: Eukaryota > Metazoa > Chordata > Actinopteri > Perciformes > Sebastidae > Sebastolobus > Sebastolobus alascanus. The sequence goes on from CAKAOJ020000315.1 coordinate 427,009, forward strand.
CTCCCCGTGTTAGCTTGTTCTCCCCGTGTTAGCATGTTCTCCCCGTGTTAGCATGTTCTCCCCGTGTTAGCGTGTTCTCCCCGATGTTAGCATGTTCTCCCCGATGTTAGCATGTTCTCCCCGTGTTAGCATGTTCTCCCCGTGTTAGCATGTTCTCCCGATGTTAGCATGTTCTCCCCGTGTTAGCATGTTCTCCCGATGTTAGCATGTTCTCCCGATGTTAGCATGTTCTCCCGATGTTAGCATGTTCTCCCGATGTTAGCATGTTCTCCCTGTGTCAGCGTGTTCTCCCCGTGTTAGCGTGTTCTCCCCGTGTTAGCATGTTCTCCCCGTGTTAGCGTGGGTTCTCTCCGGGTGCTCAGGTTTCCTCCCACAGTCCAAAAACATGCAGATTAGGTTCATTGTTGTCTCTAAATGTCCCGTAGGTGTGAATGTGAGTGTGAATGGTTGTCTGTCTCTATGTGTCAGTCCTGTGATAGTCTGGAGACCTGTCCAGGGTGAACCCCCCCCCCCCTTCATCTGTCCAGGGTGAACCCCCCCCCCCCTTCATCTGTCCAGGGTGAACCCCCCCCCCCCCCCCCCCGCCTTCACCCAATGTAAGCTGCGATCGGCTCCAGCCCCCCCGCGACCCGGTATAGGTTAAGAGGTTACAGATAATGGATGGATGGACCCCCACGTCTGTGTTTTGCACGGGATAAGCGAAGTCTGTATTTTACTCGAATTCACTGACATTTCCTCCCAGATATGATATCAAGGCTCTGCGTAACATCTGCTTATTTTAAAAAAATATTACACATTATAATATCTATATTTAATATTATGAATATTGTTTTATTATATAGGCCTATTTATTTTTATATAATATTGACAAAGACCTCTTGCTCCGGTGTCCATGTGAATGGGTCTCCATGATGTGTACCGAGATGAGCCTCCTGAATTTGCGCCTAAAATGCTGATAAAACTTTAATTTATAATTGCCAAAGCAAAGTGGGAGTTTCTGACACAACTTCACCTACTTTCAAGGGTGACCCTGATGAAGGCCACAAGCTGAAACGTATCTAAACAATAAAGTTGTTCTATATATTACAAGAGCTGCTGGAGATTTATAATTGCCAACGCAGCCTCCCCCGCCCACATAGTTCTCGACCGGGAAAGAGTCAGAAAGTCACGGAGAAAACAAAAAAAACATACAAAAAAAATAAAAATAATATGACCCCAAATCACCCGCACGGGACTTATATTATCACAGGACATGTGTTTGGTGAAATATGGTAGGTAATTTGCGGTGGAATTTTTACTTGATAAATTACAGACATTTGCATTGGATTAAGTTCACAGACGACCTCCGCAATCTTTACAAAGTACTAGAGGTCCCCAGGTAATACTAATCCCTTTCAAATAATGTTACAGAAACTTACACAGCATTTCTGTTATACTGCCATTATGATGAATAGCATAATAATACATTACATCATAATGTATTATTTGCTGGGTTGATATCCAATATTGTATTGCCTACACCACTGTCTGTGGATTTTTGGTCCTCTTGATTTAAAATTCTGCTGTCCACGTTTTCACCAGTGTACTTCAACAGATAAATGACTGCTGCTCTTTAATAATGGCTACATTATTAAAACCCATCTCAAATTCACATTATATGACATTCTCTATTGAAACCATTTAAAAAATCATATCCTGGTGGGTAATGGACAAATCATAAAGCTGTAATGTTATGGGTTCAGCTCTTCCATCTTTCCTGTCACTCTGCATTGTAAATGCTGTTCTTCGGCCTGATTTATTCAGAGAAGAGGATATGAAGCGGGATATTCATATACAGTCAGTGCAAACTGCCTCCTGCTGAAGTCTTTCAAATCAATATTGTACTAACACTGTCTTCCTTTCAAATATTTGTCTTTGTTTTTTACATGTTTCCATTGTTGTCATTAAATTGTTGTCTATCTTTTTCTGTCAAGTCAATTCTATAATTTAATTCTATACTACTGCTTATTGTATCATACGTACTGGATCCTCCACTTTGCCATGGCCGCACTCTAATTGGACCGAAGGCTGTCCCTGCAGTGATGGTAGAAGCTTGCTGGTGGGAAGAAGTCAATATTTGGATTGAAGCTCATCCCTGTAATACATTTTAGATTACATGGAAGTAATCAATATTTAGAAATTATTCTCTGCACGTATTCTTAGAACAGTTTGACTGAGTGTGTTCCTGGTAAATCCAACATGACGGCCTGACCTACAAGTAGTGAGTGTGTGTTTGAGTGAGTGTGTGTGTGTGTGTGTGCGTGTGTGTGTGTGTGTGTGTGTGCGTGTGTGTGTGTGTGTGTGTGTGTGCGTGTGTGCGTGTGTGCGTGCGAGAATGTGTGTGTGGATCAAAACTAATTTGTCTCACATTCTGACAATCACATTACATTAATCACACATCCAGCCAATCAAGACAGATAACACAAACCCTCGATCAACATAATCGGTGTTTTGAAAGTAACAAGATTGATTATACAATTTATTAACAGGAAAATGACAGCACCCTTCATGGTGTGTCTTAATGGGTCATCAGGCCAAAATGGGCCACTGGAAGTGTTTAAAGGTGCTAAATTCGATATCCAGAGCATTAATATATCATCAACTATTGTCTATATAAAGATATAGAGGAGTAATGTCTACCTGAGCAGAGAATGAAGTCTCACTCTCTGTGAATGTGTTGTAATCCAAGCTTTTCCTCCCTTTGTTGACATACAGTAGCTGGGCCGGCTGCACATGTTTTTAGTGCATGTTAGTGCATGTTAGTGCATGTGAGCGTGCCACACTGGCTAGCTCATGGCTGCTGCTCTGCATTGCTCTCATATGATGGTTGCAGCTGATAACGCCATCTGACGGACGTAGTCGTCTTGAAGCGTTGCAGCCACCCTCCGGTTCACCCTGAGGTAAACACTGTTATCTGTTAGCGCTGTTAGCACCGTTAGCCTCTCTGGGCGCATGCGCACGCAGCGACCGGCAGTGAGAGTTTGGCGTCCGTGACTGATGTTTTATACTTGTTTCTTAATGTTTCTACGTGTTTTTACGTGTCCTTCGTAAGTGTTCACTGTTGTCTAAGTACTCACCCTACCGCTGATTGAAATGGATCTCTTTTATCCTGCCCTGCTGTGGCTTTTTCTTATCTTTTACTTGCGAGCGATGTCAGCGGAGCTGTCAATCCAGCAAGAACGCGGTACACGTACTCCAGAGACGTGCTGCTGCAGCTGAACTGTGCGAACTCGCGTGACAGATGTCACATCCCAACTGCCAGAGTACATCCTGAGGGATTCTAATCACGAGTTGAATTGTAAAACAAGCGACTCAACAAGGAAGAAAAGGAAGCGGGGGAAACGAGGTGGCGTCAGACTGCGTTTAAGGAAACAACGGCTCACCAGGATCCCTTTGCCCTCAGTGATTATGGGAAACGTGCAATCCCTGAGGAATAAAGTGGACGAACTCCAGGGAAATGTTCGTTTCCAAAAGGACTTCATGGACTGCTGCATCATGGCCTTCACAGAGACGTGGCTCACTGAGCAAGAACCAGGACATCGACCTGCTCATCGATGGTTTTGGGGCTCCCTTTCGTCTCCATCGCAAGGCTGAAGTGACGGGGAAAACACAAGGAGGCGGGGTATGTTTGTATGTCAACAAACGATACTGCAGCTCTGTGACTGTCAGAGATCCAATCTGCAAGCCAGATGTTGAACTTCTCTCTGTGTCGTTGCGTCCCTTTTACCTGCCCCGTGAGTTTCCTCAACTTTCCATAACGACTGTGTACATCCACCCGAAGGCAAATGCTGCCTCTGCTTCCAGCACCATTTCTGATGTCGTTCAAAAACTGCAGTCTATTTCACCTGATGCTCCCAACTTTATTCTGGGTGATTTTAACCATGTCTCTCTGAAAAAGACCCTAACGAACTTTTACCAATACGTTTCCTGTCCAACCAGGCGGGAGAAGACTTTGGATCTCTGTTATGGGTCAATTAAAGACACTTTTAAATCATTCCCTCTCCAACCTCTGGGCTCTGCAGATCATAACTGTGTGTATCTTCTGCCCATTTACAAGACTGTTTTAAAGAGGGAAAAAGCGCAAACCAAGGATGTGAAAGTCTGGACTGATGAATCTGTGCTCTCCCTGCAGGAATGCTTTGACTGCACTGACTGGGATATGTTTAAGCAGTCCTGTGATGACTTGGATGAATTTACTGATGTTACATGCTCATATGCTGCTTTTTGTAGAGACATGATTGTTCCCAGTAAGAGGGTTAAAATCTATCCCAACAATAAACCATGGGTCTCCAAATCGGTTAAGTCTAGCATAAAGAAAAAAAACTTGCTTTTCAACAAGGAGTAGCATCAGATTTGCACTCAGCCACCAAGGAGCTTAAAATAGAAATTTTGAAAGCAAAACGGAGCTAGAAATCCGAACTGGAGAACAAGATGGCTGCTAATAACCTTGGGTCAGCTTGGTCCAGTATGAAAACCATTGCTGGCCTCCAGAACACAAAAAAATAGCACAAACGTCACTTTAAATAGCTTTAATTGAGATACTGATTTTGCTAATGCTCTTAATTGTTTTTATAATCGTTTTGATATGTCTGATTTTAGAAAACAAACTCAGGAACTGAGCCTCAAACTTCATGACAATCAGCACTTTCCAATAAATCAAATGGATGTTGAAAAAGCTTTCTTTCGCACAAAAGCAAAGAAGAGCCCTGGACCAGATAATATCTGCGGCCGATTACTAAAGTCTTGTGCAAAAGAATTGAGCCCAGTTTTTAATTATATTTTCAATCAATCCTTAGAAACACAGCATGTCCCCAAAGTCTGGAAGGATGCTGTTGTGGTCCCGGTTCCTAAATCCAACAGTCCCAACATTTTAAATGATTTTAGACCAATTGCCTCAATTCTAATGAAAACTCTGGAAAAATTGGTAAGGTCAGAGATTCTAAAAAACACCGAACATGCACTTGATCCGCTGCAGTTCACATATAAGCCCAACAGAGGAGTGGAGGATGCCACACTCACTCTGCTTAACCTGCTTTTGAAACACCTGGAGGGAAATGGGTGTCATGCCCGGCTTTTATTCATTGACTTTTCCTCTGCTTTTAACACTATTCAACCCCACATTTTAACCCAGAGCCTTTTAGAACAGTTTAACTTCAGTAACAATCTTGTGGGCTGGATTTTAGACTTTTTAACAAACAGAACACAGAGAGTCAGAGTTAATGGGTTTTTATCAAACAAAGTGTGCTCTTCAACTGGCTCCCCACAAGGGTGCGTGCTCTCACCCTCGCTTTTTATCCTTTACACTAATATGTGTCAGAGCACTTTTAAAAACCAAACTATTTTAAAGTATGCTGATGACTCAGTGATTGTCAGTCTGCTTCAGGGCAATGAGAGCAGCCATGGCCCCATAACTGATGACTTTATCAAATGGTGTGAGGAATCATATCTGCAACTTAACATAACAAAAACAAAAGATATGATCATTGACTTTAGAAGACATGCCTGTGAACCCAAAGTCACAACTATTAAGGGTCAAACTGTTGAACAGGTGCAATCATACAAATACCTCGGGACTATCATTGATGCCCAACTGAATTTTGAGGCAAACTGTGAAGCTGTGTGCAAGAAGGGGCAGCAGCGTCTGTTCTGCCTAAGGAAGCTGTCCCACTTCCACGTTGGAAAAACCATGATGACCTTATTTTATCGTGCTTTTATTGAGTCTGTTTTATCCTTTTCTCTTGTGTCATGGTTTGACAAAATGACTCTGAAGGACAGAAACAGACTGAGTCAGATTATTAAATGGTCCAGTCGGCTGATTGGTGAATCACAGCTGAGTGTAGAGTCCCTGTATACCAGGCAGTTACAGCGGATAGCCAGCTGTATCTCACACGATGACTCTCATCCTCTGTCTGGTGAGTTCCAGCTTCTCCCATCTGGTCGGAGGTTTAGGGTCCCAAGGTGGAGAACAAAGCGCTACAGGAACAGCTTTGTTCCAGCTGCAATTGTTCATCTAAATAAGTCATAGCAACATTTGCACATATTTATGGAAAGTTTATCCTTTTGTCGTTTTATTGTGTCTTTTGTGTTCATATTTCAGTGATTTTCTATATTGTTCTTGTGGCCTTCTTTCTGCTGGGTCATGATCCCAGTAAGCATTTCGAGTACTCTTTGTCATGTTTTTGGTGTGTCTGTCTTTGTTCTGTGCTCTACTGCTTAATCTATTGTCAATACGGATGCCATCCTCTATTTTTGCTGCAAAACAAATCTACCTACGGGTACAAATAAAGTCACCTGAACCTGAACCTGAACCTTGTTGAGAGCCATTGAGAGGCCATAGAAATGCTTCCTATCTTGTATTTAGCACCTTTAAAGGTCCAAACTGTGATTAATAGTTCAAAGTCACACTGTTATTATTTTTGTTCATGGATGGGAATTTTGTATATCATGTCATTTTCTATACAAAAATTAAGCCGATCGACCAGCTTGGGGAAGCCTGTTATATCAGCTACCTGGACTTGACGAATGGCTATTGGCAGGTACTGTCGGCAGCCTCAAAGGAAAGGACTTCGCCACTCCTACTGGGCTGTATCACGACACTGAACTGCCCATTGGTCTGCATGGAGCCCCAGCCACATCCCAGAGACTGATGGACAAGGTCCTGAAGCCACATCCTGAGTATGCAGCTGCTTATTTAGACAATGTGGTTATTCACAGTGACTCATGGGACGGCCATCTGGTAAAAGTGGCAGCGGTCCTAGAATCCCTCTTGGCTTCACAGCCAGCCCCAAAAACTGCAAGCTTGGTGTGGAAGAAGCCGAATATCTGGACTTCTCTATTGGGCGTGGCAATGTGAGGCCACAAGAGCGGAAGATCCAGAGATTGACCGCGAAGCTGACTCTTACTCTGATTGCTCCACTTCCACTATTTTCCTTGTCCTACGCCGAGTCCTGTTACACCGATATAACCACACTTGTTTTAGCCTTTGTACCCTGTAACGTCATTATGACCTCGCAGTGAACTTCCACTGTGCATTCAGTGCTTTCCATTTCTGCACTCTATTTCTGTGTGACGGCAGAGACGAGAGGTGTTCCACCCCCCCCTCCCCCCCAATCACCCCGTTGTAACGCATCTTTGTTCAAGAATTTAAAGCTGCAGTATGCGATATTGGCGCAAATATGATTTAAAAAAGTTATTTTTATTAAACGGCCGCTATATGGTGACAGTAGAACATGAAACAGGTAACCTGAGTTAAATCCTGTTCCTCTGTGTCCTACTGTGTCCTCCGGTGCTCCTAACGGCATCTGAAGGATTTCACTTACCGGAGGAAAACAAGGTCCGCTGCCCAGCTGCAGTCTATGAGAGCCGGCTGTCAATCACTCTGAACTCCGACCAAACGGTCAAACTAGGCAGCGCTGATCAGATATGAATCAATATTCTGTTACTGTAATGACTATTTCTCTCCTCAGATGTTCTCAGAATCATCTTGTAGTTACTGTTTAGCTGCAAAATGAGAAAGTTTGTGACGCCGCAGACATGTTGGAAATCTCTTGAAGGAAGCCAAGTTCTGGTCACATGACCGGAGCACAGCCAATAGGAACGCTCTCTCTCTCTGAAATGACCTGTGATTGGTCAAAATCTGCCGTCACAGACTAGATTCTCTAAAGCCTGAAAACAGAGACATGAGGAGGAGCAGAAGTCTAGTTTTCTCTCAGAACACTTGAATTGCAATTTGCTGAAAGGTTATTATGGAATTTTTGCCAAATTATGCCAAAAAATTGTTGCCTACTGCAGCTTTAAGCATTTTATTTCTTACTAAGAGATTAACAAATATCCATGAATAGAATAGAATAGAATAGAAAGCTTTATTGTCATCGTATTAAATACAACGAGATTCACAGTTGCCACTCCTGGTCAGTGCTTTAAAACAGATACTTGACAAAACAAGGCAGGTGAAACATTTAACAGGTAAAAGCACACAGAGCTATAAAGCAAATAAAAACAGGAATAAAACAGGTGAGGTAGAGTAATAAATAAATAAATATAATCAGAGGTATTGCACGTGAGAAATAGAATAGGTATAGTAGATGCTATTTCACATTCAGTGTATTAATATTGCACAGATGTAATGTTTGTTCAGTGACCGTATGGCCGAGGGAAAGAAGCTGTTTGCAGAGATTTATCTCTCAACACAATGATCCTTGATGGCTATGTTATGGTGAGCTATGTTACTTATTTGTAGTAACATATAAATTGTGCTTGTCGTCAAAGAAAAACACATTTCAGTGTGTTTATTGCTGTAAAATTCTGAAAGTTTTTCTAATGAAATGTCGAGCTACAGCACAGTTCACCTGTGTTTTAAAAATGAGTCTGTCTTTAGTTGTGATGTTTCCATTTCTTATGATTCCACTCTGTATGATAAACAACAACTTTAAATGTTATACTCTGTACTGGATCATAATGGGAGGAATCTTCTCACAACGATAACCGTGACTGCAGTAATAAGACTAACAGCTGTGTGAGGCTCACAGCAGCATGCTGACGCAGTTAGCCTATTCAGTCATACAGCAAACTACTGGACACATTGTCATTTTGACCAGAAGATGGTGTTAGATGAAAACTGAAAGGATCACTATAGTTAATCATGGGGGGGGGGGCATGCATGTCTGTACTAAATGTAATGGCATCCATCCAGTTTAGCTGTTTCACCTTTCACTTAAAACCACAAATGTCAATCTCATAGTGGTACTGGAGGAAAAGTCAGTACACATCATCCAATAATCATGAATATCTATAAAATTGATTTTGTGGCACTATCTTAGCTATCTTGAACATGTTAAAATATTTCACAAAATAAGTGGAAATTTTAGCCTGCTGGTGGCACGAGAGGAAAAGTCATGAAATCACCAAAGTCAGTAGGATTCATCCTCTGGCACCATGGATGAGTGAACCAAAGTTCATGGTTTATTTTAGTCTGGACCACAGTGATGGACCGAGAGACCGACATTTTCATCCCCAGAGTCATGGAGCTAACATGGCAAAAAATAATAGCAACGAAATAAGAGACAGCCTCCTGTTTTCACTGACTGCATATTGACCACTCTTTGAAATCCATATTGGGTGTTGATGACTGGGAATAAATATTGTGATATAGTTTTTCAGTAGCACTCGTCCATATACAAACATTTAGCTGTCTGCTGCCACTCTAAGAAGAAGAAGGAGGTTGATAAGATTCATGTCAGGGGCTCGTGTATCAACTGATGGTGTTATTATACAAGTAAATAATTTTTGTACTAATAGGTCTAAATCACAGCAAAAACATAGTAGAGTACAGCAGTTTTACATGAACCCCACAATTTAAATATTTGACTAAAAAAATAAAGTTCCACATACTAGCTTATTTTATTGTCATCATCTGCAGATTCATCATTATTTCATCATTAAGTATTTAATGTTTAAGCCAAAGTGTTGGTCACCAAACCGTCATCAGGGGAGATTTTAGGTGATGACACGTAGAATACATAGGAAACTCCACAAATATCCTGCATCAAAAAAACTAAGGATAAACCAATACTGAAAGTAATTAGGAAATCAAAATGATGTATGAAGAGTTGATAAAACGGGATTTATTTGTGCAAAGCTTTATCCCTCAAATGCTTGCTGTGGAGCCATGTGTGCAGTGGCAGAAAGTCTCCACACTATGAACTGTCTCAACATGTTCATACAGTTACCAGGTTTTGGTCAGAAATACAAATGGCTAAGTATATTAAACAGGATGTTGAATGACTTTTGTTTCAATAGATGACAGCTGATTGATCCTGACAGCAGTCTGTGTGTGTCCATGAAGACGTGTTTGACTAAATGTGTGTGAATGTTTATGTGACACACATACCGACTGTAGTCACACTGATAAACACAATCCCTAATGTAACAGAGGATTGAAACTAAGCTCACAATTCAACACAGAACAACACACATATGCACAAACACTGCGGATGCAAACTTTGCACTTTCCTTTGGGATGTCTCAGGCTGTTCTGTGGACAACAACCAGTTATCAGCTCGTTGGCTCAGTCTTCTGGTTTATTCTCACTCTTCTATCTCTCTGTCCCAGAAACTGATTCTATCTCATTCTCTCATACACCAGACAAAATGTTCATGTCTGTGTTGATGTCTTTCTGAGTGAATAACAAAGAATAACACATCAACCAACAATAGAGCCCTCTCCACAGTGCAGATTAAAAGTCTGTGTTATCGCAGCCGAGCTCGGCTATTTTAACACTGAGAGCTGAAGTGAGTCCTCAACAAAGGTGTCGCTGCGTGTCAGGGAGAACTTTACAAAAGGTATTTTTATAACCCTTTGGATCAAAACAGTCACTGAGCTTTTAAATATATAACAGCAGACTCATTCTGATGTCTGAGACAAGTGGAGGGAGTGGATCATATCTGTCTTTCTCTGTTTTAACGTTCTGCTGACAGATCACAGATTTGTTTCCACCCAAGTGACAAGCAGATATTAAAGAGAGATGTCATGTCACAAAAAGTGAAATGTGAATAGTTACATGTTCATTATCTGGTTCAAATGAGTCTTTATCAACATAGCTACAGACAAAATATGCCAGTAGCACCAACACCTGATCTACGCATAAGCTTCATTTAACTTGAAGCCTAAAAAGACACTTCACGTACTGTAGCAGTTATGCAGAAGTGTGTAAGAGTAGACAGCTGTAGCTACTGATTCAAACATCTGTTCCATCAGACGTACATGAGACGGAGACTGAAGAACATGTCTGAAATGTTCGGACTGCCTCTACTGCCACGCTAACATCTCTGTGAGGCTGGACTGGAGACGCACAACTGAGCTTTGAGGAAAATGACAATCATGCAGACGTTTATATCTCAACTGCGGTTTCAATGTCCACTGGAAACATTTAAGTGAACCATCTATTCTTAACAGTTTTGCCGTATACATTTCAGGACAAAGTCAGTAACAAATCAAATTTTACTTCCACAAATGATACACAGCGGTCTCACATGCCCGGCTCTCACAACAGATCAGCTCTGGTGCTCATAGCAGGCTAACGGTGCTTTCACACCTCTAGTTCGGTTCATTTGGTCCGGACCAGAAAAACAAAAAAAACAACCGGTTCCTGTTCACACTGACTTTTTACAAACAAACAACTAATGATTCGGAACGTATTTCTGTGGGATCACTGTCACACACATTTTAATGAACTTAATGAACTCAGATACAACACTGCAGTTGTAGCTTTTGACCTGCTAATCAGGAAAATACCCACGCTGATGGGCATAGCCTACATGTTTTACATTAATATGTTATATACATGGTCTCATACAGATCAGTTATAAGATTGCTTCCTGAACATATGTCACGATCAGCAGATGGATTTATTAGTTAAGTTTTTGAAATCATGCTAAAATCACATATCTGCTATCATGAAGTCATGTGGTTGGTTCGTTTGCCTTCACACAACAAACAGCTGATTGTATCGTGAACAGCGCTCTCCTGGATGAAAGCCTTGTGTTTGTTGGACCGATCCACCTCACCTCCCATCTTTTTGCTCTTTACGCTTCGTCACCACACTCTCGGTGCACCTTCTCGGAGCATTTACTGTTGCCGCAGATGGGTTTACATTGTAGTTAATGGAACGCCCGGTGCATCTCATACCAGCACTAAAGGGTATCGAACACAGATGGCCGTGACAAAGCTTTGGTATTTGATGCCCTGGGAATGAGAACGGGCTGTCCCTGCTGATGTCTCAGTGAAACGAATCAATCATCCTCATGTTTTATGATCTTTCCCCAGGTAGTGAGACGTTCAGCAAGTCCATTTGCCATTCTACTGCGCATGTGTTCTACCCCGATGATATGAAGCGGTGACCTCTCCTTGGATTGGTCTGCCTCTTCTACGGTGGTATGCTGCCAAAAGCATTTTAATTGTTTCCCCGTGAATGCTACATTGTGAACAACAAATCCGTGCTTTGGCTATTTGCCAAAATCAATTTAGTCCTCCTGATTGCCTATCAGCCTCCTCAACAAGCTCCCCTTCAAATCAGACACATTGGGACATTTATCAGTTGATACAGCCACTGATTTGGCTCAGTATGTGGCACAAAGCTTTGCATTCTGTGGTGTTTTTGCACCGGGATCACACACTAATCAGTGGGTCCTCTATCAATGTCTTCTTTTAATAATGTAAATATGAACTACATCATTTTCTGGGCTCCAGACTCTCCTCCTACCTGTTGAAAGACCTCATAAATATAGCAAGTCTGTTTCTGTGTGTGTGAGAGTGATTGAGACAGCTCATCCTGAAGCGATCAAATTTCTATTCAATAAGTGTTATTACTGTCTCTCCTCAACTCTGCTGTTTATTATGCTGTGGAAAATGATGCTTTCCCTTTGGGAGGGTTAGGAAATTGTGTATAAATTGCACTTTCCTTTGGGATGGGTTAGAGCTGTGTGTGTATGAGACACATGTCAGCTTTCTCTGGCAAACCTCTCTCTTTCTACCTTTCTTTTTCTATTCTTCTTCCCCTCAGTCTCACCCACCGTCTTTCTGTATTTATGTGTGTGTGTGTCTGTGTGTGCCTGTGTGTGTGTGTGTCTGCGTGTGTGTGTGTCTGTGTGTGTGTGTGTGTGTGTGTGTCTGCGTGTGTGTGTGTCTGTGTGTGTGTGTGTGTCAGTGCGTCTCAGGGGTTGAGATGTGCTTGTCAGTTCTTACAGCAGCATCTGGCTGCTCTACAGTAACTCCCACCTAACACACGCACGCACGCACGCACAAAGACAGACAGACACACACACACACACACACACAGACACAGACACACACACACACACACACACACACACAGACACAGACACACACACAGACAGACAGACACACACACACACACACACACACACACAGACACACACACACACACACACACACAC